>JADLZN010011839.1:0-395783 GCA_018155175.1 Sinocyclocheilus anophthalmus
TGTTCAAAAGTTTGGAGTCGGTATGATTTTGACTCAACGTGGTTGCATCTCAACAAGGTTGCTTTTTCTTTATAAAAAAAATACAGTAAAAACGGTAATATTGTGAAATAAAATTGTGTATAATTACAGTTTAAAATAACTTTTTTTACATATATATTTCTATTTTCATATATTTTTAAAATGTAGTTTATTCCTGTGATGGCAAAGGTGAATTTTTAACATCTATCAGTCTTCAGTGTCACATGATCCTTCAGAAATCATTCTAATATGCTAATTTGGTTATCAAAAAACATATGCTTAATATTCCTCCATGTTTTTAAAACAGTGCTGCTTAATATTTTTGTATTTTTGCTGCATTATGAATCTTGCTAAATAGAATGTGTCTGTAACTTTTTTATTACAGTATGTCTGTCAATTTATTACGTCTGTGAATTCTGATAAGCTTAATACATCTTTCCTGAATACAAGTATTCATTCCTTAAAAAGAAAAATATGCTGACCCCAAACTTTTTCTAATGTATTTTTGTATTCCACAGAAAAAAAATTACAAAAGATGGGTTTTGGAACGACATGAGGGTGAGTAAATAAAGACTAATTATTTTCAGGTGAACTATCATTCGATCTTTTAATTTAAAGTAAAGTAAACTGGAGTAAAATATCTTGCCCTTTCTACAAAGGTTGTGCCCTTCAGACAGATATGTTGACAGAGGCTTTTGCTTTGGTTTCGACCTTGGACTTCTGACCAAAGATAAAGTTAAGTGCACCAATTGGGAAATGGCAAATGAAAGCTATTCTTAAAGCCCAAAGTACTGTATACATCAGCTGTCCATGATGTGTCCTGTTGTGTTCAGCTCCTGACTAACCTGCTCCTTCAAAAGGTCCACCAGCGCAGACGGATAGATAGATTGCTATGTGGTTGCTAGGGCATTCTGGGTGGTTGTTTGTGTGTTGTTAGCAGTTGATAGGGTGTTTTTCAGGAGTTGTGAGAGTTTTGCTATGCTAGTCATATGCTGGTTGCTAGGCTTAGATACAGTTGAGGTCAAAAGTTTACATACACCTTGCAGAATCTGCAAAATGGTTAATTATTTTACGAAAATAAGAGGGAATGCATACAAGTTACATATATTCCACAAGAGAAAATAATAGTTGAATTTATAAAAATGATCCCGTTCAAAAGTTTACATACACTTGATTCTTAATACTGCGTGGTTATAAAAAATTTTTTTGGTGATAGTTGTTCATGAGTCCCTTGTTTGCTCTGAACAGTTAAACTGCCTGCTGTTCTCAGAAAAATCCTTCAGGTCACAAAAATTCTGCATTAAGAGCTAGGGGTGTAAACTTTTGAACAGAATGAAGATGTGTACATTTTTCTTATTTTGATTATTTCTCATATATTTTTCATTTAGTACTGCCCTTCAGAAACTACAGAAAATACTTACATGTTTCCCAGAAGACAAAAAGTTAAAGGGGTTATATGATGCGATTTAAATTTTTCCTTTCTTTTTTGGAGTGTTACAAGCTGATTGTGCATATACGTATAAGATCCCTGAAGTTGCAAAGACTTAAAGTCTCAAATCCAAAGAGTTTCTTTATAAAAGTTAAGACTTGTTCCACACCATCTTAAAACGCCTCGTTTAAACACACCCCACATGTCTACATCACTATGTGGAAAATTAGCATAATGCCACCCAAATGTGCACGCAAAGAAAGAAAGGCAAAACTTTTATTCTCGCTGTAGTATTGTTATTGCCGCCGCCGCATGTCGTGAAGGCGCTGTGTGTTTCATTGTGTTTGTTTGGCCTTCCAAAAGAGGACGATATATCTGCTTCGTCATGCCTAGAGCTATCTGTGCTGGTCGCTGAGGAAATCCATCAACTTCGTGCTGTGGATCGCCGGATTGGCTTTCACTGTGGACGAAGCGGAGTCCAGCCCGGGTTCATCACATGTGGTTTGCCGCAAGCCTGCGGTCGCGCCGTTATCAAGCGCCAGCAGTTCATCCTCTCAAGCCTGCAGTGTGTGACGCTGTGTGATGCATTTTATGGAGTACTGTTTCCTGAACCTGCAGAGTAGCCTACAATGCGTCTGTGCTCAAAGGTTGTTTCTATAAAGTGGGGCAATTCCAACTTTTTTGCAAGGACAGTCTGGTGCTTCTGACTTACAGCCTGTAAGTAAATTTTTTTATTTTTAAAGATTTTGCACTGACGATTCAAACGCGAGTTTGAGCAGTGTAGAGAGCGCTAGTTGTTTGTCGTTTTCCGATCACAAATGCAGACATGGATTTATGTTTACGCCGCGCGATGCAACGCAACGCGTAAAAAGACAGTATAGTCATTATAATCAGTAATTATGTCCCCACTGGATGCACAATTACCTAGTTTGTAATGGGTTTTATTGGTTTTGTCTCATCGTGCCGGGAGACACAGCATCACAATATGGTAGGGGCTAACATTTCCGTCACACGCTTGAGGTTTTCAGCCAATCACAACACACTGGATAGCTAGCCAATCACAGCACAACTCGCTTTCAGACTGATGAGCTTTGTAAAAATCTACGCTTTTCAGAAAGGAGGGGCATAGAGGAGCAACAATAATGTTGGATAAAGAATGTGTTTTTTAACTTTAAACCGCAAAAACATTTCATTACACCAAATACAAAAAAATAATGTTCTTTTTAGCAATGTCATATGACCCTTTAAAATTACCCTGATCTTCAAATTCAATGCTCTTAATGCATAATTTTTCCATCTGGAGCATCAGTGAGCATTTGAACCATCTGTAATAGTTGCATATGAGTCCCTCAGTTGTCCTTAGTGTGAAAAGATGGATCTCAAAATCACAGTCATTGATGGAAAGGGTTCAAAATGAATAAAAACAAAGAATCTGTGGGACCTGAAGGATTTTTCTGAAGAACAGCAGGCAGTTTAACTGTTCAGGACAAACAAGGGACTCATGAACAACTATCACTAAACAAAAAATGATCCACAGCTGTGTATTAAGAATCACGGGGTCATTTTTATAAATTCAACTATTATTTTCTCTTGTGGACTATATGTAAACATATTTTATGTAAAATATATTACTCAGGACAGTACTAAATAAAAAAATAACATGCATTTTGTATGATCCCTCTTAGTTTGGTAAAAGAATAACATTTTGCAGATGCTGCAAGGTGTATGTAAACTTTTGCATCAATAGATCCGGGGCATTCAGATATGGAATGCCCACTTACAACCCAATTAATTCCTGATGAATCCATTTTCTCGTTGAATATCCTGTTTTGGATTACAGTGAATTGTGAACTTAAATTACGGTACACAATGAAAACATTAGCATGAGCTGTTTGTCCTTGACTTGCAGATGGCACCTGTTGTGATCGTGCTGGTGTCTGATGGGAGCAGATGTCTGCTGGCGCGCCAGGCCATGTTTCCTCCAGGCATGTACAGCGCGCTCTCTGGATTCTGTGATATGGGTGAGTCACACTTTATTACAAGCTGCTGTGCACACCATATCACTCTGTGGAGTTACCTAACCATTTTGCTCTATCAAAACATTTTGCAGGAGAGTCAGTGGAGGAGACCCTGCACAGAGAGGTGGCAGAAGAGGTGGGTCTAGAGGTGGAGAACATTCAATACTCTGGATCACAGCACTGGCCATTCCCACAAAACTCCTTTATGTTAGCCTGTCACGCAACTGTAAACCCAGACAAAACACAGGTGAGACTTGGATGATCCCTTAAACTACTTATTATAATGAGACACTACAGATTAAAGACATAAATTATATTATTAAAGGGAACTGTTTATAAACTTGTCAAGCTGATTTCCAGGTGACTTTTCATTCTAAAATCAAAAGAAAAAATGGTGACTTTTATTTTAGTGAAATAAAATAAATGCTATTTTAGCATGCGTATCATTTCTGGCACATTTCATCAGTTCATATATAGTATTATTTACATGATGCATTTATACATCATTGTGTTACATTTGTATTGCCTTATAATTAATTAATGTATGATAAATTATGTATTTTTACCCTGTGGGTCATTTTTTTTACTGGAAGAAAATAAAGTTTAGTTTAGTTTAAGTTCTAGTTTAAGTCTTTGCTTTTACATTCTGTTTTTTCCAATACTTTTTAATGAATTTGATCAAATGTATATATAGTGTTTCTCTGTCATTTATAGAATGTGGATGAGAATTGGTTCAAGTATTAAAATGTGACTAACTATTTTGAAACCCTGGAAAAGTTTCAGGCATGTCAAAATATACTCATTTTAGCCAATGGCAGCACAGTAGAGGCATTGCTGTTGCTACAGCCTTTAACTGCTTTAACTGTTCATCGACAGGTGAATATTGACAAGGCAGAACTTGAAGATGCGCGCTGGTTCACTTATGAAGAAATAACAGAAGCACTACAGAATCCGCCACGTGACCCCAGAAGAGAGCTGCCTCTGTTCTGGGTCCCACTTTCTTACGCCATAGCCAATCAGCTCATTCAGGAATGGGCCAATCAGCAGCAGCTATCAAGAGAATTACATGGACTCAAATAAGCATGCATCTGTATGCAATGGGTTACCACTAATATAGGAACTGAAAGATCAAATAGACATGAAAACCTGAACAATTTCCTGTGATAACCAGAATACACATGAAGTGGACTACTTTTGAAGGGATCTTCAATAATATTCAAAGAAGGACTTTTATTATACTTGGACTTGGACTGGAAAAAAAATTAGATTAATTATAAATGTTGATGGATTGCATCAAGAAGCATTTGAACATACTGCTCTACCTCAAATAGTACTAATAAATCAGTACACTGTTGCATTTGTTGCAGAAAAGATTTTAATAAACATATGTTTTTAAAATATTTTTATGATTTTTAATTATCTTACAATAAAAACAATGCCAAGAAACAGTTGTTTGACGTTTGTGTTGTTTTGTAAGGATGTACCATTTCTTTTTTTAAATGTATAGTTTCATATTTAATAAAATGTACATTGTAATTTACATTTACATTCATAATACTTTGTGTAATATGAATATACAGTGCTGTGAAAAGGTTTTTGACCCCTTCCTGTTTTTTTAATTGTTTGCATATTTGTCACACTTAAGATTCAGATCATCAAACAAATTTTAATTATACACAAAGATAATGCAAGTAAATACAAAAATGCAGTTTTTAAATGATGATTTCATTTATTAAGGGAAAAAAAGCTGTCCAAACCTACGTGCCCCTACGTGAAAAATTAATTGCCCCTCCTATTAAATCATGAAAGAACAGCAATTAACCACATTATTTTAAAAAGCTGAGTTAAATTTCACTAGCCAAACCCAAGCCTGATTACTGCCAGACCTGTTGAATCAAGAAATCACTAAAATAGAACCTGTCTGACAAAGTGAAACATGCTTAAATAGCAACACATTATGCAGCAATCTAAAGAAATTCAAGAACAGAAGAGAAACAAAATAGTTGACATTTACTGTATCAGTCTGGAAAGGGTTATAAAGCAATTTCTAAGGCTTTGGGACTCCAGCAAACCACAGTCAGAGCCATTATCCACAAACTGAGAAAACTTAAAACAATGGGGAACCTTAACTCCTTCCCAGGAGTTGCCGGCCAACCAAAATTGCTCCAAGAGCACAACGACGTATCATCCAAGAGGTCATAAAAGAACCCAGAACAACACCTAAAGAACTGCATGCCTCACTTTCCTCAATTAAGGTCAGTGTTCATGGTTTAACAATAAGAAAGAGACTGGGCAAAAGCGGCATCCGTGGGAGAGTTCCAAGGCAAAAGCCATGCTGACCAAAAAGGAACACAAAGGCTCGTCTCTCATTTGACAAAAAATATCTTGATTATCCCAAAGAATTTTGGGCAAATATTCTGTGGACCGACGAGACAAAAGTTGAACTTTTTGGAAAGTATGTGTCCCGTTACATCTGGCGTAAAAAAAAGCATTTCATAAAAAGAACATCATACAAACAGTCAAACATGGTGGTAGTAGTGTGATAATCTGGGGCTGCTTTGCAGCTTCAGGAACAGGACGACTTGCCATAATTGACGGAACAATGAATTATGCACTCTATCAGAAAATCCTGAAGGAAAATATCCGGCCATCAGTTTGTGACCTCAACCTCAAGCGCACTTGGGTTATGCAGCAGAACAATGATCCCAAACACACCAGCAAGTCCACCTATGAATGGCTCAAGAAAAACTAAATTAAGGTTTTGGAGTGGCAAAATCAAAGTCCGGACTTAAATCCGATGGAGATGCTTAAACTGTACAATTCATGTTTTTTTATTTTTTTTTCTTTTTTTTTTACTTTTTTTTTTTTTTTTTTTTTACATCGCAAACCCTCCAATGTGGCTGATTAAAATAATTCTGCAAAGAAGAGTGGGAGCAAATTCCTCCACAGTGAAAGACTCATTGCCAGTTATCGCAAAAACACTTGATTGCAGTTGTTGCTGCAAAGCGTGGCACAACCAGTTATTAGATTTAGGGGGCAATTACTTTTTCACGTAGGGCCAGGCAGGTTTGGACAGCTTTTTTCCCTTAATAAAAGAAATCATCATTTTAAAAACAGCATTTTGTATTTACTTATGTTATCTTCAATCAATCATAATTTGATGGTGGTTCCTACACAGACAACTTTCACAATAAATAAACATAAGGCCCCCTTGTTTATTATGCCTACCCTTTATACACAGTTAACTGATGAGCGACACTTTTCACTAAGAAATACAAGATAAACATGTTACATAAACTTTACCCCAAATGTACATACATAATTCCAAACAACATAACAAAAAATACACATTACGACTATTACTTCATTAATAGTCTACTATTATTCCATAGATTTACCCCTTTAACAGATAAACACCTACTTTTTGCATTAGTTCTTGCCCTAACTTTTTTAAACATATACAATCCTCTTAGATTATACTGACTTTCTCTTATTTTGAACAGCCTCTGAATACAATTTGGAAGTAAATTATTATAAACTTTGAACATGATCTGTGAAGTACATAAATCAACTACATCTCCAAATTTTAAAGCATGTAAATGAATAAACGATTTGTTTGTTGGTTCGTAATAATCAACCCTTTTAACAATCCTAATTGCTTTCTTTTGTAACATATATATTGAATTTATATAGGTTTTGACCCCACACCTCCACACAATAAGTAATGTATGGAACCAATTGAGTGCACAATACCAATCTATATATATGAATATATATATATATAAAATAGCTTTGTTAATTATTTAAAATTTTGTTTGATTGAATCTGATCTTTTAAGTCAAATTGCAAAAATTTAAAAAAAAAACATGAAGGGGGCAAAAACCTTTTCACAGCACTGTATATATATTTGTTTGGTTTTGGTTAGTTGACTGAGAGGAAAAACTCACCGACCAATCAGATTCAGGCCTTTCCTTTCCGTAGCCAATCCCGCCTCTCCTCCACACTTGGTGGCGCTGAAGCACTAAATCCCGCACTAGTTCGTAAGAACTAGAAGAAGAATGGTAGTCAAGATGGACGCGGAGCTGTTGCTGTTTTTGGTGTCTGAGAACAAGGAATTATTTGATAAAAACCACAGTGAGTACAAAAACACGAAGCGGAAAGAAGTTCTCTGGCAAGGAATAGCAGACAAAATGGGAGTCGGTGGTGAGTTTTATTGGTGTCGCTTGTTGTGTAGGGGTACCGTAAGCGCGCCTCACCACCATCATCAACGTGTGTGTATTTGTGTTAGTGGAAGAAGTGAAAGCTAAATGGAAAAATCTAAGAGACACATACACCAGGAAAAAGCGACTGGAGCAGGACGGGAATCGCAGTGGAAGGGCAGCTAAAAAAAAAAAAGCAATGGAAATATACGCGAGTGATGGACTTTCTCGATCCCTCCACAGAACACAGAAGGTATTCGAGTGTGTTTAATTTAAGCCTGGATACACACACAAAGCTGTACTATTATAACAGTGCTTGCGAGACTTAAGAGTTTGAGAGAAAAACAAAAAAACTTTCCGTTTTGAGTTCAAATTCAACTGACATAGTGATAGTTCCTTCAAATCATTTTTTCTTCTTTCAGATGTATATCAAATTATGTCTTTCACTACCTTTTGAGATATTTCTATAAGTAATGCTCGAAATAGCATATTACCATACTACTAAACTTTTTATGAAATTTCTCAATGCAGTGCACACTTAAATCCAACGGACTCGAGCTCCCATGTCTAGCGTGATATCTTGTTCTAGTTTATTATTTGATTGGGCAGGCAAGTATACCGACATTTTCGTATAAAATTGGACTCTGACTGTTAATAAATAAATTACATTTTTATTTTTGGTGAAGACAACCGCTGCAGGGAGAATTAAACACAATATAGCATACTAATATTTGAAATACTTAGCATTGCATCATGCATACTTCCACATTCCTGTTTTATAGCAATACTACTCTTACACTCCGTACTGCAAAGTATGCTAGTATACACAACTGTCACATTGCTTAACTGTAATAAAAGCATGAATTCCATGTTTTTATAGTGTGCCCTATTAGATATTTTAAAAGGAGTAGTTCTCCCAAAAATGAAAATCTCAGGCCATGCTTAAGATGTAGATGAGTTGGTTCTTCATTGAAACAGATTTAGACAAATTTAGCATTACATAAATTGCTCATCAATGGATCCTTTGCAGTGAATGGGTGCCGTTAGAATGTGAGTCCAAACAGCTGATAAAAGCATCCGAATAATCCACAAATAATCGGCGCGACTCCAGTCAATAAGTTAAAGCCTCGTGAAGTATAAATCTGTGTATTTGTAGTAAATCCATTAAAGGGATAGTTCACCCAAAAATGAAAAGTCTGGCTTAAGTATCAATCATGTCGTTCCAAAACCAGTAAGACCTTCATTCATCTTAGGAAAACAAATTAAGATATTTTTAATCAAATCCGAGAGCTTTCTGACCCTCCATAGACAGCAAGGGTACTACCACGATAAACGTCCAGAAACGTAGCAAGGACATCTGTAAAAGATCCATGTGACATCAGTGGTCAACTGTAATTTTACGAAGCTACTAGAATACTTTGTGCGTGCAAAAGAAAAAAAAATAACGACTTGATTCGACCAATGCCTTTTTCGGTCAGGATCAACAACGTAGACATTGTATCCGCGTGACACAGCTGACACAGAACAGCGTACGTTGTTTACGTATGTGATACTCTCAAAATGGCGCCAGGGTGACGCGGAGAAGACGAATTGTTGAGTAATTTTTGTTTCTTTGCGCAAAAAAGCATTCTGCGTAGCTTCGCAAAATTTACGGTGAAAACAACTGATGTCACGTGGGATTATTTTGACCGATGTCCTTGCTACAGTATCTGAGTGGATATTGTAGTCCCTGCTGTATGGGAGGTCAGAGAGCTGTCAGAATGCATCAAAAATAACTTAATTTGTGTTCCGAAGATGAACGGAGTTCTTACGGGTTTGGAACGACATGAGGGTGAGTAATTAATGACAGAAATGTTCCTGTTGGGTGAACTATCCCTTTAGGAAATTTTAATATTTAAACTCATCCGGTTCAAAATATCAGTACATAACAATTCATCCCACGCGAAAAAGTCAATTCCCTGTTGTCCTCTCACATCAAAATCCACTTGCATGTTTGTTAGAACTGTTCTGGACTGTTTTCACTTGTAAACCATGCTTGATCTGTGATTTGCCTTATGATTCAGACAAGGTGACTGAGACAAGAAAGCAATGTTATGGATAGAGGACTCATTTTAGCAGGAAGCACTGGTTTCAAGTTTAAAATCAATGGATTTAGTTCTTACAAACAAGCAGGATTTTTGCTTACAAGTCAGTAATTGATGGACTGGAGTCGGTGGATTACTGGGGATGTTTTTATCCGATGTTTGGATTTTCTGACGGAACCCATTCACTGCAGATGATCCAAGGGATGCAATGCTAACTTTTTTCAAATCTCTTCTGATGAAGAAACGTATCTACATCTTGTATGGCCTGAGAGTGAGTACATTTCCAACAGATTTTCATTTCTGGATGAACTATTCCTTTAACCCAAGACATTTTGTGTAGAACATCTCGATGATCTTGACCATGTATGAAAATTAAAATCAGCCATTAAAAATAAAGTGCTTACGTGAACAGATTTTCATCTAATAAACGTGAGTTTAATCACACCCACACCAGTTCCTTTACACCTTTTTGTGGTATACCAATAAATATGAAAAAAATGGTCTGATTAATCTTTTATTAAATTAATCAGGTAACATCATTTAGTCTTTTCGTAGCATAGTGGGAAACTTCCATTTCATTTTATATACATTTTAGCAATAGTTTGTATTATTTCTCTGTACTGTAAGCATATAGAAGCTACTGGTTATTCACAATGGTGTTTATTGGTGTACAGTGTTATATTGGACAGTGTTCCCAACCAAATTGAGGATGATGAGCCAGACGAAGACAGCGGGCCCGAACCAGCCAGCACCAGTACAGGAACATCCATGAAAAGTCCAGTAAAGAGAAGGCGATCAGAGACACTAGAGCTGTTGGAGAGGTTTCTGGCATCTAAAGATGTAAGAGACAGAGAGAAAGACGAACAGCAAGATGAAGTGGATTTATTTCTTCGGAGTTTAGCACCTGCATTAAGACGCTTACCTGCTTCAAAGCAGTCCTTGGTGAAGCTTCAGATCCAAAAAATACTTCACGACGCTGAGTTCGGACAGCCCAGCTTTCCCCAGATATCCTCAGTGTCGCCAAGTAATCAGTTGTTACTACAGTGTAGTGTTGTAAAACCCAGTTGAAATGCTTTTTTATTGAAAATAAATGTGACTTTAAAAGAAGTGACTGTGCTGAGTGTTGGGAGTATAAACCACAACTTGCATATTGATCGAAACCAGTTTATTAATTCAGAAGATCATGAATGATAATACATGAAACAGTAAGGAAACAGGAGAACATATATACAAAACACTTCAAATCTTCTATTTGCATTTGATCCACAAGCTGGTCTAAACAAGAGCACATGAAGCAGATTCACACTAAACCACTGTAATAAATGCACAAGAGTGTGTGTCACCTGTTATTAGTCATGATATGCATCCTTAAACAGGTGTTTTATGCCTAAGAAAAGGTCAGTATCCATTTGATTACTATTTACAAGATGAATTCTATAACATTTTGAAGGAATAGCCCAGTCTGGTGAATCGGTCTACTTTTTCTTGTCCTTCTTTCCTGCTGCTGGTTTCTTGCAATATTTCGCCTCCAGATCTGAGATAAGGGAGTTGAATCCTTTTTCTTTGGACTTTTGTCTTTGCTAAATAATAAACAAGAGGCATAAAAAGAACGTAGCGTTGCTTTTATGCCTCTTGTTATTATTCGCTAACAGATGTCAAAAGAGTGCGCCTAGTCGAGAGATGAATGCCATGACCAGTGAGAACGAGTGCAGAAATTATATACACCCTCCACCATGCAACCATTACTGTCATTATGCAAAAACATCTTTGTATGGTTAGAATTTTCCTACTATCTTCTGACATGCCGCTTGAGTCTGTGCCCACTGCCATCTTATTGTATCTAATGACTTCTATTATTTAGATCAGTGGTTTCTGGCCCTTTATTTAGAAAACGACTTAATTTTAGGTATTAAAACACCATTAGTTGACTTCAGTATGCAAACTTATGGTTTATAACTGATTTCCTAAGATAGAGGTTACTGTAGGTCACCTGTCATTTATGTTATGTGGACTCTGTAATAACTCAAAAACTAAATACCATCAAACAGTATTGTAGTTTGTAACAACCAGTTGCAGACATAATTTAAGGTCAGATGTTAATTATAAAGAAAGATGCATTAAATTGATCAAAAGTGACAGTAAAGCCCTTTAAATTACAACATATTTCTATTTCAAATAAATGCCTGGAGTAATGGCTGCTTGAGAAAATTCAGCTTTTCCATCACAGGAATAAATTACATTTGAAATATTTTCAAATGCAACACACATTGGAGATTAATACAAGCTTGTACATCTAACGGTTTCTTGTTTTTACCTTAATCATAGCTACCAGGCTGCCCTCACTGTTCAAGCCCATCTCCTTCTGCATTTCCTCTGCCTCCTTACTCTCTTTTTCCGCCTAGAAAGTCAGGGCAATTCATCAAAAAGGCTTGAACCCTATTTAAACGTGTTATATCATAGCAAAACTGTGGGAAATGAATCGGCACCTTTCTTTTACGGTTCTTCTTCTTCTTGGCACTCTCATGAGTGAAGGCTTTGTAGGCCGGCACCTCTTCAGCATCGATGGCTTTCTGAAGTATGTCTTTGACACGTGGCTCATCTTCATAAGTACAGCACAGCGCAGACTCCATGATCAGATCCATGTCACCTTCAAGTTGTAGGTACAGTCTCTTCAAGTCTTCTACCTCTTCATCAGAGCCTTTATACTGCTTCTCAAAGTCCAAGATGTCTTGCAATGTGATCTAAAGCGGAGATGTTGTTTATTTTAGCTACTACCTTTGGAAAAACCAACATTTAACAAAAAAAGACATGGTACAAAAAATACCTTGGGAAACAATCTTCTCCAGTGCTCCTCCCAATTGCGGTCTTGATCAAGGGTGTCTGACTCTTCGTCCACTATTCCCTGTTCATCATAGACTGCCCTCTGGTCCTTGTCAGCCAACACTGCATAAGCCTTTCCCAGCACCTGAGGACATATTGAAAGTTTTAAGTTTAAGAATGCATTTATGTATTAGATTTTTTTTATTTAATGATTAAATAATTTTTAATTTAACCCTCTGGTAATCCTAGGTCACTTCTGCTGTGTGCACTTTCGCACTGGCTGTGTGAACACACAAAAGTGGCTTTTAAAAAGTCACACTTTTACTCCCTGTGGTCTGCTATTGGAAATTAATGGGAAATATAAAAACACAGAACTTCTCTAGTGGTTACACCAGGGGTGTCAAACTCAGTTCCTGGAGGGCCACAGCCCTGCACAGTTTAGTTGCAACCCTAATTAAACACACCTGATCCAGCTAATCATTAAGGCTTATTTGAAAACTACATGGTATGTGTGTTGGAGCAGGGTTGGAACTAAACTATGCAGGTCTGCGGCCCTCCAGGAACTGAGTTTTGACACTCCTGGGTTACACCATCGAATTATGAATGTATTTTTTCCTGCCACCAGATGGCTCTAATTTGCCTCTTTGCAATGAGAAAAAAAAATCTAAAATGTTTCATTTTAACCTTAAAAACTGTTCATTTAAAAAAAAATGATTACATGGAAATAAATAGTAAACAATTATTGCATAAATATGTAGTTGTAGTAAAACCCCCTCAATAAACTAAATTTTACTTTTAAAATATTATTTAGCTAAAATATAGAATATTTCTCAATAGCAACCTGTGTTTGTGTTGCTTCAAGAGAGCAACCATACATTTTTTTTTTTCTTTGTGATCATTTAATCTAATGACTTACTAGTTATTTTTATTAAATTACTAATTATTTTACATGCCCCGTGGTGCTTGTTGTTTAATCTTAGTATTAGTAAAGAGATTAAGTTCATCCGAGTAAGAGATAAGAGAATTTCTCCATTTCTACTTCAATTTGAAATGACAATGTGGTGAAGCAATCATTTTCCATTGCTATTGCTTTGGTATAGTAACATTTGCTGGATTTGTACTGGCCAGATGAAGTCCAGTCTGGACAAACATATGCAGCTCGGATTAATCAATAAACCCTGCAGTTATTATAATCATTGCTCTGTCTTCTGCTGTCAGTTCTTCTTTGGCTTCCTTTATCAACCTCTCAGGCTGATAGAAGGTACAATTGTGGGTACCAGACATAATACTGTTTCTGATTGAATCCGGGTATCAGTCAAGACTTGATACTTAAAACCAAAATGCGTTCTTGTCTTAGGACAACCTTGATGAACATTTGATCCACTTCAAATGTTGACTACTGTAGCTTTGGATACCAGACAAAATGGGATCTGGTAAAGTGACTGGATCCAATATTCCTGGTATGCAGATCCAACCTAACAAGGTGTTCAGTCACTTTTTTACTGCTTAGTACAAATGTAACCCGTAAGCTATATGTACTAGGGAGGTTAACACTGATTTTGTGGATCACGATTAAAGGGCTTCCTACAACTTGAACTTAGACCTTTCAGCATTAGACAACACCGGACCATTCAAGAAGGTTCTGAAAGATGCAGTGCTGCATTAGAAATACAGTGGTCACCTGGAACTTAGTGGTGGCTAGCTCATCACCAGGAGCTCTATCTGGATGAACCTGCAGAGAGACTTTATAATATCCGCGTCTGATCTCGGAGTCAGATGCTTCTTTACAAACACCCAGAACTTCATACAGGTTAGAGGTCTTGAAGAGCTCCTCACACTGCTCCAGTAAACCCATGACTGCGTGAGGGAGAGAAAAAACACCAAACCATCGATTCATATATTAATTAAAACAACATGTAAAACAATGTTCGTCAAAACTGTTTTTATATGAACGCTAAACATTAAAAATGGACTGCATTTGTTTCTGGCTTTCATTAAAAAAAACTAACTTTAAGATAAAGCTTACATGTTTCGAATACAGACATAAACAAACACTCGTACGTCTAACGTACTTTGCGAAAATAATACGGTTAGTTCGTTAACGATCTTACCAGAGAGATAAAATTATCAATGACAGTGACCAGAAATTGTTCAAATATGCTTAGACAGAAAATAACAACCAGACGCTTTCAGCACACAACAGCATAGGCTTCCCTTATCAGGTCGCGCCAAAATTTTGGCGCTTTGTGTAAACGTCACAAAACGTCACGACGTAGCTGTTAGTAAAATGTAATATTTATAAATATACATTTTTAACAAAAAGTCCGTTTTTTTCTGTTGTTCTCGAACTAATTTGAATTTACATTTAGATCATAATTATAAAATACAATGTACAACAATAAACAACGATGCACTTTTATTATGCATTCTAGGACCCGGATTGTAATTGTCGCACGCTGTTGTACTTCCGTTTATTACAGCCCGCTTTTTCCTAAAGTATTCCTAAGTATAAGTTTATTAGTTTAAAGTATGTTTACCGTCGTCTTCTCACTTTAATGAGTGGTGTGTGGTGTTTTAGTTGCAGGCGGAATGTCACGCCGCGTTCGCTGAAATTGGCAAACTTACGGAAGAGGAGACACTTTCAATTCTGAGTAGTGATATTGCTAGAGTTCACTGTGAAAACGACGAGGTCGAGTCAAAATTTTGGCAATGTAGTGTATCAAAAATATACTTGTGCCTTAGCTGATACTGGGTTTTTTTTTTTTTTAAAGCCAACAGCGATAATTAAATTTAATAATAGCAAATACGAATAACGTTGGGATTAAAGGTATACTTGTTTTCCACAACATTTACTTGAAATCCACTGACAATGCTGTGAAAGTTTATGAAACTGACAAAAGGTGAAATGAAATGCCAATAATCTTGGCAAGCCACAAACCGCACACACTGTGCCTGATTGATCAACTGGTATATTGGTCCATTACAAGCCATTTGTGATTATTTGTTGTTTCAGAAGCTGTCTGCATCCATCATGGAGGTACTGGGCAACGAGGCTCTTGGGGAAAATAATCAAACTTGTTGATGAAACCAAATTTCTGTTGGATCTGGAGTGCAAAACATTTTCAGGCATGAGAGCAAAGCGGCCCGGCAGCATCTTGAATATTCTGTCTGTTGGAGACAGGGCTGTGTCTAGCCAATTTGACGCCCTAGGCAAAAAATCCCTGTTGCCCCCCCCCCCCCCCCCGCCCACCCACCCCCCAAATTATATATATACAGTGGGTCGGAAGTATTCCGACCCCCTTAAAGTTTCACTCTTGGTTATATTGCAGCCTTTGCTCAGATCTTGAAGTTATTTTTTTTCCTCATTACATGTACACACAGAACCCCATATGACCAGAAAACACAGAATGTGACATTTGGCAGATTATTAAAAAAGAAAAACGAAAGCTCACATGGTCCTAAGTATTCAGATTCTTTGCTGTGACACTCATATATTTAAATCAGGTGCTGTCCATTTCTTCTAATCATCCTGGAGATGGTTCTACACCTTCATTTGAGGGCCAGATGGTTGATTTTTTTTTTTTTTTTTTTTTCCTTTTCTTTTTTTTTTTTTTTTTTTTTTTGTTCTTTTTCTGTTTCTTTTTCATTTTTTTTTTTTTTTTTTTTTTTTTTTTATACTGATTGGACTTGATAGGAAAGCCACACACCTGTCTATATAGACCTTACAGCTCACAGTGCATGTCAGAGCAAATGAGAATCATGAGGTCAAAAGGAACTGCTTGAAGAGCTCAGAGACAGAATTGTGTTAAGGCACAGATCTGGCCAAGGTTACATAAAAAATTTCTGCTGCACTTAAGGTTTTTAAGAGCACAGTGGCCTCCATAATCCTAAATGGAAGACGTTTGGGACGACCAAAACACTTCCTAGAGCTGGCCGTCCGGCCAAAACTGAGCTATCGGGGGAGAAGAGCCGTGGTGAGAGAGGTAAAGAATAACCCAAAGATCACTGTGGCTGAGCTACAGAGATGCAGTCAGGAGATGGGAGAAATTTATAGAAAGTCAACCATCACTGCAGCCCACCACCACTCGGGGCTTTATGGCAGAGTGACCCGACGGAAGCCTCTCCTCAGTGCACGACACATGAAAGCCCGCATGGAGTTTGCTAAAAAAACACCTGAGGGACTCCAAGATGGTGAGAAATAAGATTCTCTGGCCTGATGAGACCAAGATAGAAACTTTTGGCCTTAATTCTAAGCGGTATGTGTAGAGCAAACCAGGCACTGCTCATCACCTGTCCAATAGAGTCCCAACAGTGAAACATGGTGGTGGCAGCATCATGCTGTGAGGGTGTTTTTCAGCTGCAGGGACAGGACAACTAGTTGCAATCGAGGGAAAGATGAATGCGGCAAAGTACAGGGATATCCTGGACGAAAACATTCTCCAGAGTGCTCAGGACCTCAGAATGGGCCGAAGGTTTACCTTCCAACAAAACAATGACACTAAGCACACAGCTAAAATAACGAAGCAGTGGCTTCACAAAACTCTGTGACTGTTCTTGAATGGCCCAGCCAGAGCCCTGATTTAAACCCAATTGAGCATCTCTGGAGAGACCTAAAAATGGCTTTCCACCCACGTTTACCATCCAACCTGACAGAACTGGAGAGGATCTGCAAGGAGGAATGGCAGAGGATCCCCAAATCCAGGTGTGAAAAACTTGTTGCATCTTTCCCAAAAAGACTCATGGCTGTGAGTCAGATTGACAGTACTCTAGCCCAATAATGTTGGGGGATCCAGTGGGGGCGGCAGTCATATTTCAGGGTGACCGTGCCACTCTTTATCACAACCCTGCTAAAAGTGCCAGTACGTGCGCTCATTGGCGCCCCTTCAGCTGGTGGCGCCCTAGGCCAGTGTTTCTCAACCAGGGGTCCGTGGACCCCTAGTGGTCCTTGACATAAGGCCAGGGGGTCCGTATAAAGTATGAATTTATGTATACATTTTGTATATTTTGACATGAAATGTTCCCATGAAAGAAAAATCCAATATAACTGATGATATGGCCAAATACTGGACAAGTCAAGTAACTTGAATTATACTTGACTGCATTTGGTCCTCACAAAGACACAAATTATACATAGATGAGTCAATTTTGTTCTGGGGGTCCTTGAGGATGGTTCTGAATTGGACTGGGGTCCGGTACACCAAAAGGTTGAGATTTACTGCCCTAGGCGACCGCCTAGCTCGCCTATGCCTAGAAACGGCCCTGGTTGGAGGTCTTCGTAAAAGTCAACTTGTGGTTTTACACATACAGTATTTAACGTATAATACAATGTTGTTGTGTTTTCAAATTAATGTCATATGTACATTTTAGAAGAGGAACATTCTTATGATGGAAGTGCGAGAAGCCTGAAAACAAGAACAAGAAATGAGGTAAACTGAACAACTTGTAAATCAAGGCTAATAATATATAGTGAATGTAATTATTCTTGTGATACAAAGCTGAATTTTCAGCAGACAGTTATTACTAAGTCTTCAGTGGAATGTGATACTTCAGAAATCATTCTAGTATGCTTCTTTGATGCTTAAAAAAGATTCCTTATTACTATCAACATTGAAAACCGTTTTTGCTGGTTACTATTTTTTGTAGAAACTGATACACTGCCATTTAAATGTTTGAGCTTAGTTAAAAAAAGAAAGGAAAGAAAAATAAATGAATTTGTTTATTCAGCAATTCATGTTAATTTAATCAAAAGTGACAGTAAAGATTTATATTTCAAATAAATGCTGTACTTTTGAACTTTCTATTCATCAAAGAATGTATCAAGAACAAGAAAATTATGGTAAAATGTGCAGAATGTTACCGTATATATGCATTTAGTTTTGTAAAAAGAGGTCCAAATGTATAAAAGAAGGGGCTAAGTGTATGGTAAGTGAGAATGTGCTATATGATAGAGTAAATATTTATTCACTGTGTGTTATCTGTGTTTATAGCTAAGATTTTGATTAATTAATACAAAAAATTTACCATTGGCAGGAAAGTAAACAAATAAATTTAGTTTATACCATGGCATTATACTGATTTTCTTTATTGCCTCAGTTCAATGAAATTTTTTTAAATACATTTGCACGTTTTAACTGAATACTGCTTATTAATTTTTTTTTCAATTTTTTCCGGTTTTATACAGAAAATAGTCCTTAATTTAGATATGAATATTAATTAGTACCATTAAATACACTCAAAATGCTAAATATTAAAACAATTATTGAAATGAAATATAGTATATTAATTTCACAAAAATAAAATTACTACACGATTATGGCCTCTGGTCAGTTTTGACCATGAACAACACAAGTGTGACTCCCAAATGAACAATACCAGAGAGTTCACTTTTTTACAGAAATCAACACTTTTATTTAGCAAAGACACATTCAATTGATCAAAAGTGTCAGTAAAGACATTTCCATTGTTACAAAAGATTTATATTTCAAATTAATTCTGTTCTTTTGAACTCTCTATTCATACACACCTATATATTTTCAATTATCACTGTTTCCACAAAAATATAAGCAGCACAACTGTTTTCAAAATTGATAATAATAAGAACCATTATTAATATTTGAGCACCAAATCAGAATAGCACCATAGGAATGCTCCTGAAAATTCCGCTTTGCCATCACAACAATAACATTTTATAATATATTAAAATAGTAAATATTTTTGACAAAAACTGCAGTGAATGGGTGCCGTCAGAATCACAACAACCTGCAAGTAATCCACACAAATCTAGTCCATCAGTTAAACAGCTTGTGAAATAACAAACTCATTTACATCTTGGATTGACTGAGGGTGAGTACATTTATTTTTGAAGATTTTCATTTTTGGGTGAACTTTTGAGTTGTGAAATGTACGTGTAATGGGGATTTCAAGTGGCCCCAACCCAAATGATGAATCTCAATTGCTGCGATAGTGATATTTTTCTTTACGAAATATAGTTGATAGATTTTAGGACTGTTTTGTAAAAGTTACTAGTAATCAATGATGGCAATTTATTTTGAATGATGACGTTATGTTTTGTACCTTTCTTTATTAGTGTGGATTCTAATTGAAAAAGATAATTGTACGACTTTATATATGTTTAATATAACACAAGATAATTATAAGAAAACAATATTGCCAGAGAGAGTTGGCATTGGCATTGATATGGTCAAATATTGTATTATTTTTCTTGCCAAAACATTTATATTTGATTCATGAAAATGTTGCCAAATACAGTTTTCAATAAAGCATTGTTCTTGTTGTGTGAGTATATTCATCTGCTTTTAATAATAAGTTATAATACATTGTTAATGAAGACTACAAAAACAGGATATGTTTGAAGTGTATTGCCACACTATTACTGTGCATAGTTTGCAAGTTCTTTGGTATGCATTAAATATGTGTGTGTTCTATTACATTTGCACATATTTTGATTTTGGGCTTATTTGGTGGCATTAAGCCTGTAAAAATGTTTGAAATCTTTTAGTATACAGAAATATAATATTTGTTTATTTTTAGGTTGTTCACCATGAGGTGTTCTTTCCATGATCCTTTCCTGGGAAAATAAGTTTTCAAAAATTACAACCCATATGCTAAGAAATGCCCTTTAAGAACATTGTTCTGCTATGAATAAACAATACTGCTATCATCCATCAATTTTTCCATTACATTTTTCTTCAACTTTAAGGAAAATCTATATCTTTTTATCTGTGCATTTCTTTTGTTTCTTAGGATTTTAATCACATTTTTTGCCTTCAATTCATTTTAAATGCTCCTGCAGTGTGACAAATGTCTGTGTTAAAATGCAAATGTTCTGTGTAGTCTCAGTTCATTTGAGATTATAAAGTGCAACCAACCAGCAGTATTGGGTAATTAATTACTGTAATTTAATTACTGTTCCCTTAAAAAAGTAAAGTAAGGGATTACTCTTAATTTTTCTGTAATTTAATTACAGTTACTTGTGATGTAATTGCATTAAATACTGTTTAGACTAGAACAAATCTATTTGAAACAATAGTGGATTTAACATTAAAGGGGCCATATGATGCTTCTAAAAAGAACATTATTTTGTGTATTTTGTAATGAAATGTGTTTATGCGGTTTGAGGTTAAAAAAACACATTCTTTTCCATATGATGTACATTATTGTTTCTCCTCTATGCCCGCCTTTTTGAAACACGTAAATTTTTAAAAAGCTCATCGGTCTGAAAAAAAAGGTGTGCTCTGATTGGCCAGCTATAAAGTGCATTGTGATTGGCCGAATACCTCAAGTGTGTGACGGAAATGTTACACCCCTCACCATACTGTGATGCCATGTCCCGGCAGGAGCGACTACACAAAAACATTAAAACCCATTACAAACGAGGCATTTGTTGCATCCAGTGGGGACATAATTACTGATTATAATGACTTATACTGTCTTTTTACGCATTGCATTGCATCGCGCCGCGCCGCCGTAAACATAAAACATGGACAACTAGTGCTACTCTACTGCCCAAAACTCGAGTTTGAATCATCAGTGGCAAATCCTTAAATGAAAACGTACTTAAGTGAGTCAGAAATGCCGGCATTTTAGTCTAACGTTACTCCCCAGGATCAGTAAACAGTCCTCCATACAATGTGCCGGCGATCCACAGCACTAAGTTGATGTATTTCCTCTTTGGAAGACCAAACAAAGTAGTTTAGCTTTTACAACGAAACACACAGCGCCTTCACGACATGGCGGCAGCGGCAACAATACTACAGTGAGAATAAAAGTTACACCTTCTTTATTTGCATGAACATTTGGGCAGCGTTATGCAAATCTTCCCACATAGTGAGGTAGACATGTGGGGGCGTGTTCGAACGAGCCGTTTTAGGTAGGTGTGGCTGACTCTTAACTTTTATAAAGAATATCTCTTTGGATTTGAGACTTTAGTCTTTGCAACTTTACAGATCTTCTTTATGCACCAAGAGTTTGTAACACTCCAAAGAGAAAGGAAAAATTGAAATCGCATCATATGACCCCTTTAAAATGTAACATCTAATGTTAAAATGTATGTTTTTATGTATGTAACCTTCTCCCTTTAAATACTTTGGCCAGTTCCAGAATAAGTTATGCAATTTTATATTATTGATTTGAAAGAATTAAAAGAGCAGTTTCATGTCTTATCCTTGTTTGGTTGATATGGGATTTAGAAAGTAATTGAGTAATGCAATACTTTGAGAAAGTAATTAGGTCAGTAATCTAATTACAATGTTGAAGATGTAATAAGCTGCACTGTAACTTACCCAGCACTGCCAAACAATAGGTAGCTGAAGATCATCATAGTAAGTTTAATGTAAAAAAGAGTATGTTTTTTCAGCAGAGGTACACAAACGCACATACTATATTTTCGATGTCATGTTTTGCATTTATAAAAAAGAAAAAAAAAGGACTGTACCTTTTAAAATAACGTAATAATTAGCAACTGGCTTATTCATTCATTGATATGTCAGAATAATTGTGTGTGTGTGTGTTTGTGTGTAGAGAGAACGCGAGATACATACGCATGCGCGCTACATTTACACTTCCGGGTTTGTCTTTAAGTGAAATGTAACATTTCGCTTGTGATGTATCTATGAAACTTGTTGCCCGGGCAGAGAATAAAAAGGTGCTTAGCTGTAATTAAAGCGACACGTTGTTTAAAGGCAAAAGAAAAGAGAAAAGTCTCTGCGAATGAGACTCTCGCTAGACTCGCTCTAATGGACTGATGTTGCAGTGTTGTGGCTTATGACCGGACGAACAGCAGCATGACGCGCCTGATGTTTCTAGCAGCCGCGGTGTTTCTCCTGTCCGCTCCTGCGAGCGCCTCTCAGGGGGACAAAGAGCCCGTCTATCGCGACTGCGTCAAACAATGCGTCCGGACCAACTGCACAGGGGCCCTACTGCGCGGATTCCAGTCCTCTCAGCCTCCATACATGGCACTCACTGGTACTGTACTAACCTATTTGTGTTAGTAACACTACTAACTTAGTAGAGTATTATGCAAATTGATTTTATTTCACAGCTGGCGGTAGAGAATATGTCATAATGTTATTATAAATTAAATTATTAGGAGGCTAACTATTAATGACAAATTTTGGTGTGCATAGGCTATTACACTCTTAAAAATGCTGGGTTAAATACAACCCAGTGCTGGGTAAAATAGGGACAAACCCAGCAATTGGGCTGTTTTGACCCAGCGGTTGGATTAAATGTTTAACCCAACCTTCTTGGCAGTAACCCAACCGCTGGGTCAAAAAAACCCAATTGCTGGGTTTGTCCCTATTTTACCCAGCACTGGGTTGTATTAACCCAGCATTTTTTAGAGTGTAATTATTTTTTATTACGAGGCATTAAATGTTTGGTCGTATAGTATTTATAATTTCCGACATGGTATTAGTATATTGCGTTTGGTGTTATCGGACGGTTAGTGCTATCCTATGATAACATTGTCTATAATCTTTTTATTAGTTCCTAAACTACACCCAGCATTTTTTAGAGTGTATATTAATAAATATTTATACAAATTACGACAAAAATTGCACAGACCTGCACACAAACTTTTTTGCTTATACATTGACATACATTGTAAAATAAAATAAAAAAATTGTTAACAAAATAATGTCATCATAACAGTATTGTTTCTTGAAGTTATTATTCCTTAACTTTTATCATTATGATAGTATTGCCATTACTTTTTTGACATGTACTATAGTAATTCATTCCATGGTTTTGTTTGAAGCAGGCTGGAGTGCCATGCAAGTACCATGGTATATGAATACAGCAATCGCTTGATATGTCATGGTGTATATTCCATTTTATTACATCACCATGGTGCCATGGTACCATAACAGTACCTTTTGCATAATAATTAAAGCAACACTAAACAAAACCCAAGCCCTGCTGAAAAAAGTTCTGAAACAAAAAAATACAAAACACTTATCTGACTTGGCTTGTCTGGTTGGATGGTTTTAGAGGGGGTTTGGGCACTTTTCAGATTTGGAGACCAGCTGGCCAACCCGCTAAACCAGCTGAACACCAGAGACGGGTTAAACTAGCTAGGACCAGCCAACCACTATAGGCTGGTGCTGTTTTTCCCCCCTCAGGAGAGCACAGAAAAAGCAGCCTATGGCTGGTTACCTGCTTGAAAGGAAACATACAGTATTTATACAACATTCCAGTCAACATGTGGACACACCTACTCATTCTCAGTAGTAGTAGTAGTATTTGCAGACATTTTAGAATAATAGTAATGTCATTAAATTAGCAAATTATAAATCCGACCTTCCGTCCTTTCTGAAAGTACTGTGTGCAGGTAAATCCATGATTTTGTAACCGTTCCAATCTCCTGTTCGCTCTAACAGCAGATGGTATTTTATATTGCTGAGCAGTGTTCTCTTATGTCAGAGATTATCATTTGAATGTAGTGATTTTAGACCAAGAACCGATTGCTGGATGTTTGGGAGACAGAGCAGAGACCCCCAATACATGTTGCTTAAAATTGGGCTGTATTTAAAGCCTAGCCTGTAATATCATGTGCAGTGTCATATTGGTGTACATACTTTGTTATAAGGATTGCATTGCAAAACCATTAAAATAATCATTTGTACACTGTCATATACTTGTGCTCGACAATAAAACATTTAGCTGAACATTGTTAGTAGGGCTGTGCAATATATCGAAATATCGCAAATGTACATATCGCAATATGCATATCGCTACAGCTTGCAATATTTGGGGCCATGAACAAAAGACAAAGAGAAAATCACCTAAGGACTTTTTTGTGCGATTAACAAGAATTCAAGTGGCATATTGAATTCAAAGAGTAAATACTACGCAGTGTTATTGTCCTTGTTATTATTCAGTTCCTAAACTCATGTTAAAATGATTACACTAATGTTCAAATGACATTTTTATTTAATGCTTGAGTAAAACATTACCGTTCACTTTCAGAAGCTGTTGTAGGGGTGCGTTCTTATTAGAATCAGAATCAGAATGAGCTTTATTCACCACTTAAGTGTGCGCAACCACAAGGAAATTGTTATGGTTTTAATACAATAAAACATATATATATTGCATATATATTAATAGATTATATAACCATATATATATATATGACACAAGATGGTTATAGAAGTTCACAGAACTGACTCAGTAACAGCTGAGTAAAACTGTTTCATCTAAGCATGTGGCACTTTAAGCATTATCGAATCGCATATAGAATATTGTATTATTTAATGAGTTATCGCATATCGCATTTTTCTTCAATATCGCACAGCCCTAATTGTTAGCTTGTTGGCTTTGGATGAAATTTGCTTAATATTGATTTTTTAAAATGTAAAATTGTGTATTTCATGTTTAAAAAACGATTGGTCACATATGGAAGGAGAAAGAATGAGAATTCTGGCCTTAATATCAATGAAAGCTTAAATTACCGGCATGTGACAAAATGTTGATTACCACCAAAAAAATTGAATTTTGACTCATCCTTTGTGATCAAACTGAGGTAAAATTGAGGCATTTTCAATGGAGATTCTCTAAAAACAACTTTAAAAGATGCATCCTGGCTTTTTACACCGTATTGAAAGATGTTAGACTCTTGTTGGCAGCTTTTCCTTCACTATCCTTTCTTACAAAAAATTATAAAATTAGTAAAGAAATTCATATGTAGACACAACTTATATTTAAGCATAAATTCTTCTAATTCTGTGTGACACAGAATTAATTTTGTAATTTATAATTTTTGTAATTTAATTAATTTTGTAATTTTTGCAATCGATCGTTTGAAGTCTGTGATCTTTCAGGCTGGACGTGTCGTGATGACTGCAGGTATCAGTGCATGTGGACCACCGTGGGTCTGTACCAGGCAGAGGGCTACAGCATACCACAGTTTCACGGGAAGGTTAGTGTCAAACAATGGGAAAAGAGACATGTTTTAATGGTCATCACTATGGAAATGTATGTATTTTCAACCCTGATTCTACATCTTTTTTCTATTTCTGACTTTGTGTAGTGGCCATTTGCTCGTTTCCTGTGTTTTGAGGAGCCTGCATCTGCGCTGGCATCTCTGCTCAACGGTCTGGCATGTCTGCTAATGCTGCTGAGATACCGCAGCGCCGTCCCTCGACAGAGCCCCATGTTCCATACTATCACCGCATTCTCACTGGTGAGACAGTGTCTGTCTGCTATAGTACTGACAACCATTCTTATTCATAACTAGGGTTCATTTAAAAAAAAAAAAAATGCTGCAACCGAATGACTTCCTTGACATTCATTTCCGTTAATGATTCCTGAATTTCTGCATTCTTGCACTGTACTAGAATCCTCTCCTCCACTTTCCTGCAGCACTGTTATCTAGTGTAATGAGAGAAACTGATAATCATGATTATTAATCATAATTTGATTAATCATTTGAGAAGTGTATTTTTACATTTCATCAGAATTATTATAAGCTCATATGCAGGGTTTGTATTACCTCATCTAGTCTCTTGATTTATTACATTATAAAAACTGCGAGAAGCTTCTCACAACAGCTAAAACAGTGAAATTCCTAATATTTCTTCCAATAATTCCAAATTATTCCAAATTTTCCCCAAAAAAAACAACAACAATAAAAAGACTTTGTATTGTAGTTACACAAGAACATTTATTCAGCAACCACAATTGCAAACAATATAATTAAGATCCATGTTTAGATTTGTAACAGGTTTACTTGCAGAGTTGTAGCAAATAGCACAAGTGGCCTCATGAAAGAACATTAACTAGCTGTATTACGAGCAGAATAGCTCAATTAAGATCATTAAACTCCAAAAAAAAAAAAATTGTGTTTTGAGGTCATTGAGTGCTTTTTGCAGTGCAGAGGGAGCATGTGTGCATGGAATTGATTAAGAGAAAAGCTCTGACTAGGGAACTTCAAGCCTAAAAGTTCATAGAGGCTTATTACCAATGCAAGATAACAGAAATGTCAAATGAAGAACAAAACTAAACTACACAGCAGGCCAATATCGCAGACAATTATGCTTAATTAACTGAGAGAAGTATAAATCATGTTTAAGTATGATTAATCGTGCATCCCTAATAAGACAATATACATATACATATATATGGCATAAATAAAATAGTTAGGATTTTTTGCTATTTCTAGGTCACTATGTCACTAGATCTCTGTATATAAAAAAGTCTGAAAATGTATTAATTTAAATTTTAAAAGACTTATTTTATTAGGCAAGGCAAGGCAAGGCAAGTTTATTTGTATAGCACAATTCATACACAATGGTAATTCAAAGTGATTTACACAAAAGGAAGTAAAATAATCATAAAAAAAATCACAACAATAAAACAAGGAGTTTAAAAACTTTGAAAAAAAAAATTTGATTTAAGAGGCTTAAAATGAATTTAAAACAGTTAAGAATAGAAAACGATATAGTGCAATCAGTTCGGACATCGCACCAGTGGCTCATTCAATAAAGCACGCTAAAAACAGATGAGGTTTGGAGTTGCATTTTTTTGTCGGCATTTAAGATGTGGACTCTAATGTTTTAGCACATCTGATCTCTCCTGGAAGCTGATTCCAACTGCGGGTTGCATAATAACTGAAAAGCACATTCCCCTGTTTTGTGTGAAAAAAAAAAAAAAACCCCTGGATTTGTCTAAACGGACCTCGATCTAAATGATCTGAGTGGTCTGTTAGGTTTATATTCAGGGAGCATATCTGCTATATATTTAGGTCCTATGCCATTGAGTGATTTATAAGTGAGTAAAAGTACTTTAAAATCAATCATAAATATAACTGGAAGCCAATGTAAGGACCTGAGGACTGGTATGATATGCTCAGATTTTCTGCTTCTAGTCAGAATCCTGGCAGCAGCGTACTGTATGAGCTGCAGCTGTCTAATGGTCTTTTTAGGAAGGCCGGTGAGGAGACCATTACAAAAGTCCACCCTGCTGGAGATAAAGCCATGAACAAGTTTCTCCAAATCTTGACTGGAAACAAAACCTCAATCTTGGCATTGTTTTGTGATGATGTATGCTGATTTAGTTAAACGGCGTGGGACATGACTACTGGGAAAAAACTAAGGTCTGTTCTCCGGGAATCACACCAAGGAGTTTCGACTGAGTTGTTAAGGTTAGGGGCCCCTAGAGTCAGGTATGCTTCACCTTGAGAACATTATCTGTGTTTTTCCAAATGCCAAGACTTCGGTTTTTTTCTGTTGTTAACTTGAAGAAAAGTCTCGCCACATCTAACTGTAACTTTGGCATTCATGCATGGCAGGGAGGGAGTAAATGGGGGCTGTGATTTGGACGATAAGGGCTAGGGTAAAATCTGGGTATCAATTTTGCATAGCTGTGGATAGGGAGAGGTGGTTCTTTTCATATATTGACCGTAGTGGGGAGTATACAGGCTAAACAAGAGCGGTGCAAGACTTGAGTCTTGTGGGACTCCGCATGTAATGGACGTCCACTTAGACTTATGTTCTCTTATACTCACATAATAACCTCTATCCCTTTTAAGTATGACCTGAACCATTTAATTACAATGCCAGAAAGCCCGACCAAGTTTTCCAGGCTCTCTAGTAGTATGTTATGATCGACAGTATCAAGGGACGCAGCACTGAGACTAGTAAGTACCCTAGGCATGAATTTGCAGATTCAGAATGTTAGAAGCGAAATCAGTATTATCATATGAGTTGCTAGTTCTCTGGTTTGGTGGCTGTGATAGCAGGGTCGGAAGACCAGAATTGAAGTGGTCCAGGTATCCATTTGAGTGTAAAGTATTTGTTCAGGCGATTAAAAGGGGGGACGACCGTTTTTCAATTAGATCTTTTCCTATAAAAGAAGAATTTGATAGGTCTATAGTGAGCAATATGTGTATCAAGATTTCTAGTCTTTTGTCAGAAGGGGTTTAACACAACTGCAGTTCAGGGAGTTTGGAAAAAGGCCCAGAAAGAAAGTTGCGGGCGTTCACACTTCTAAGAGGATCTGATTCAAAACAGGTTAAGCACCTCTTTGAAAAAAATATGGGGAGAAGGGTGCAGGTTGTGATGCAAGATAGCATGTTGTACGAGTTTAAGGTGCTCGTACTCATTCTTCCACAAAAAATTTTGGACTATCGCATGTCTCAAAAAAGCAGACATAGTTTCTTCTTTTTGATATTTCGGTCGAATCTGTCTGACCTCTGCATGACTTGGGGATGTGCTAATCGACTTCCTGATAATATTGATCTTCTCAGAAAAGAAGGAAGAAAACTCATTGCATTTGCTGTCGGAGAGCATTTCACTGGCAATCTGATTTGGGGGGTTTGTCAGTCTCTCAAAAGTAGCAAAAAGAGTGCAAGTGTTGTTCAAGTTACTGTTTATAAGGTTTGAGAAAAACTCTGTCTAGCTGTGGCTAGTTCCACATTGAAAGCACAAAGGCTGTCTTTATAAATGCTATAGTGAATTTCAAGTTTCGTCTTCCGCCACATGCGCTCAGCTTTTCTGCATTGTCTTTTAATACTCTGAACTGCAGATTTTCTCCAAGCTGATTTCTGTCTACCAGTCTTCCTGCTGACTTTCAAAGGAACAATGTCATCAATAACATTCTTAACTATTGAGTTAAAGGAATCAAGGAGAAGAATAACAGAGTCTGCAGAAATGCTTGGTGATAAAGACATAGCCTTCATAAATAGCACACTAGTGCTCTCGTT
The DNA here is from genome assembly GCA_018155175.1 of Sinocyclocheilus anophthalmus. Classification (NCBI taxonomy): domain Eukaryota; kingdom Metazoa; phylum Chordata; class Actinopteri; order Cypriniformes; family Cyprinidae; genus Sinocyclocheilus; species Sinocyclocheilus anophthalmus. The sequence continues at coordinate 29,289 of JADLZN010011839.1, forward strand.
AATGCATCTCTTTCTGACAAAGACAAATCTAGATTCAGTGGTAGCAGAGATCAAATATATCAAAGAAAATACAGAAAGGTGGATTCATGATTAGATGCGACATTTAATAAACAAGTGGGGATGAAATGTTGGAAGACCTTACTGATGGAGTAAATCGCAGGAGAGGTACCGTCCGATTGTTGTGTGGGGGTCAGGGCACCATGCTGAATAAGGTACCGCCAAAAAAGATTTAGAAAAAACCGTGATTAAGTTCTTTTTGTGGGTTTGTTTTCTGCCATATCTATGGTGCAAATTAAAGAATCCACTGCAATAGAGGAGCAAAAAACAGGTTCCATGAAAAACTCTGAGGAAATCATTGATAAAATTTCTGTGAATTCTTCAACAAAGGCTGGAGAGTTTTTTGGAGGCCTGTAAATAATGATAATCAGAATGCGTGGAGCACCTTTCAACAAAATCCCTAGATATTCAAAAGACAAGTACTGACCAATTGACACTTGCTTGCATTGATAGACATTTTTAAATAGAGCAGCTACACCTCCACCTCTCCTAAAAGTCCTGCAGACACTTATAAAATTAAAGTTAGTTTCATTGAGGACGGTTGCACTGGAGCTGTCTTCTAGCCATGTTTCATTTAGAAAAATAAAATCCAGGTTGTTTGTGGTTAAGTCATTGATCAGAAATGATTTATTTTTTAGTGAGCGAATGTTTAAAAAATGCTAACTTGATGGCATTGCATTTTTGTCTCAACAGCAATATTAGTTTGATGCATTACAGGCCGCAGATTAGATGAGTCAGCCATATGGTTTGAGAAGGCCTTGGACTTTCTATCATGTGATAAAACAGAAATAGAGAAAGCTACTGGCACACTGGGTTCCCGCTTGTTCTGAAAACATTTGTGAATGTTGCTGCTATTATAGCGGCGACCCGACACATATCACTGGGAGCTGCTATCAGTTGTTTTTGGTTCACCTACAGCAGATGGAGGGATTGGGCCCTGGCGTTGTGGCAGCGGCCGGAGAGCTCTCACAGGGGGAGGAAGACGACCTGGGCCCAGAGGCTTTGGTGGTTGTGGGGCCTGCCATTTCTTAGTTGATATCTGGGGGCTTGCAGCAAAAAGAGTGGGAGAGTCTGGTCCCAGCATAAACCAGTTCATCCATTTTCTGTGAGAAGCTTAGAAGTGGAGCTGTTGGAGAGAGGGATAATGTGTCTGCTGAGATGGGCTGTGGCTCTGGTGTTTCCGGTGGCTGAAATATACTGTCCTGGCTGTTTTCCAGAAAGTCATCCTTGGATGCTAAGTCTTGGAGCTGTTCTGATACGTCACAGTCTGTCTGTGATGAGCTCTGTGGGCAGGGGTCAGCCGTGATGTTGTCCATGAGCAGTGCTGTGTGTTGTGGCTGCGAGGTGTTATCAGTGTCCTTGTGGGATGTGCCAACCACATGATGACTCGGAAGCTGATAGGAAGTCCTGTGGTCACTCATACTGTCCGGTGTGTGTGTTTGCCCATTCAGGTTGAGTAGTGGGCACACAATACTGAAGGAGGATGGAGGAGGAAAAGTATTGTTGTCCCTTTAGCACTCTTGCACCCAAGTTTGTTTAGGTGGGAGGCCATTCCAGTTTAAACAACGGTTGTCTATGGCCCCAGAAAAGATTGAAGTTGTTGATGAAATTGACTCCTTTTAAGCTGCATATTCTTTGTAGCCATGTATTCAGCCCAAGAAGCTGTGAAAACATGTTAGTTCCCCTTGCTGGGAGTGGTCCATTGATGAACGACTGAACTTTAAGTCTTCGTAGTGTTTCAAGGAGTTCACTGAAATCCTTCTTAAGGATTTCTGACTGCTCTTTCCGAATATCATTCTTCTCCACATGGATGATGATTCGATTTGCAGTCTTGTGCTTCATTAGAATTTTCCCAAGTTCCTTGTTCAAATCAGAAACTGTTGCTTGAGGAAAGCAGAAAGTTGCTGAATTTCTGCTACTGATGTTTCTGATAATAGAGTCGCCCACTATCAGAGTCCTGGGCTCGGCTGCGCTCTGAGCTGAAAGCCGCTGGTCTTGCTCGGGGGGGGGGGGGGGGGAACCTTGAGCGTCTGTTAGGTAGCGATTGTTAGCTGTGGCGATCTGATCCAGGTTTAATCACATTTGGGGGAAGTCCGCACCACATTCATTAATGCTTCAAATCTGTTCTCAAGATGTATAGGGGGTGGTAGAATACCAGTATTCACAAGCCTTGTCATTAATTATTACATTAATTTCTACATTTATATATGGCATAAATAAGAAAATAGTTATTAGGATATTTCACTATTTCTAGGCCACTAATCAAATTAGTGAAATCGATAATGTTGTACAGATGGTCACATACTCTTCGGAACATTCTGAAACCATGCTGAATCACATGATCATCAGTTTTGTTCATAGCATCTCCAGTGCTGTCATTGAAGCAAAAAGTTACAAACTACATACTAAGACTTTCAGCCGGCAGCCATATCACCCCGCAGCCCAAGACTGGTCGCCCACTGGAACTAAGCAGGGTTGAGCCTGGTCAGTACCTGGATGTGAGACCTCCTGGGAAAACTTCGCTTTGAGTGCTTGGAAAAGTGCTATATAAATGTAATTCAGTGTATATGTAGTTTGTGCTCAACCACATTTGCATCTCTCTGCAGGTTTCCCTGAATGCATGGTTCTGGTCTACAGTGTTTCACACGAGAGACACCTATTTAACAGAGGTAACCTTTCAAGAGATGATTCAGAGACAAATTCTAAACATTTTCTTGTGTAGTTCTTGGATTAAGAGGAATGATTGTCATGGCAAAAAAAAAAGTCACATCAAAATTGCTGATAGAGATTTTCTATTTTTGTTTTATAGAAGATGGACTACTTCTGTGCATCAGCTGTCATTCTTTACTCGATCTACTTGTGCTGTGTCAGGTATGTGAACAGGAAATCCTCATAAATTGACCATATATAGTGCTTGTTAAACTTTTTGTTTATGGCGATTAGTATTTGTGTTTCAGGACGTTGGGCTTGCGTAGGCCTGCAATTTCCAGTATGGTGGGAGTTCTGCTCATTCTGGCCTTCACGTCTCATGTGTCTTTTCTGACCTTTGTCAGTTTTGACTATGGGTACAACATGGCTGCCAATGCCACCATAGGTAAGTGTTGTGAATACAGCAGTGTGTTTACATACAGTATCTCTGATAAGCTGATAATGTGTAAGTTCATGTCAAAATGCCCTAAATGTTGTTGTTGGGTATTTTTATTACTTGGAAAATGGATTGTATTTACTTAATATTTTTTAATACTTGTATTTATCGTAATCAGTGTTTCTGGGTTTCTTATTGTGTAAATGATTCATCAGGATACGTTATTCCAAATAAAAACGGGATTGGTATTTCACAGTCTACTGCAAAATATTGAGGTCTGACTCTGGAGTCGAATTTCCTGATTTTCGCAATCCAGTCAAATCATCATGAATAAAATCAAGTCATGAGCTATATTTTTAATATCCTGTTTCATTCAGAAAAATATCACGTTACTGGACTAACATGAGTTTTGAATGCTGTTTCATATTGACTTTAATTGATTACTGTAGATCTTTGCATGTGAACGCCTGCATCAGTTGTTCTGTTTCATTTGGTAAATAGTTCTGACAATATTGTCATTTAAAAAAAAAAAAAAAGTTTTATTATTATATATATATTTTTTAATTGTAATTAACTCCTGTTTGCAAAGCTGAATTTTCGTCAATGAAATCAGTGGAAAACCAGCTTCACATTATGTAACACTTAAACTAAAGGTTTAAAATCAAAACTGATACAATAATAGGCTACGTTAGGTATTATTTTCTCACCCATCTGTTATTCCCTCTGGTCTTGGTCTTCTCTGTTACAGGCATGATAAACCTGTTGTGGTGGTTGTGCTGGTGTTGGCTGAACCGCAGGATTTTGCCGTACTGGTGGAAGTGTGGGATGGTGGTGCTCTTACTGCATGGCCTTGCCCTGCTGGAGCTGCTGGATTTCCCTCCTCTCTTCTGGGTCCTAGACGCTCATGCCGTCTGGCACCTCAGCACCGTTCCCGTCCACTTCCTCTTCTACAGGTACACATGCACTATGTATGTCTATATCGTGTGTCTGCAGAATGTAAATTGCACATTAATTTTTTTTTTTTTTTGTATTAATACTTGGGTTACGTTTTCAAAACCCATCATACAGTTCTTCTTACCAACTTTCGGCTTGGCACAGCAGGAAATTTCACATCCAAACTGCTTTAAAACTATCAAAACACTTTTGTTTCAAATCAGTTCATTCTTCCATAACGCATAGCAAGGATTGTCACCCAACAAACACACTTTGTCCCTCATAAAACAATGACTAACAGGTAGGATTATAGTGTTTTTTTTATTTATTTATTCCTTTATAAAACAAGAATGACAGCTCTTTGCTGTTTAGAATTCAGTTTGTTACATTGCAGTACAAAACTATACTAAGTTGTCTCCTTTTGTAAACAAAATTGAAAAATTAATGATATTAATTTGTTAGATTTGAAATATATTTCATTACTGTAGAAATGTGAATTCATGCTATATGAAAGATATATACACACACATACTGTGGCCACGAATTAAGATTACTTTCCCTCTTTTATTTCAATCGTGGCTACAATTTACTAATTCATTCCCCAAACGAGGGAAAGAATTAATACAATGTCGCCACAATTTCAATAAAATGAGCGAACAAATTGGAATAATTTAGTTACTTGTGGGAACGAGTTCTTAATTTGTGGCCACAGTATTTAATTTCCCCCCTGCGTGTCATATGCAGGGTTCCGTAGAAATGGGTTCTGGCGCTTGTATTAAAAATTAAAACTGTAAAGTACAATAAATTGGTGTAGGATTTACTTTGAAACCATTTTCATTCAGAAATTAGAAATGTTCTTGTTGAACAGGGGTAGGCAAGTTCGGTCCTAGAGAGCCGCAGTCCTGCAGAGTTCAGCTCCAACCCTAATCAAACACACCTGAACAAGCTAATCAATGTCTTCAGGATTACTAAGGCTATAGGCAGGTGAGTTTTTTTTCAGGGTTGGAGATGAACTCTGCAGGACTGCGGCTCTCTAGGACCGAACTTGCCTACCCCTGTTGTAGAACATACAAAATAATTTTTTACAGTGTATGTTTTCCTTGTTTTTTTCTTCCTTCTTGTAGTTTTCTCATAGATGACAGCCTTCACCTCCTTAACACAGAGAAGCCTGGAGTGAAACTGGACTAGGACGAAACCGTCTCAGAACCCCAACCCCTCCTCTGATATCCTTCCCATCAGGGCAAGTGCGAGCCGGACTGAGCCAGGCCTCAACCGCAGTGGCTTCCGGCACGTGTCCTGGGGCTGAAGTTTTGAATTTCATTGTTTTCTTTGTGTTTACACTTTCTTTTTACCATAACTTTATTTATTTTTGCATTTTACAGAAAGGGTTGTCGTTTGGGCTGGTTTTAAAGATGTGCCACTGATGTTTGCATTCACTTGAGTTTTGCCTTCAATTAAGAAGTAAATCAGCCTTTATCATCACAGCACTCTTTTAAAAAGGTGCACTGAATAATAACCATCTTTGCAGATGAATATCTTCACATAAGGTGTTCATATCTCCCACTCATATCCGTCTACATTTGTGGTGCTTGATTTAATGGCGCTGAGGTGAATATATCTCAGAGATAGAAATAGATTGAACTTTATTTTTAAACACCCGTTCACTTTAAGCGTGCTGAACATCAGGAGGGGTTATGAGTGAGCAGTGTGCTCTGTTTCTGAGACGTGTGGCGGTTACTTCACTAGGGTGCAACACCAGTGGCTACCGGAGGTGTTGATTAGCTTCCATATTGCGGGAAGTCACTGTTCTGTGAAATGAAAATTATGTTGAAAATTAACATAAGGAAAAGTTTAGTAGAACGTTCATATAATAAAAATAAAAGGTGACCATTGACCGACAAGCTTCAAATGACAAAAAGCACCATTATATGGGCTCTATAGGCCCATTCACACCAAGAACGATAACTGAAGTTTGAAAACATTCTAAATCTGTTAGAATAAGGACGTTTACATTATTATAACAATGATGAGACCGGAATGATATCATTGGAATCACTTTCAGAACAATTTTTTCTAGCTCATGAATGATAAAAATATTGACAGCCAATCAGATCTTGCTTTAAAGAGCCTAAGCATTTTAAGAGCCCCTGTGATGAAAATCAAGTTTTTAATGTTGTTTACATGTCTATCGGGTGTTGTAATATGCCAAACCATGTGCAAACTCATCAGTCAACACCATTGCAGATAATTTTCTCCTTAAAACTGCGGTGTACCAAAGACTCAAAAATGCGGTCACAAACTATCACAAACATGCAACCAATCCAGTCATCTTGCAGGGTGCGGCTTTTTATATTATTATCATCAAAGCTGTTTTTACCTAAGGATGTAGATTTTAGAAGGTAGCTGTCTAAGACGTTGAACAGGAGCGTGGTTTGTGTTACATTAGCGACATGTTATTAACTGTTTGATAATGTAGTCAGATCAAAGGCTAATGATATATACTGTTACATGTCTGATGTTGTAGAGCGTGATACATAAAATGCATTACCATTCTGATATACTGACTTGTATACAGCCCTGTATAATTCATTCTTCCTCTTCCTCTTTGGAATCAGTTTTTGGTTCAAACATATATGGCTGAATGAATTATACTACTTCATTTAACGAGTAAAAGTGGAACAGGTAGTCCAAACTCGTGTGATTGAGTGGAGGTGGGGTCTAATTTGCATATTCTTGGATCCGCAAATATTAAATGAGGTTAGGGTAGAGTTATATTCAAGCCATTTTAAGGCATAAAGAGAAATTATTTTATGTTATCATTATAGTTATTTTTCTTGGTGTGAACGGACCTTATTTCAAGTCTCTGGGCCAGTTTTACTACCAGCTTGCGCCAGCGCAAACCGTCTTTTAGTGGTTAAAATAGTACTGTCAGGATTTACTAAAGACACACAGCGACGAATTAGCACTGAAAAGGCGTGGACACAGTTACTTTTGCGCCTCCCCTTATTGAATATGCATTTGTAGGAGTTTCCCTTTCAGACGCAAAATTTATGGGAGGAGAGTATTCAAGTGAATCATGCAACACGATTTACTATCGTTCGCGCTCGTCAAATTACTGGTATTTGCGCCGTTATTTAACACCCCAAAAAAGCATGTCTTAAATTATTTTGCGCTTAATTTGCGCATTGTTAGTAAATCACCTGCAGAAATTTCCACGCCCATCTGTGCTGTTTTGAAATTGCACTCTCACGCTAATTTGCCCTGTTTAGTAAAACCAAAAATTAAAACATTATTTATCGATAACATTTGACTGAATCTCTGTTTCATGACATGGATATTATGATGATAAATGGTGCTTTATTGCCATTTTGTAGGTTGATACTGTGTAACTTTTAGTCACTCAAAAAATACAGCATGAACATTCTGCTAAACATCTCCTTTTGCATTCCATGAAGGAAAATCATGAGTAAACGACAGATTTGTTTAATATTTGGATCAACTATTACTTTAATCACTCTAGGGGGAATGTCTAGTATCAGCACCACAGAGCTACTCGTTGCCTGAATATAAAATACTGACTTGATCCTTATGACATAAAGAGTTAAAGAGTGGCATGATATGTGATGGCAAAGAAACTAATTTTCCTTTTGACTGGGATTTTATATAGCATGGTTTTTCTCTCTGTTGGTGCTTTATCTTCGTTTTTCATTTCCTTGAACTTTTTGTATATCCGATCACTTTGTGCTTTATTTTGATTTCATTTTCGTTTGATTTTTGTTTTCACCACGAATGCCTTTGCAGTGAAAATATTACATAGAATTGGGTTTCCACAGAAGGTAATGGAAAAGGGATAAAAAAAGGGTTTGTGTGTGTGTGTGTGTGTGTGTGTGTGTGTGTTTAGTTGCTGTGCAATTTGAGCTTGTAGTGCATCGCATTTACACACATTTATTACTATAGCAACCTGACGGCTACCACAGCTTATATCCTTAGCCATGTTATTAAGCTCCTTCTCTTCAGAACGCTTGTCACACTATGCCTTACATTTTTTATCTTTTATTGTTCATACAAGGCAGCACTTCTCCATGTGTGAGTATCCACAAATCTCTCACCATCCACAGACTCTTATTCACTCGTGCCAGACTATTTCTTGTATCATTTTAAAGTGAATCGACACTTTTACAGATTCTAGAGTTATTGTGACTTGAGCCAAAACCATATTTGATTGCCTGATATGTCTTTGTTCCATATCATTACTTGTGCACTTTATGTATGTGTGTGTGTGTGTGTTTGTTTGTGTGTCAGAACAAGAGTGCAAGCATGATCAGCCTGGAGGGTAAATATAGCCATTTAGAAAGGCTAAAAGCGGTATAGAGGGGGAGGGGACAACAAGGGTATCCAGAACTGTGATGGCGTGGACCGCTGATCAGACTCAACAATTCACTGCATCTGTCTTTTGAGAGTCTTAATGAGCAGAACGTCAATGCTACAGTATTTCTATAACTATGAAGGAGTTTAACCACTAACTACAACATTTTAAGCTTGTTTATTTAAAATTGCGATCAAACGGAAAAAGTGACAGATCTTTTCTATATTGTGGCGTACATCTGAGTTTAGTGGATTATTGAAAAAAACAAAAAATATCGAGTGCTACTTGGTTCTGTTGATTGGGATTTGAGATGTGGGTATTGCATTCAACAGTGGAGGCTGATAAATATGAGCTTGGGGTTTAATCGTACTATATTATTGGAGATGTCCTGTGTACGTCACCAGAGAGAAGTCTGTCATTTTCATCAAAAGGTCAATTTTTTTCAAAACTTAAATGTATGCATGGATTAATATTCATAACACAATCTATAACATGCATTTGGAAAATAGATAGGATGACTATAAACATTATTCCGACTTGAAAGAAAAGTTATATGCAGCTCTATAACCAGCATCTGTGGCAAGATGTCCACAGAAAATGCAACAAATTTCCAAGAGAAATTTCGACATGTAGTATGGTTTGTAAAATCCAAAACATTATGGAAATGTTGATGAAAAATCCCCATAAAGTAGTTGGATTTTTTCAATTGACATCTATGGGGCCACATCGTGCCCAATGCGTTTAAAAAATATCTAACTCTCGACACAAATGTTGTCTTTGTTTATACAAATTGAGGGAGGAGATCAAATATTTTTCTTCTTTGGTGATTGACAGATGCTTCTGGAATATTCCTTTAATTAGGATGACTATGTTAATACAATATAACTTTTTCATGGATACAACTGTACTAACTTATATATAATGCTTTTCTCCTTCCCTTAAAACATTTTTCATATTTTGTTCTTTGTTTTTCAAGCAGAATGGAGGTCATATATTATACTGTCTGGAAATCCATCAAATTAAAACTGTAAGATAACCTGCATGCTGAATGTAAACCTTTATTCATGTTCATAAAACTAAAAAAGAAAGGGAATGAGATTTACTGTATGCCTGGACTGGTAAATGGTTGTTTTCTGAAGAGCATTTCTTAATTTCTTTTTTGACACTGTTGTCTGTATGCACTGTAACATAAGGCCAAACACCAGAGGTGACTTCTGGGTATTCTAATTGGTAATGTCCCGCAGGATTTCCAAATTCGCCCTCTTTTTCAATGGCCAGTTTGATTGTGGCCATCCACAGGGTTAACATAGACTTGCCCTGTGTATCTCTGTTACCTACAATTTCTCTTCTCACTCTATCTGTCCCTTTCTCTTGCTCTCTTTCTTTGTCTTGGTATTGTATTGCATCTTTCTCCAGCATTTGTACACGGGTCTAAATGTGTATAAAGAAACCTCTGAAGAAATTAATAAAACTGTTGACTATTCACTCTTTTACTGGTAAGCCTATGTGTTTAATTCAGTGACACTGTGAGAGGCTGTGCTGCATCATGGAGAAAAAAAATCATGATACAGCCAAATCACATGTACTGCTTTTATGAAATGGTTAATACATAATACAAATGTTGAGGACATGTTTTCAGTTTACTAAGCAAATTCATATAGCACCTGACATGTAAACTAAGGTAATTGTGGGTCTTCTGGACACTGCTGAACAGGTTTCGTGTTGGTAACCAAACAGTTGCTGGTAGCCATTGACTTCCATAACTATGGAAAAAAATACTTTGGAGGTCAATGGCTACCGATATTGGTTGCCGATATTTTTCAAAATGTCTTATCTTTTGTGCTAAGAAGAAGAAAGAAACAGCATGAGTTTGAGTAAATTGTGACAATTTTCATTTTTGGGTGAACTATCTCCTTACCATTGTTGCCACGCTAGAAAAGGAAAGGTAAATCAGTTGGATTCCATTATTATACAGTGTGCTCTGCTGTATGCTGCAAATTTGGTTAACTTAGCAAGTCATCCAGCATGGTTACATACTATACACTGCAAAAATAGTATGGTATATGCCATTCTGAACCTGATGGCCTACTAAAAGAGAATTATAAAAGTGTTTTTCTCATAATCTAGAAACAGCTTTGGTATAAATAAAGGCCCATTGAATACATTAAATATTTAGCTGTATGATAAACTAGAGTTTTAAGGTTTACTTACTCAAGAGGGGTCATGCAGGTGACAAAATGCTGGATAGTTTTGAATGAAAGAGGTTTATTCTTCCTCCTCCTACATCTCAGACTCTGAGCCTGGGGTACAAACACGCTCACTATAAATGTGAGAAAAAAAAGGAACTTTTGGCAATGCATGCCATTCTCTGGAATTTTCCCCATTGTCTATTGACTTTTGAGAAAAACAGCCACTGCAAGTAGAAATGTATTATTATTTATTAAATAATCATTTAGAGTTCACACAAAATTTTTATTTTGTTGATTTACTCACCTTCAGGCCTTCAATGGAAAAGATCTGGAGAAATTTAGCATTATATCACTTGCTCACCAATGGATCCTCTACAGTGAATGGGTGCCGTCAGAATGAGAATTCAAACAGCTGATAAACGTTGGCACCAATAGCCTCGTGGTTAGCGTGCCGGCATACAGTGCATCTGTGCTCACGGCTACCCATGATTCCCGTCTCGAGGGCCTTGTCCCACTCCCCTCTCTTCACCCAATTCTTTCCTGTCTGCTCTCTACTATCCTAACAAATAATGGCATGAAAAGGCCCAAAAATGTAACTTTAAAAAAAGAGCTGAACCATCACAAAATGGACTGCAGGAGCAGGCACATCATAGACGAAATCGTGGCATTTTTACACAACACTGTATTTCTGTTTAAGTGATTCAATTCTTTGTTTTTGTCCTTCTGTTGGGAGTGTTAAAAAAACTTACATTTGTACTTCTGTTGGAGTGCTTTAATAATTCTTTAAATGTATGCTTCTGTAGAAGAATTTTAATTCAATAAGCGTTAGGTGGTTATGAGTTCACAGTCAATTGCACAATCCACTAGTGTCTATTTTTATGAAGTTATTCTTTTAAATTCTGAAGATTTTCTATTGCAAATGATTATTTGAACACTGTTCTGTCCTGCTGTAGGAAATAGTATTTTGTAAGCACAGTAAAACATATGTGTCCCAATTTACCTAAAAAGGCCTGAAGAAAAAAAAGGGTGCTTAACATTTTTGAATCTCTGTATGTTTAAAGCAACAACCAATATCCTTTCAAAAATAAATAAATAAATAAAAATCGACGAGATAATAGCCTTAATAAATTACAGCATAAATTGTGTTAGTAGAATAGATTTATTTGTATTAAATACAGTTTACCAAAAGTGTCCCAATTTTGCTGACTTCACCTGAACATTCATTTAAACAATTATAGTTTTTTTCTTCTATATTTCTACTTCTGTAGATAGTGCAGTATTTAATTTTCTGTTTTTTATATTAGTAGCTATTATAGGCCTATTCCATTTCTACTGTGTTATTCCTGTATGTTTGCACTATGTCCGTACTTTCTTCTGCACGAAGCTCCTGTCGTCAAGTCAAATTCATTGTGGGCGACATGTGGAGAATACTCGCATGTAAAATCCTTTCTGTTTTCATTTTGATTTCTGAATTCAGTGAGACAGTGTTGGGGTAACGCATTACAAGTAACGCAAGTTACGTAATCAGATTACTTTTTTCAAGTAACTAGTAAAGTAACGCATTACTTTTTAATTTACAAGAGAATACCTGAGTTACTTTTTCAAATAAGTAAACCAGTTACTTTTTTTCTCCAATTTATTCATTGACAGCTCTCCTGTACCCATGGGAGAGAAATCAGAAGATTTTACTGTAGTTCTAAAATAAATATGAATATGCATTAATTCATCTCACTCCAAAAAAAAAAAAACCCAGATTCAGTATTCCTCAAAATGAATAAAAAATAATGCAACATTAATGCAATAATTAAATGTTAAACAACACAAAAATACTTTATGTATTTAATCCCATTCTATTAACCAAAGTCTTTGCTTCTGACCTTCGATGATCCAGTTCAACCGTACTAATAAGCACAAATTACTCTAGACGAACATTTGTGTGTTTTGTTTATTGCTGAAGTGTGTTGAAATGTCTTCGTCTGCATTCTACTGTACAGACTTAAATTTACATTTCCCTTCAGCCTGAGGCTTATTCAATTCACTTTTGGTGTGAAAAGGCTTTTAAACTTGCAAAAAATATAACTTTTTTATTTTAAAAACAAACAAGCAAGCCCTGTCCAGATTTAAAAAGGAACGCAAAAGTAACGTAACGCATTACGTTCCATAAACAGTAACTAAGTAACGTAATTAGTTACTTTTTTATGGAGTAACGCAATATTGTAATGCATTACTTTTAAAAGTAACTTTCCCCAACACTGGTGAGGAGGGTTTTTTTTTTCCCCCTGGGCACTAACGCTGGAAATGTTCAGTTTTTTTGGTTATCAAGACTTTAACTATTTGAATGTAAATAGGAGAAATATTCACTGAAGTAAAAAAGAAAACTAGCGTTGGCCTTGTTAAAACTGCTCCCGACTCCATAATTGGTCTTCATGAATGTTGCAGTAGATCCGCTGTACTGCTGGAGTCAATCTGTACTGCCACACACCACACACACACACACACACACACACACAGACATACATACACACACACACACACACACACTCACTCACTCACTGACTGGAGAGTCTGGCTCACTTGCTCCTGCCAGGAAGTTGTTGGTATTCGGGAAATAACAAAGAGACGAAAACAGGTATTTTAAACGCATCGAAACTACACGAGGGGGATCTGTGTAACGTGTACGGGATCCGGGTATGAGCTGGAGGACTATTAACTAATGGAGGACTAATCGATGGAGGCGGACAGAAGTTTTGGGCTCGTCTGGGTCCTGCTGCTGCTGTTGGGTATTACAGCCGCTACAGGGAGAGAAGGTGGGTCATCTCCACACATTCCCACATTATCCCCAAACTCCCGTATGGTATTACATACTGCGTTAATGTAAAGTGACGGAGCAGATAGAGAGTTCAACACCAACAACAGCAGCTGAACACATTCTTGTGGAGAAACTGTGTTACTCAAGCGGTTGACACCCCATTTTACTCGGCTAAAGTCGCGACGCGACCGGCGCGCGGGGCCCTCTGCATTTCATTTGGTTTTGCCGCTTTTAATGTAGACGAAATGTGACACACAAGATTTCGTAAAACGTTGTTTTATTATAGTAAACAGCTTTAACATTTAAGTCTGTATTCGTGTACCTAATTTGGACTCAAATATAAAGTGGATACATTCAGAAAATCCCGTCGGGGTGTTTTTTTCTCACACTGTTGGCGCATTAGTCGTAGGTGAAGTATGTCACACAGTCACACAAACTTGATTTGCAACTTCTGCATGACAATAGCGCTGAAACCTGACAGCCCAGAGTTCAGGAGTTTAATGTGCACAACTCCTGATATCTTAGTAGCAAACCAATACATAAAAAAGAGACAGAGTTTTCAAATTGAATATGAATGACACCAAAATGTAATAATACTACACCACAACTGTAATAATGTGCAATCATACAATAACATTTAACTGGGTCATGATCACAGAACAACAACATGATAATGACTATGATGCACGTTATTATTTTAAAAATAGTTCATAATACAATAGCATGAATTGGGTCATGAATACAGGACAACAACAACAACAACATAATGATAGTGATGATAATAATATTAATCATATAAGTCAGTTTCAGATATATACTGCGTAATAACCTGTCACATGGGACTTTAAGTGAAAGAATTACATGATGGTACCATGCTCTATTTTAGTACCATATCCAAAACACCATAGTACCATAGTAATAATATTGTGTTATTATTATTATATATGATTTGATATATACGCCTAATATATGGCAGACACAGCAGTATCTAAAACAGTGGACTCACAGATTTACAAAATTGAATTGCTGTTATATTCCGGGTTAAGCTTTGTAGTTTTTATTCTTTGCATAACACAAAAATGTCACTATGTCGTATACAATAATTTGTTTTTTTGTTCAGATTTACACATTGAATTTCTTTTCACTCTTCTGTGTGTACAGTACATGCACTTATTTGGAGGAAGAATCCACGTTCTTAGAAAATCAAACACTTCTTCCTGCTCGCTGAATGAAGTTATTCCAAAGGTCGTTTGTCTTCAAGTTCTGTGTAACTGTCAGCTTCCGATTACACACGTAGCAAAACGAATGTGTCTGTGTGTGAGTGTTTGATGTTTTCATGTTCCGTAAATATTTTCAGCAGACTGTCTGTTGTCTTAAGCATTCTTGATGCGCTCAGATTGTCAACAGCCTGGAGAAGCATCCAGTCTTGTTGACAAGCAGAATCCATAAACAACGGCATTGAGACATTTGCATGGGACATTGTTGGCATGGGACCTCGATAATGTCACCGCATCTCCCATTCTCAAAACTAATCAAGATCAGTCCCTGTCAGTTTTGTCATCTGATTCTTCATATGCATACGTACATGTTGTGTGTCCAAATAGTAAACTAACAGTAATTTCATTGCTGTGCTCGGTGGGCTTGTCTTTGTTATCAGTGGGTGCGGGTGTGCAAAGCTGTCTTAGATATGCTTTACATGTTTCATTGTTGAGTGTTTCGGAGCTGGTAATGGTGGCTTTTAGCAATGCTGTTAGCTGAAAGTGTCACCACACGTTTGCTGGTCCTCAATCTCACATGCAGTGTGGATATTTAGTAGAGGCCTATTCACACCAAAGATAACAACTATAGCTAAAAAGTTTTAATAATCGTTCTAATTCTATGAGACTAGAGACGTCCACACCACAATTATAATGATAACAATAACTTCAACATTCTTGGTGTGAACAGGCTTTAACAGTCAGATTTGTAACTCATCAGAACTAGGAGGAAATTTCCTTGCCTATGTTTTGATGAAACACCAGTTTGGGATGTTTCTGTTAACTTTTGTTACAGGTTGCAATAAATTTAAGACTGTTGGCATATTTATAATATGATGAAAGTGGAAAAGAGTATAGCCCAGTTGTTCTTAACCAAGGGGGCCTTAAGATGACTTGAAATGATTTAAAATAAGACAAATTAAGAATTAAGGTAAGATTAAACAACTATACTGTAGATCAGTAGATTTCTTATTTTAATTTACTGCCTCAACAACTGTTTTTTTTCTATGAAAAATCAGTGTTCACATGTTCTTAGACAACTAGGACATATAAGGAAGCCTCATTTAAATAGTGTGATTTCTGTACCTGGAAAAGTCATGTAAATTCAAGGGGTCATATGATGCGATTTCAAGTTTTCCTTTCTCTTTGGAGTGTTACAAGCTGATTGTGCATAGATAAGATCCCTGAAGTTGCGAAGACTAAAGTCACAAACCCAAAGAGATATTCTTTATCAAAGTTAAGACTCTGCCACGCCCCCCTAAAACGCTTCGTTCTAACAAGCCCCACATATCTACATCACTATGTGGAAAAATTTGCATAACGCCACCCAAATGTTCAAACAAAGAAAGAAGGCGTGGTTCAGTCCGCAGTTAGTTTTGAAGCAGCATGTCAGGGAGACGCTGTGTGTTTTAGTGCTAAAGCAAAAGCACTTTATTTGGCCTTACGAAAGTAGATTTAGGAATCTTTAAAATTACTTACAAAAGAACATCAATGCATTTTATGGACGACCTTTTCATGAAACCTAGGAGAGGAGGTAATTCTGACTTTGCTATGACAATCTGGCCGGCGCTGAATCAGCTGCGGTTTGTATTAGTTTAAGTATTTGCTATTGACTGTTCAAGTTTTGCGCATCGTGTGTGTGTGTGCGCGCGCGCGTGTGTGTGTGTGAGAGAGAGACAGCGTCACATCACAGTAGAGTCAGCTGTCTTAACCGCGGCTTGTGTACTGCATCATTACTGTGTCTGTTCCCCTTTCGGGCTTGAACTGATGGTAAAACTAATGACATTATTTACTGTCTTTACATTTATTTTGAAAGATGAAGCTCGCGTCACGATTATGGTAAGGGGAGTTACATTTCCGACGAGTGCTTGCGGTGTACGGCCAATCACAATGCACTGGGTCAGCTGGCCAATCAGAGCAGACTGCGCTTGTCGGAAGGGGGGGGGGGCTTTGTAGAAAACGAAGCGTTTTGAGAGAGGCGGGGCATAGAGGACCTACAATAATGTACAGTATTTGAAAAAGAATGTGTTTTTTGAACATTAAAGCATGTCAACATATTCTGTTACACCAAATACACAAAATAATGATCTTTAAAAAAGCATCATATGACCACTTTAATGAAATAGTATAACTATTTTGTCAGGTAGAAATCATGGGCAAATATAAATCATGAATGATTGGGGCCTTACAATGGGGCGCCTTGGAGTCAGAAAGGATGAGAATCAGTGCCAGCATGGTTCACTGACTTGGCATCAGCATTGGATTTTTGTATGTTATTGAGTTTCTTAAGTATTTTGTTCTGTTATTTTATGCATAGGCAACACTGCTTTCATAAATTTATAGAAGTGTTTTCATGCAGACATTTTTGTCCCCATATATATGTTGCTCCCACTTTAAGTCATGATGTTAATAGTTGTACAGTAACATTTTTGAGATGCATATTAAAAGGTTAATTCATCCAAAAATTATTTATTCTGAACTAGTGCTGTCAAAATTAGTGCATTAACACAAGCGATTAATTTTTCCAGTTTAATAGCATTCAAAATATTTAACGCAGTTAACACAGGGGCGAAGCTAGACTTTGGCCACCCCACTCACAACTGCTGCTCCTGTCTCTGTTTTTTTCTTGATAAGAATTGCATTTATTTAGACGTAGAATGTCTTTACAACCACATCAAATGGAAGACTTTTCAGATGTGCACTCCAACTTTGCCAGCCGTTAGTCAAACAAGCATGGAAAAGGTACAGGTGACGAGGGAGCTTCAATAGAATAACAGTGAACTGTGGTCAGATGAGATGTTGTCAGGCTAAATGTCAGTTGTCAGCCAATATAAGTGTGCTCGTAGTGCGTGCTCGCAATGATGCACAAAATGCGGCGGACCAAGAGTATACTAGGGGCTGCTCGATTATGGCAAAACAAAATCATAATCACGCTTGATTTTGGTTAATATGTAATAAGCTTATTGAAACCGATTAGAGGGGGCCCCATATGACCAAAAACTTATATGAGTGTTTACTTAAGATAGTGGACATATTAAAATATATATTCCGGTAAATACGTGCTTGACATCTACATTGTAGGAGACGCGGAATTTCAAAAACAACAACAAAAAAGGTCCTCAATTATTGAAAATAATTAAAGTGTCAGTAATAAAAAAAGCAAAGGACAAATACAATAGAAAAAAAAGATACAAATGAAACAAACAGTGCTTTAAGTTTTTATGCAAGTCTAAAGTATTCAGTTAACAGCCTACTACAGAAATGAATAATCAAATGTAAAATAAAACAGCATAGTCTTCACTATAAGAATTAAACTTTCTTTGTTTCTTATTAAAACTACAAAAGTCCTTCACTCAAGAGCAGTGTGTGAGTTTGAATGTGTTTTTTTGTTGTTTGATTAATATTAAGCACACAGTTGCAGCAGGAATATAGCCCGCTGTCACTTTAAAGGGGTCATATATGATGTTGCTAAAAAGGACATTATTTTATGTATTTGGTGTAATAAAATGTGTTTATGCAGTTTAAGGTTAAAAAAAAAACACGTTATTTTCTACATACTGTACATTATTGTTTCTCCATGCCCCGCCTTTCTGAAACGCGTCGATCTTTACAAAGCTCATCGGTCTGAAAAGCGAGTGTGCTGTGATTGGCCAGCTATCCAGCAGGTGTGATGGAAATGTTATGCCCCTACCATACTGTGATGCCATGTCAGGCCGGAGCAATGATTAAAAAACATGAAAACCCATTATAAACGAGGCATTTGTTGCATTCAGTGGGGACATAATTATGGGTTATAATGACTTGTACTGTCTTTTTACGCGTTGCGTTGCATAAACATAAAACCATGTCTGCATTTGTGATCGGAGAAAAGACAAACAACAAGCCCTACTCTACACTGCCCAAAACTCGCGTTTGAATCATCAGTGACAAATTCTTTAAATATAAAAAACACACTTACAGTCTGTGAGTCAGAACAGCTGGCATTGTAGTCTAATCTACCAGGATCAGAAAACAGTCCTCCATAAAATGTGCTGCACACATATGAATATTTGGGTTGAACTGTTCTTGACCAGTGTTGTAAATACAACTTAACCACAGATTTCTACTCGTGTCCTCTTTTGGAAGGCCAAACAAAAGTAGTTTCGCTTTCACAACGAAACACAGCGTCACACACGGCGGCTAGAGCGAGGAACGGTCGGCGGGCTGAGTGAGCAGAGGCAGCGGGCTTGAAAACGGCGCGGCCGGCGGATTCGACGAAGGAGCGTCCTGCAGGCTTGCAGCAACCACATGTGACGACCCCGGACTGGACTCCGCTTTGTCCACGGTGAAAGCTGATCCGACGATTGACAGAGCGAATTTGATGTATTTCCTCAGTGACCAGCAAGGATCAGCTCCAGGCATGACAAAGCAATATCGTCCTCTTTTGGAAGACCAACAAAGTAGTTTCGCTTTCACACGGAAACACACAGCGTCTCCCCGACATGACGGCGGCGGCAACATTATTACAGCGAGAATAAAAGTTACGCTTTTTTTCTTTGCGTGAACATTTCGGCGGAGGAAGACGAAAAGCGCAGCGCTGGAAAAGGGGGCGGAATGGGCCACAATAATCATTTTATCTGGAATACTTGATTCTGTTCTGCTGCATTTCCTTCCTTATAATGACTGTTGTCAATAGCAACGCATTATAACACAGCACACATCAATGTCTCTTTTATCACCGCAGAGGCGCGGACGCACGCTCTCGTTTCATTCAAATGCAGCTTCCGTCTCAGTTTTTGATTGTATTGAAAATAAAATCAGAGGAACTTAGTATTAATACTACTATAATTTTGCTGTAGTGATCATATTGTCCTGACGATTTGTTTGTTTTAAAACATTAATCTCAATTCAATATTTCATGTCCCTGTATTTATATATTATTATAGGTAAACAAAATAATTCTGTGTAATAAGTTAACTATGAATAATAAATACATTATCCCTTAAATGTCAACCTTAATAGTTTGAACGTTCGTTCGTCTTGGCTCAAAGCCACTTGCTGAGAACTTTTCTTCGCGGAAGCTTTGCGTTAATTACAAGTGAAATAACAAAATATTTAATCTTAATCAATATTTTTTGTCCGATTATTTGCCCAGTTAATTTTGGTATTGAGGTAAA
Organism: Sinocyclocheilus anophthalmus; assembly: GCA_018155175.1. Classification (NCBI taxonomy): domain Eukaryota; kingdom Metazoa; phylum Chordata; class Actinopteri; order Cypriniformes; family Cyprinidae; genus Sinocyclocheilus; species Sinocyclocheilus anophthalmus. Next base: position 49,140 of record JADLZN010011839.1, read on the forward strand.
AGTTACCTTTCTTTCGCTATATAACAGTGTGTGGTGGTCACGAAGATGACAGAGCAAATTTGATGCGTTTCCCCCTTTTGCAGCTACTTTATTTCTTGCTAGATCGGCAGACAGGGTGACCGTCCTCAATTAAATTGCCTGAACTGATCGCGCGCTGTATATGAGAACTGAAATAGTGGAGTGTGCGCGAAAGAGAGCACTTCTATCAGCACGATTACGATATCACTAAACTTTAAGTTAATCGACAACGAATGTGACTCCAGGGAAAAAAAACGGGACATTGGTCACCTTATCCCTACCCTTCGGGTGCATGAGGCCTTGTTTCAGATCGCTAGTGCAATTTTGGTGGCATTACCATCCAAATGCGGCTGCCATTACCTGAGACTTAGATATGCAAACGCCCCTTATCCGATTGCAATCCAATGACAGGGACGCACATTTTTAAGGACAAGACAGTAGCCTATAGGATTTATTTTGAATGTCCGGTAGTCCTCAAATAACATAAGTCCCATATCGTCTTGTTAACGAAGACACGGCATACATTTCTTCATAATTTCGTCATCAGATATTAGTTTTAGCTCGTCAACGTCTCGTCTTAGTCACAGAAAAAAATGTTCGTTGACGAATATTTTTCGTCGTTGTTTTCATTGACGAAATTAACACTGGGCCAAACACATACAAAACACCGGCTACCTGGCATTTAAAAAGCCATGTAAAAATATTTACTCCATGAGCATGGAAAACAGCGATAACGGCATTTACCTGTTGTCCACAGTGTTGTGTTCTTTTCTCAGCCTCGATGATATGTAATAATACAAGCTGTCATTGGAGATTGTCAGATTTTCATCAAACGTGTAAATTGTGTGTTTACATTCCATCTCTATCACGAAACCCACGACACACAGATTTTTGATGTAGGGCTATTTAGATTCACAGCTTCATGTGACTATAGTCTCTGTAGAAGCTCTAAACCCATAACTAGATAAATATTGAACCTTACAAAAATCCCTTTACCAAAAGGGTTTTACTGTGCAAACTGAACAGTTAAAGCATTGCCAATATCAAAACCCTATAAAAAAATTCTAGATAATCAAGTCAAACACCGTGGCTGTTGTTGTGTTTGGTTACCTGCAGGAAGGTTTCTATATGTTAAGTATGTGCAAGGTCATTCTCCCGTCAGGAATGCTTGCATGCATTAGTCCAGCATATGCATGTGTGCATCCCATCAGTATTTAGGTATGCATGTAGCAGTGTGTCAGAACGGACCAATACACACTTCACAAACACAGAGACACAAGGTCTGGTCCAAATCCTGTTCTTCTTGACGGTTGAGTAATTCTTGTTTGTTGTGTGACTATATGTGCACGAGAGCAAGAATAGAATTTGCACTGATATGTTTTGTAAAAAGCTGAGAATGAAATTCAAGTATTTTCTATGCACTATATTTGTGACTATCACTATTTTGTTCATGCCCTTGATTCAGAAATTGAATTCAAAATCATTATGTGCACTTAAACGTTCCCTTTAGTTTAGTTTCTTGTCATTGCTGTGTTTGTTTTATTGATTTTAATGCACTGGCTAGTCCATTGAGCAGCATTTGAGGTCGGTGACCAAAGGACACGAGCAAAGTTATAACACCCCTTAGAGAGCCTGTTCCTGTAGCCACTGATAATGGATCATACGGGACATGTTTGGGACAAGCTTTGGTGTTTCTCTTATTATAGCCAAGGTCAGGAGCTGGTAGGCAGCAGTTGATCTTTGGTTACCGTAAACGTTCAGCTTTTACTCTGTTGTTTGTATTGTTGTTGTCTGTGAGATTAATCTTCGTGGCAGCAGCGGTTAACAGAAGTTGGCAGCTTAAAACCTATTAAAAGTACATCTTAGTGAAGTACACACTCCACTTCCTGTCTGGCCGCACACCAAGAGTAGGTGTGGTGAATTTGCTCACTGCACAGGTAAAGAGCACTGATTTATATTCAATCTGTCTCTCCTGTGCTGTGCCTTGTGACACAAGAAGTTTCCAATGACACAAGGAATGTGTCTACACTGGTGTGTGGGCGATGGTCTCTTGTTTTACTACACACACATAGGATTCTATGAAATCCTTTAAATTTTTTCCCATATTTTGTTTTTTCCAAATTTCCTTTTTTTTTCTCTACAACATGAAATATTAGTACTGTAATTTTACAGTTGTACTGAAACAAAGTTGTTATTATTATTACTTTTTTTGTTTGTAATTATCAAAAGCATGTCTAATTAATTGAAATAATAAAACTTATAAAATTTAACAACAGTTTATTAAAAATGGCCCTAAGAAATCTGTTTAATTTGACCCAAATTCCATGTTTTCCATTAAATGATTTTTCTGGATTTTGAGTTAATGGTTTAACTGAATTTTAATAATCAAAAAGCATGCCAATTGAATTCATAAATCTTTAATAATTTAATAATTTATACAATAATAGGGTCCTACAAGTTCTTATAATTTTTCAGCAACAGTGTGGTCTATTTTAATTTGTCTGGATTTAATAGAAACGTATTATCAGTTGTAATGTAGTGAAGACTCACTACTTATCAGTATTCATAGTGAAGACTTTAAGTATTTGATGATAGTTTTTATCAAATGAAATCTTAAAATGTTTATGAAGTGACTCTCAGAGCAGCTGTGGAGAAGCTGTTCATGTTTTCACATTTGCATAATGAGACTGAAAACACCACGAGCGTCGTGTGTTCTTAAGCGTCTGTAGTAGATGAAACTGACCACCCGTTCACACTGAGACACACAGAACAAAGAGACATATTTTTGTGGTATATTTACAGAGGCTAGTTCATATTACGATTTGATGAAGTATACAGCCGTGCTTTTTATTTATTTATCCAAATTTAGCCAACTTCTGTGACATTCAATGTTATACTGTGTAGCGTCTGGACCACTCCAACACACAATATATATTTGTAGCTAGATTCACAAATACTTTGTAACACCCCAGAACGCCAGAACAAGACCCTGGTTTCATAGTAACCCGATACATTTACAACCTTGTAGAATGCGAGCAGACTCTCAGCTGCATTATCCAGAAGCAAGAGGCACAAATGCACAATAGAAATGGACTTTTCTACTAATTAATTCATAGGAAAACCTTCTTTGAATGAACACCCATTTTCTTCAGGCCATTGTGTATATTATTGCTGTGTTGTATTTAATCTGTTGTATTATAGACTATTTTTATTCATGCTTACGATAAACCACTCATTCATATAAGTAACTATTTCATGTCTAGTATATATGAATTCGCCTTCTTATGATCGAAAAAAGTGTGTATATTATATGCTGATACCTTTGCAACATATTGATGTTCTAAGAATCGGTACTAATTTGTGCCTCAACACTCCAGCGAAGTACATATGCAAAATACCATGCTTACAAAGAGTCATAAAAATCCCCAGTATTTCCAACCTCCCGCTTGGGATTTCAGCCTTCCTCATTGGACGAACCCATCTTGAGAGGCGTGAATCTCTGCAGGCTTTAAAAGGCCACACTCCATGTGACCCGCCCCTGTCGGTGGTTCAGTGAGATGCAGATGAAGATGTGAGAGAACGCTTCAGGAACACACCCTAAGTTCGTGCCAGGCTTCGAACTTGACTTTTCCATTCACCAAGGTTCTCTGACTCAAACTGGCTCTTTTTCATCAACCAACTTCAGCAAGATCTTGGGGCCTTAAAATTGCATCAGGAATCTTTTTCAGACATACGCAAGTATCAAAATTAGTCGATTTAATTGATGCATTAAGAATCAGTTACACCTTTTTACAAGGTTTGTTTGAACTAAGAATCTGACGTTTTCCCTCAGGTTTTAGATCTGCTGAATATGCAAAATGGTTCCATAAATGTCATTCCTTATGTCTCTTTCTTTAGTGTTAACTTTAACCCTTTCCTATACCAACTGTATGTGTGTGTGTGTGTATGTGTATGTTAGACCAGTTTATGAGTTTATGTAGTATGCTAGACTAGTTTAAGTGTTTATGTAGTTCATAAAACCTTACTTGTATCACACTTGAAGTTGTTCATCGTTTGCTCATAACTGGAATCACTTAATCATGCAGATTTACGCTACAAACATTTGTAGAATTGTACAGTAAGAAAGTTATTTTCCTTAACCAGGAAATTAACGTTTTTAGAATTGACAAGACAGTTGACCCTAAATATCTACAGCGGATCTAAAATATACATAATTAATCATAACTAGTTATGGTTAATTATTCATATTTCCCCATGAGCTGATTCGCTACAGATTTTGGTGGAGAGAATGCGGGCATGATAAAACGAAAGTTATGAGTTTAAACACTGGCAACTTAAAAGTGTGTGCTTGATAGCCCAGGTTAAAATAGGACGTGACTTCAGATGCCCTGTGGTGTCCCTATTTGCTGGCTAGTTGAGATGCAGATAAAGTGGGGGTTTAAATTGGTACCTCTATTATGATTGGAAGAGACTTTATGTATTTCATGCTTAATGGCATCGGTGTAAGGTTAATCTGATTTTAGCAAAGAAACCCTAATTTCAGTATTAAAGCATAAATCTGTCTTGACAAAGCGTAAGTCTGAATCTCAGCTCAGCGGCATGTCCAAACTGTACCATAATGTAATATGCTTTAGTGAAGAAATCACAAAATTGCAGTATTGTTTAAATTGTTTCTTTGAAGAAGAAATCTCAGTACAGTTATATCAAGGTAGATGTGAGCGCTGCTCCCCTTTCTACAGCAAAAAGGCCTTATAGTTTATAATTAGATTGAAGCAATTCATCGACACTTTGACTGCATATATACAAGCCTAGAAACCTGGTGGTCATTACTGTGTTTCAATCGCTGAGTGAAATTAAAGGTGTAATACTGTACTTTATTACTCATATGTGAGGCAAACATAACTAAATATATGTTTAAACCGGTTTTAACTTAGAGTAAACCCGTTTTGTAATTCTTTAAACAAGTGCAAGAAGTTTATTGTTACATTAGAGAAGCACTCAACGAAGTGCTTAGGTAATGCAACAAGTCTTGAAGGCTGAAAGCACCACGTTCTAAAACTATGACTGTTTAACATAGACAGACATTAAACTGTGTTAATTGCACTGGCATGCATTGGTTACGTGACAACAACTTGTCACAGGAAGCACTAACTTCACATAGCACAACACGCCATGTTTGTAAACAAACCATTTGAAGCAGCTAAGCTAACACGACTTAGCATAGTTTCATTTTAGGCTAAGCTACCAAATAGCTTTAACAATTAGGGGTTAACACTCTTTAAATGAAGCTTTTAAATACAGCATGTGTGAATGCAATGTGAAGTAATTTGAATTTAACCTAACCCCTGGTTTCTGATTTTTCCACTTTCTTTTCCTTCTTTTTCTATGTTTCACAATCATCAGTTCGTCTCAGCGAATTTAACTATCTAAATGTATCCTTCCTGAATGCTATTACTCAGTTACTAGTTAATTAAATCTAAAATTAATTAAATCTTAACTGTCTATCGAAGAAAGACTCATTGAGGTATTGGGTGCTTTTAGTAACACACTAATCACTAGTGCTGCTATTGGTTCCTAATACCAGAATGATTACCTTTTTTTGTTAATAGCAGTCAGCTAATTTTAAATCCATTTACATGTTAGGCCCCCTTGATGTTCTCTCTGAACCTAAAAAGGAACCAGAGACATTTCTTTTTTTGATTTGTTTATTTTCAAAAAATAATCAGCATAATCTGAATAGAAATACTCTCCTTTTCCTTCTGCTTTTCCCTATTCTCCTTCATACCTCAGAGATTAAGCATGTTTGGGGAACCGTCAGTAAATTCTAAGTGATAATTTGACAATAATTTGACAATAATTTGACAGTAGTCTTAAATCATCAATCAAAATCCTGTTTACGCCCTTTTCAGCAAAACATATGCTGACCCAAAACTATTTTAGCATTCACACTCTGTTTTGATCTTGTAGTAGTCTCTAGCCCTTACTCTCAACACCAGTGTGTCAAAACGTTGCAGATGCTCAGACTAACTGCCCAGAATGCAGACCAGAGAGGGCTGGCCAGGCGTCGTGAGGAACACCACCTTACCCAGGCCCGACGACCACCTACTAAGCCGAAAGCGGCTGGACGCGGAGAGGGGTGTGCCTCAGAATCAGGCTCGGGCGAGAGTTGTGGCTACAAAGAGCTCACCGAGATCATCATCTTCCTGGCCAACAACCTCATTGGTCTGAAACAGGAGGTAAATGATCTTAAGCAACAGATCATGGCGGTATCCCACAAGGACCCCAGCAAAATGGAGATACAGGAGGAAATCAATAGATTTAAAAGGCTCTGACAGCTGCTGAACAGCAAGAGCACCTGGAAAGGTAGCCAGAAAGGACCTGGAAAGGAAACACCCACACAAAATTACTATTAAAGCAGCAAATTCTGAGATCTTAGACAAAGTTGCCAGAATTGAGACTCTGAACCAGCAGCTGAACAACACTCAAGACAAACTTGCCATGGTCCAAAGAGAACTCAGGTACTCTTATAGGCTGCAAAAGGAAACACAGTGGGAGAAACACCCTACTCCTGCATCCTCACTCAGCAGTGCAAACTCCCTCAGGTGCACGAAGCTACGAAAGGGGGAGCCAACACTTTCTGCTTAACAACTCAGCAGACAGACCCATAATACCTCCAGCAACCACAGAGAGGAGGGGGTCCCTTCCAAGCATCCCTGCAGCAGCGCATGATGCGACCCCCAGAAACTTTGACAAGCTAACCAGAAAAACAATAGGTTCCTTCTTATGCAGTACGAGCAGTAATTAGAACGGTGGAGTCGTTTTAAACAATGCTTGCAAGCAGACCCAATAATCAAACTTATGTGTCAGTCTCATAAGTTTTAGTACCTTCTTATACATGCGCGCACCAGTTTCTGATCAAAATCAGATAAAACTATAGTTTGAATGTACCTTCCTACAGGTATTAGAAAGTTTCACTGCTATAATGTTTTTTTAAATCGTACGATAAGAAACTAACTTGATTTTAGCGAAGAAATCCTAATTTATGTGTTAGTAGAGCACAAGTCTATTTTTTGACGACGAAATCTCGGGATTAGCAGTTCATATAAATGGTACCAGAATAAATCTGTCTGATTTTGGGCGAAGAAATCCCCGTCTTCAGTACTGTGTAGGTGATCTGAGCGATGCTCCTCATTTCACTGATTTAAGGCCTTATTATGTGTTATGTATCATTGTATTCATATCGACCCACTCATGTGAAACATTTACGTAACTCTTATACATGCGCGCACCAGGTTCTGAATATAATCAGATAAAACTATAGCTTGAAGGTGCCTTCCTACAGGTATTAGAAAGTTTCAGTGCTATAATGTTTTTAAATCGTACGATAAGAAACTAACCTGATTTTAGCGAAAAAATCCTAATCTCTGTTGTTAGTGGAGCATAAGTCAATTTTCTGACGACGCAATCTCAGATTAGCAGCTCATATAAATGGTACCAGAATGAATCGGTCTGATCTGGGGCGAAGAAATCCCCTTTTTCAGCAATGTGTAGGTGATCTGAGTGATACTCCTCATTTCACTAATTTAAGGCCTCATTATGTGTTACGTATCACTGTATTTAATTTTGACTCGCTCATGTGAAACATTACGTAAAATTAATGGTGTTATTCTAGCGTAGCTAACTACGAATCCACCATTGCCTGTGAAGTGAATGTGCTGTTTTGATAATAAATGAATTTGTATGGGACATGCATGAATTTCCCATGCATGCTCACAGCAGTGCAAATCTGCTCCACGTGCACCTGTTGTGAGCTTACACTGGTCTCCTAGCAACACGTGACCCCGAAAGTGTGAGCAGACTCTTCCAGTTAATCTGACAACAGCACCCACTTCACAGACCTGGGTGTAAACAAAGAATTGCGTGTAACTAACGCTAAATCTTAAGCTAAGCCATTTACCTCAACTGCTAGCTGTTAGCATCTGGCTAACGCTTAGATAGGCGTGTAAAGTGTAACTTTCTAACCACACCTCTCTCTCCCTCTCTCTCTCCGTCACTCCTGGTGTCACTTCCTGTTGATGCCATCACAGGTCCCTGTGGGACCCACCCACATACTGGGTTTTACTTGTGTTACTGTTTATTTTTTTTGTTTTGACTTTATTCTACCTCTTTTAAATTTTATTGCATTTACTTACATTTGTTTAGCACAAATGTACCAATTCAGCTAAATTGATTTGTATTAAATTTGAGATTTAATTAAATCAAATTTTTATTTATTTTTATTTATTTTTTTATTCCATTTTTATTTTTATTTTAATTTTTTAATTTACTCCCCTTTTAATTCCTCAGCATTAGGGACCCCTTTTATTTTTATTCATTTTTTTTTTGTTGTTTGTTGTGTTTTTACTTTTACCTTATTTTTGTTTTTTCTCCATCACCATCGTCGCTTTTGGATAGGATTACAGTAGTTCTAGCAACTGTCGTTTCCTTAACGAGTTATACAGGTTATTAGTAGCATAATCCCTGTTTCCTCTCTACTTCTCCTCACGCCTCAGTGCCAGGCTTAATACGTTGAAGGGCAGCTACCATTGAAACACAATGTAGGCTAACATAAAACTAGAAACAATTCCCACTGTTTCTTTTTCTTTTGACGAGGTATTTGGTGGGTCCCTGCTAGTTTAGCTAACAGCCTAACCCTAGGGTTATGAAGTCTATTGCAGCATCACACACAAGTGAAACCTGCTTAGCCATATCTCTTAGAAACAAAACTAAAATAGGTAAAAATGTTCCCTTTTTTTTTTTTTTTTGAGTTCATCTTATTTTATTTCAGTTTCGTCATAGTGACCAAACCCGTGAACCATCAGTAGTATAGCCCGGTCATCAGCTGACCCCTGCTACGGCCCCTCAACAAAGTTACTCAAACTTTCCCTTTGTGTTCCGAACACAAAATCATAGCACCATACCTCACTAGCTGCCTCCCACCAGCAAGTCATACCTTACACGGCCTACACAGACGTTCCCCTTAGAGATAGTTTAACACCTCTGTACGTACCTGCATTTGCCTTGTGTCTCTCTCTCTCTGGTGTTCCCACAAGTGTGCCAGTATGTCGCAGACATTCCACAGACATCCAGCCCTGGCAGCTCAACAGAACCACCTGGAAACTTAGCAGAGCACTTTAATGGACATCCTTCAGCTCAAAGCAACCAACGACCTGCCATGGCAAAGAAAGAAACAGCGAGACTGCGACATAAGCGAAAACTTGACCAGCATCATCCTCTCCTCGGCCCACACCCTCAAGGGCCTCAGACAGGAGGTATATGAGCTGAAACTGCAAGTCACAGAATTCTGCAGAGAACTGACACCTGCTCAACGAGAGAAAGCACAGAACGGATGCAAAGAACCTCACCGAATGGTGCGACAGAAAGAAATCACCAGTCTTCACAGAGGCTCTAACAGCTGCTCAACACCAAGCGCCGCTGGAAAAAGCCATCACACAGGACTTGAAAAGAGAACTGTTTCACACAAAGTCACTCTTAAAAAAACAACATATGTGGAACTAAATGAGAAAGACACCACATCTTAGGCCGTACAAGGCCACCTGCATACAGACAGAGCTGGGGTCCAAACCCTGACTCAGCAATTAGAAAAGAGCTTGACTTGGTTCAGAAAGAATTAAAACAGTCCTACCGACTGCGCATAGAATTAAGCAAAAGACAGCCGGCTGAGTATCGGTCGCCAGCAGTGCAAGCCCTCCATGCCTGTTCACAGCTACGAAAGGGGGGAAAGGGATCCAAAGCCTTCTGCTTGACACTTCACAAGTCAGCTCCCTGAAAACCTCTGCAGCTGCAAGAAAAAAAATTCAGGCGAACCAAAACAACGCAACGAGGGGAATTCAGTGTCACAAATGAACTGCAATATGCTTGCAGACCACAAGGTGAACAGATAGGGAAAACACGAAACAGAACTTCCCCTGGCCAGCAGGCCCACCCCCTCAGCCAAGAGTTTGAACCTGCGAGGGGGGGGCGAGAGCCACTGTTCACACGTAACCAATCAGCAGCCACAAGGGGGTGGAGCAAGGAACTTTCCAGAGGATCACTGCAGACACAAACACCGTGTGACCCCACAGACCCCAAAGAGCTGGCCAGAGACAACACATCTGGCAACATAATACTCTCAGACCCAGAGTCTGAACACGGACTGATCGCTGCCCCAGACACCAAGCAGGGCCGGCGTGAAACTCCCCAAGCTTACTACCACAGACTTTGACAAACTTACTCCAAAGCTCACCCAATTACCCGGGGAGGGCGGAGGACACCAGCTGCAAGAAGTAATCTAGGCATTAGGGCCTGCCGCACAAAGCCTAATCAACAGCTGCGTAACCTGACAAAGAAGGCCTTTAACAAGCACAAGGCCTCCACTAAAGGTGTTTGTCAAACACCACTGAGTCTGAACTTCACAACTCAGAATCCAAAGCGGGCAACAGAAGGCACCCAGCATTGCCACAATGCAAAACACTTCTACAGAAAGCCCCTAGCCAGAAGAAGACAGAGCCATCACCATGGCAACAGACCCAGGTTCCGGACCAACCACTGGGAAAAGGCGTCCTAATCCTGCAAACACCACGGTATGTCCAAAAGAAGTCCACCACAACATCCTCCTCCACACAACGGGGGCTACACAAGGACAGCTGGACACGCCTGCTTCTGGGTTACAGGAGCTGCTGACATTCGCAAAAGAGCTCCTTGAACAAAACTGAACTAAGGGGTATTGAGAAGGACAAACCTCTGACTCCTTGCCTGCGGCAACACAGCATCAGGCCCCTCCAAGGGAGGAGCATCACTTGAAATCGGTCGACACCCCCAGAAGCAGCCAGACAACGTGGGATTGAGCAACGGGCCCACATGCCCAACAGCGAAAGCTCTACCAACACAATCAGGCAAGCTCAAGTCGGTGCCGCCAAAAGAGCCAAGCGACACCGCAAACATCAAATTTCTAGTGACGTTGAACAAAGCAGAGAGCTCAAAACCACCTGCCGCTTTCCTGCCATCAACACTAGGTCAGTCAGAAATTCTCTACACACAATAGAATCTCCATAACAGTTCCCAGCAAACAATGGAACCACCTGCACTCTCACCAGTGAAAGTCTAACCCGGCTGTCCCACATCACAGGTACCACGGATAGCCTACTGGCTAACCACATCAACAAAAAAACATCCTACCCGAACTAACTCACTTCAGGATGACAGATGACACAGCCTCGACACCTGCTGGGTCAGTGATTGTAAGCTCGAGGACCCACACCTTGCTTTACAAGCCTACATCACCACAGCACCAACCTGACAGCATCCATCCACCGGGCATCAACAGCCAGAGAGCCACCACTGTTTCCCAGCCGTGAGTGGCAGGTGTGTGTGTTCGATTGTTCTGCACCTTTGATATCGCTCGTTGTTGTCTATTCTATGGGCAACAACGTTCGAAAGGGGGGAATTGGTAGCGTCTGGACCACTCCAACACACAAAATATATTTTGTTAGCTATATTTAACAAAATACTTGGTAAAACCCCAGGCAGACAGAAACAAGACCCTGGTTTCCTGGAACACGATACATTTTATCAACTGTGGAAGCGAGCCGACTACGCGCTACTTCTCCAGAAACAAAGAGACACAATGCACAGTAGAAATTGACTTTTTTTACTAATTAATTCATAGGAAAACTTTTTCTTTGAATGAACACACATTTTCTTCATGCCATTGTGTATATTATTGCTGTGTTTTATTTAATCTGTTGTATTATAGACTATGTTTATTCATGCTTACGATAAACCACGCATTCATATAACCTTACATATACCGTGCTTAGTATCTATGAATTCGCCTTCTTATTATCGAAACAAGTGTGTATATTATATGCTGATACCTTTGCAACATATTGATGTTCTAAGAATCGTTACTAATTTGTGCCTCAACACTCCAGCGAAATACATATGCAAAATACCATGCTTACAGACGCGGTGCTCAGACCACAGAGGTCAAAGTAAGGGAGATAGATACAGGCCCCAGTAGCTTGTTCCAACCTCCGCTTGGGGATTCAGCCGGCTCATTGGACGAAACCATCTTGAGAGGCGTGGATCTCTGCAGGCTTTAAAAGGCCACACTCCATGTGACCCGCCCCAGTCGGTGGTTCGTTCAGATGCTAAGATGAAGATGTGAGAAGACGCTTCAGGATACCAAAGCATTGTGACAGGCTTTTCTTCGGCCTTGTCCTTTCCTTTCTTCAAGTTACTCTGACGCAAACTGGGTCTTTCTCATCAACCAACTTCAGCAAGATCTTTGGGCCTTAAGATTGCATCAGGAATATTTTTCAGACATACGCAAGTATCAAACTTAGTCGATTTAATTGTTGCATTAAGTATCAGTTACACCTTTTACAAGGTTTGTTTGAACTAAGAACCTGACGTTTTCCCTCAGGTTTTAGATATGCTGAATATATGCAAAGTGTTCCATAAAATTAATTCCTTATGCCTCTTTCTGTACTGAGCTAAACTTTAACCCCTTTCCTATACCAACTGTATGTGTATGTGTGTGTGAGTGTATGTTAGACCGGCCTTAAGTGTGTGTGTGTGTGTTAGACTAGTTTATGTGTTTATGTAGTTTATAAAACCTTATTTGTATCACACTTGACGTGTTCATTGTCTACTCATAACCGGAGTCAATAATCATGTAGATTTACGTTACAAACTTATAGAATAGTACAGTAAGAAAGTTATTTCCCTTAAACAGGAAATTAAAGTTCTTAGAATTGACAAGACGGTTGACCCTGAGTGGTCAGCTAAATATCTACAGTGGATCTAAAGTATTAATAATTAATCATAATTAGTTATGTTTAATTATTCATATTTCCCCATGAGTTGATTAGCTACAACTGTAAATTCCATTTTTATGACTGGATCCCCAATTTTGTCCATGTTTTCTGCATCACAGAAATCATAGGGCCCTAAATAGATCACTTGGCAGCATATTATTAAGGTTTTAAAGCACAACAGAAGTAACACAAAAAAAACAAAAAAAAACAAGTACTCTCTAAGATAATAGTACATCTGCACCAGAAACAAAAGATTTTAAATGGAGTTTGACTGATATTTTGTAGGAGAACCTTTAATTAACTGAACTTCGCATGTACGCCACATGATGTGTGTGAAATTATAACAAAAACAAAAAACCTAAAACCAAAAAATGACTGTTGATATCAGTCATACTGAAAGTTCAGTGCAGATTTGTATACGTATGTGTATATGTGCCATCTTCAATTTTCCTTGAACAGACAGGTTTTTTTGTTTAAAGATACACCTAATCGCCAGTCTAAAAGCTTTCTGTTAATGCAAAGGATGATTGACAGGGACAGGCTTTCGACCAAGCCAAGCTCAAGTCTCATTTTGTTAATAGTTTCTGTGTTTTGTAGGTTAGTTTTATAACCCTGTTGCAGGACTGTTAATTTGATATATTTGTAAAAAATGACTATATTGATTTCCTATGTTCTTAAAGCATCAAAGAAATTATGTGTGGGTGTACTTGAATTATCTAGGGCTGCACGATTAATCAGAATAAAACTGAAATCATAATATCAAGTGGAATGATCAAATTTCAAAGGCTGTGATTTAGTTTAATATATATTCACTTTCAAAGTGTAGCACAGCACTATGTTCTTTTACACACAAGCAGCTAATGATCCAGTTTTCAGAGTCTCGGAGTGACTCGCATCACAGTAAATGCTGCTCCACATGAACTCATCTTTACATCTGGTCTTGAGTTTGGGTAATTTAAAACATGCATTTGGGAACGCAACATGAACTTGTATTGAGAAGCACCCTCTTTAAGCTATGCGGGTTTTAACCAAAATAACAGCTTGATGGTTTTACCTTTGAAAATGATTCCAGCTATAAATTGTAATTTTACAGCTATAAATATTAGTATTTCAGTTTTACTGTAAAATAATAATTATAAAAGTTTTCTCAAATAGTGGATTTTCGTTTTTACAGTGAAATAATGACAATAATAAATTATTTAAAATATTTTTAATAAATAATAATAATATAGTCATTTTGATATTTGTTTGATATATTTTGCAATTAGATTCCCCCCCCCAGATTGTGCAGCCCTATCTGTAAAATTATTTACTGATAAAACTAGTTTATTTATTATAAGTCAGCTGAGGAGAATCCATTCACCTACTAAAAACACTGAACAAATGTAAGGCAATTTTTTCTATTTGGTTTCTTTCTTTCTTTTTTTGAGTAGTTAACTTATTAGTTATAAGTTATTAGTAAGTAGCACATTTTTGTTGATTTGACAAAATCCCTTTTTTTGTAGATTCTTGGTGTTTTATGTTGTCTTGTCCCTCTATTTGTTGGTTATTGTTAAGAATGTCCGTGCAGAAGTCCACTGAAACAATTTCTCTATGCGGATAATTCAAGAATACTACTATTGTTTATCAGACAAGCGGCACCAATAAAATAACCATATCAGCCAGTTAAATGGCCTGGGTAATATATTGATTTAAACAACTGCATAAAACTATCAAGCATCACTCAGAGCGAGTGTGTGTGTGTGTAAGCCTGTTGGTTTGGATGTCATTGGCGATACATTGAGACTGCATTTCAGCCAGTCTGAATCAGGTGTGAGTAGGAGTTAAAAAATTATTATGTAGAAACAGAAGTACAATGAGTCAGAAAGAGAAAGAGAAAGAGAAAGGGCCCACAGAGACATGGACTAATAGAGTTGTTTTCTATTCAAGACCACCAGCCGCCCCTCACACACTCATGCACACAGAAGAGGAATAGTTAGAATGATGAAAGAGGAGCATTGGAACTTGGAAAGGAAATGTGAACTGGAGAAAACAGTGACTTATTATTCAGTCTCCATCAGCATGCATACATATGTCACTTCTGTTAGTGCACAAAAACAGCTTTTTCAATAATGCTTCAACACGTTAAAAAATAGCTTATTCAAAAAAAATCACACTTTGCACAAAATTAGCAAATTTACATCGACGCAGCTCTGACATTTAAACAGAAAATGTTTTAATCTGTGTAATAATGTGTACAGATTTATAAATTATGTACAGGATAACCTGAATTCATGACTTTAAATGTATCAAAAATATCAGAATGCAAAAGCCTCTAAATGCCCGCTGAAATCTTTGTTTTAAAGCGCATGTTTATCAGGCTCCTATTTTTATGTTCAGTTATTTCAATTTAATTGCATAGAAAATGACCTTTATATTGCCATTAGAGTAAAATTACTGAACGAAAACATAGGAGCCTGATAATTTTAAAAAACTGCTATTTAGAGGAAAAGGTTTTTGCATTTGAACTCTTCAAACAGACTAATGAACCTATAGAAAGAATTTTTTTATTTTTGGTTTACAGTCCAGTACAGTCAGATGTTACCCTGCAGTTTACAGTGCACAGAATCTACAGTGACCTTAAAGGAAATTATCTGTGAATGAGAGTGGCCAAATATCTCCACGCACATTAGTGATCGACCGATATATCGGCCGACATTTTTAAATATCGGCCGATAAGTTTTCCTGTTTGGCCAATACGAGGCGGAACTTTTATTTTGACGGCGTTGAGAACGGCAGCGCCCGATAGCACATTCTCCCTCTTGTTCGCTGTTGTCGTTAACAGTTCTGTCTAAATATGGATATAAGTCTGTCTAATAATCGGATAGAATGGTTAAACAAAGGAATTATTGTATACAAAAAGTATTATAACGATTTTTTTTTATATTATTAGTAATAGAAAGGCGAACATTATAATACTTTCTTGTTTGCCATCAACATTAAGCAAATACGCATTTATATCATTTAAACAAATCTTTGAATGACTAATGAACATTTAATTTCACAAACCTTGCAAACTTGGTCAAATCCAGCTGTGAGATCGTGTGAAGTGTGCATTTGTATCCTGCATGATCGCGTGTACTCTGTGTTACGGTTGGTCCGTGTGAATTGAATGCAGACAGAAGGAGAGTTCAGCTTCACTGGAGACAAGTGATCGACAAATTTTAAACTCATGATTTCAAATTATGCTGAGCTTTATGCATTTGCCCACCTCTGTCATATTCATGTAATTTCCACTGTGTACTGTATGTAAAATTAGTGTTACCTTGGCTTTATTTGAAAAAATATGATTCCAATGCACACAAACTTCCCAGAATACTGAGTGCCCTGTTGGTTACAGTGTTTACTTCCTATTTAATTATATTTTTATTAAATATTTATTTATTTGTGAAAAATACTTTGTCATCTAAAGTATAAGTATGTTTATTTTACACATTTATTTTTTAATCAATTTTCAAAAAAATTATTTAAAATTTCTTAAATATTAAATAAAATTAAAATAAATGACAATTATAGACTTTATATCGGCCATCGGACACCCTGCTTTCCAAGATATCGGCATCGGCATTGGCTGTCAAAAAACACATATCGGTCGACCACTAACGCACATGCACAAATCTCAGTACAGCATTGCACATGCACACACCCTGTCATGACATGGACGCTCAGAGAGAGTGCCAAACACATCTATTTACAGTATCCTGCACAGAGTAGCAGTGGGATAAAGCGAAGACAGGAGGACAGTAGGTGTATTTTCTGCTATAAGTCAAATGAATACATTTGAATTGATATTAATACAGACTTTATAGGCAGTACTCTGAGTTTGATTTCCATTCTTTTATTTTATAGAACATAAGGGGCCAGTTTTACTAACAGGCGTTAAAATATACTGTCAGGATTTACTAAAGACACACAGTGAAAAATTAGTGCTGAAAGGCAAACAAGGAAACAGTACTTTTTGCGCCTGACTTTACTGAATATGCATTTATAGGTGTTTCCCCTTCAGACGCAAAATGTATGGGAGGAAATTAATTACACAATGCGATTTACTAATGTTACTACCGTAATTTGCGCTGCTCTTGGTGGATTGCGGCCGTGTCATTAGTTAATGACCGCGGTGAGCTGTTCTTTAATGTGCGGATTGTCAGTAAATCATGCGCAGAATTTTCCCCTCCCATCGGTGCTTTTATAAAATTGCACTTTAACGCTATTTTGCCCTGTTTAGTAAATCTGGCCCAAGAAGTTCTTTTGGGTGGAGGATACTTCAGATAAGTGATATTATAATAATATAAGTTTATGTTGAAGCATAGATGACACAGACATAATCTGTAACTGTAGAATTTCACAGAAAAGCCATGTAGAGTTCAATAGCAGTCATACAAATACAGAGTTCTGACATGAAAATATAGATGGCGCAGTCCGATAGATCTAACTCAATATACATAATGACATGATTATCATATGGCACAGCTGATTGGTTCTCTCCTATATCAGTAGCCAATGAGCTTGCTGCTCAAACATACTCGGCTAGTGCTTGCTGTAGCAATTGCAGCATGTATCAGAAACCCTTCACCTTCCCCAGCTCCACCTATATAGATCTGCTACGAGGTGATTCATATGGAGGTTATTTCATGTATGTTATATTTGCAGCAGCAATATTTCTTACATGCTCACAGCAGCAATTTGTGGATGTATTAGCAGTAGCAAGTACTTGGTACTTGGCCTTCTGCCGCGCAACAGCTAGCGAGGGAGGCAGATCTTTAGCCAAGACCAAATTAAATCACTTGGCCATGGACAGTACATGCAATCCCTCCGAAGAGTTGTCATGCCAGAAACTGTTATTTACAAGCTTACACATGGTTAGCTATTAAAAAAACATGTATGATATACATGGAATTTTTGTAAATTGTTCCATGGAATGGGAATGTATAAGATCTATTTCTATGTGATATGAAGTTTAGTTTTTGAGCTTATATATTTGATTGGTTAGAAAGTTTCTTATTCTTTGTAAGGGCAATTCCCTTAGTCTTTTTTTTTATTTCTGTAAAACTCATAATCGCAGTGCTAGTCATGGAAATTAATTGATAATAGTTTGAAAACACCATGATTCACATTACTGCTTTAACCAATGAAATCATTTCAAACATAATATCATGACAATCTGTAACGTATTTTCGTTTTTTTCAATCCTTTGTAGGATCAAATGAATTTGTTACAAATGAATCTTCCTTCACACAGGGTGAGTTTAGCTCTGCCTTCTTGCTTCCTCATTTAAAAACAAAATTCGTTTGTTTCAAGTAACAAATCACATTGCCAAATTCAAATGAACTCGCAGTTGTTTTCTTGTAAGACAGGTTGGTTCATTGTCTATAATGTTTGGCAGTTCCATAAGATCATGGTACCATTTCGTACATAATTTACCCAAAATTATCAATGTTAAAAATGTTCAAGGACATGTTATTTGCACATACTATGAGGGAAGTTTTAATAACTATGAAGGGTTATTTCAAAAAGCAGTTTGACAAGTAGGAGTGTAAGTTTACCAGGTGCAAATTTTAAACGGCACACTAGAGTTTTCCAGTGTAGAAAGGAAGTGGATTTAGGAACAGAGAGGTTTGTGTTTTTCGGATTGAGCAAGGTGATGTTGCTCAATGTGAAGGGCCAATATACTGAGCTCACTAATCAAATCAGATGGCCGATGCTTGTCTGGAACCGTAGCGGGCGAAGCAAGCAACTAACAGTTATTTTGATTTTCAGCTAATAAAATGTTTATTAATCAAATATTTATATGTTCAAATCGGTAACTGAAAACATTTGTGTAATGTTGCTTCCACACTGCTAGATGTCAGCATGTCCAAGATGCCTTCCATAGGTCAGTGTGACAATAACAAAAATTAATAAGTGCACCTAATAGGTCTTATCTGGGAAAGAAAAATAATCCGTATAATTTTATACAGCCCTGCTGATGTGTGTACCTTTTTTTATTTTTCAGTATGTCTCGGGACCGATATGAAGTTGGCTTTACCCTCCAGTCTTGAGAATCATTATGAAATGCTCAGGCTGCTGTACACGGGCTGCCAGGTGGTTCATGGTAACCTGGAGATCACACACTTGCAGAGAAATTCAGATCTCTCCTTCCTGCAGGTACGGGTCTGTTGTGTGTATCTCTAGTGCTTTTTATTACACAGCAGATGTATATTGGAGCACAACCCTTTCTACATTCCTATTCATTTTCTTTGCCACTGTGTAAATAATCACAATGTAATTAATAACGTGTATGTGCCTGAGACTGAGTTTGACCATAGCATGTTTCTGAAAGACTACAATACTGTTTTATATAGATGCTTTAAATTACACAGGCATAATAATTTTTAAAAAGCTCAAAGGGTTGTGCAATACATGAATGACCCATCTTAACATAGGCATACTACTTCAAGTAAAACTTAAATAACTGATCGGAATAATAGAATTGCTATTTATTTAAGCTACTCACTTACAATGAGTCTCAATTAGGGATGCATCGATATGAAAATTTTGGCCGATACCGATAACTGATTATTCTTTATTTTTGAAAGCCGATAACCGATATGTTGGCCGATAAATCTATATCCAAATTGTTATATACTTTTTGAGAGCCCGATTACAAAAAAGGTCTCATCATTAAAAGCCACATCCCAAACACTTCAACATAAGTAGCCTAGTTTGAACGGTGTACGTTTTAAAAATATTTTTACTCTCCCATTACAAAATTTAGTCATAAAAAAGTCTTACAAAAAAATAAAATAATGCATAAATAATGCAAAAAAGTCACTGGACATCATTACACGTGTAAAGAATCATTTGATTTTTTAATGGGTTAATGCACCATAGATCAATAAAACGAATAGCCTCTGCACGGACAATAATTAAATTATTTTAATTACTAAACCATATTGTTGTTGATAAATAATAAGAGAAAAATACAAGTGGTGGTTGTTGTTATTAATAATGTATCGATTATTTTGAAAAAGTAACAAATTAATACAACTGTTTTAAATAGCAGCCGTTGAGCTGCTGAAGCTGAAGCTGAAGAGCTGAATGAACATGGTAAACTGAAGCGTTTTTCTGGCAGCTTATTTAACTCAAGGAAATGGAATCAGGAGATTTCTTTTCTTTTCGTTTTTTTTTTTAATATTAATACAACATAAACATAATATCACAACTTATATATGTACAAAATGATGCAGTTATTGCGTGCTATAGTCAGAATGTGTGATCCTGTTGTGGATGCGCTCTTCCCATATCAACGCGCTGAAACACAGCAACTAAACCCAAAGAATTCACAACGTTTTATTATAATAATTTTCTCATTAGAATGTTACATACACGACATTCCCAATCATAGTTATTAATGTTGTGCACTGCTGTTTGAGCTGCGTGCGCTGAGCTAAAGACGATCACCGGTAAACTGAAGCGCTCTTTTAACTTAACCAAACACATTCTATATGAGATAAATCAGATATACATCAATCAAATAAACACAATATTACAACGTACAATTGCACAAAAGGCTGCAAACGAACAGCGCGCATCTGAAGGAAATAATGCATTATTTATCGGCTTTAAGATATCGGCCAAATTTTCTTATCAGGCCGATACCGATAACAGAAAAAATTAGCATTTATCGGCCGATACCGATATGGTGGCCGATATATCGTGCATCCCTAGTCTCAATGTCAATCAAAATTGAAAATGAAAATATGTGCTTGTGTTTTGTTTGTCTGTAGGGGATTGTGGAGGTTCAGGGGTATGTGCTGATAGCTCACGTCTCAGTGCGTTCGGTTCCTCTGGACAATCTGCGGATAATACGAGGCAGTCAGCTTTATAACTCCAGCTACGCTCTCGCTGTACATAACAACATCCACTACAGTCAGACGGAACCCGGCCTGAGAGAACTACACCTTAGGAGTCTTACAGGTAAGGAGTGTGGGTCAAATTTATATTTATTTACATTTATAGGCCTATACATTTTTTGGATTTAAGCGTGAAAGGGTATTACTTACTACTCTAATTTCCTCAGTCACTTGAGATTAAATGGATGGTGACCGGTCTAGTTAGGGGATGCCACAGATAAGTTTATATTCTCTCTGTAAATGAATACAATTTTATAAGTCATGAAAATTTCAATTGTGAATATAAATTTTTATGCTCAGCTCTAAAAATTTGCTTTTGGGAGTACTTGTGTATTGAGTAAATCCAGCTCAAATGATAACATCAGACTGTCATTTGAGAGTAATTGCTAGTGTGATTCACTAGGTGACAAATGTTAACTATTTCCTACAGAACACAAAGTGGTCTTTCTCCAGGGGTCTTAGAATGTATTTAATTACTGTGTTTTTTTAATGAAATTAATAAATGCATTGCAATGATTGTTATTTTAAAATCTTGTGCTATCAGTACAATAAAAAAAGCCTTATCCAGTAATGACACATGACTTAAAAGTCATGGAAAAGACATGGAAATTAATTTGTCAAACAGTTTGGAACCCCTAATTCAGTCATTTGTTTAAGGTTCCCAGAGTCATGTAATATTAAAATTGTGATTTCTAGGCCTAGAAGGTCATAGAAATTAATATTAAGAACTCATAGAAAGTCATGACATTTCTATAGCAAATTCTCACATTTTCTGTTAGATCTTGTGGGCAAAATGGTCCATTTTCTATTGTTAATGGTGTAGCGAGGCATGAAGAACTGCTCACAATGTGGTAACTTTTAAAGCAAGCAGTTTTTATTTTGGTCAAAACAGTGAATTGGCATGACCAAGTTGACCCTGATTTGAAATGTACAATGGGAATTTTTCCTTCTCACTCAAAACTTCCTATTGCAGATCTTCCAATTGAAATGAC
This sequence comes from Sinocyclocheilus anophthalmus, assembly GCA_018155175.1. Classification (NCBI taxonomy): domain Eukaryota; kingdom Metazoa; phylum Chordata; class Actinopteri; order Cypriniformes; family Cyprinidae; genus Sinocyclocheilus; species Sinocyclocheilus anophthalmus. Next base: position 70,941 of record JADLZN010011839.1, read on the forward strand.
TGGATTTCAAATGTGAAATTTCGCAAAGCAAATATAAATGTGAACGCACTTTTATGCTCAGCTCAAAAATATTTCAAAATTGAAATTGCTCTTTGTGTGTGCAGTTGCTGTAAAATGATTTTAAAATCTGTAACGAATGAGCTCATGGGAAATATGAATAATTAATCATAACTAGTTATGATTAATTATGAATATTTTAGATCCGCTGTAGATATTTAGCTGACTTCTCAGGGTCAACTGTCTTGTCAATTCTAAGAACGTTAATTTCCTGGTTAAGGGAAATAACTTTCTTACTGTAAAATACTACAAAAGCGTAAATCTGCATGAAATAAAGTGATCCAGTTAGGAGCAAACAATGACCAGTCAAGTGTGATACAGTAGTGGTTTATTAACTGCATAAAAAAGTAAATAGTCTAACATTACAAGAATAAACACTAACGGTCTAAAACATCACATAAACACATAACACCTGGTCGAACATAAATCATACTAAAAACACACACCCACCACACACACACACACCACACACAAACCCCCACACACGCATACAGTTGGAATAGGAAAGGGTTAAACCTTAACTCAGTACAGAAAAGAGACATAAGGAATGAAATTATGGAACCATTTGCATATTCAGCCGATCTAAGCCTGTGGGAAAACGTCAGATTCTTAGTTCAAACCCACCTTGTAAAAAGGTGTAACTGATAATTAATGCATCAATTAACTAACACAAGTTGATACTTGCGAGTCTCAGGCGTCTGAAATGATTCCTGATGCAATCTCGGTTTCCAGTGATCTTTGCGGAATGGGGTCGATGAAACGATAACCGTTTGGAGTCAGAGAATCTGATTAATGCAAGGGCGGCCGAAGCTTGGTACAAAAATTAGAGTCCTGAGGCGTTTTCTCACATCTTCATCTTAGCTTCTGACCGAACCACCGACTGGGGGTTCACATGGAGTGTGGCCTTTTAAAGCTTGCAGAGATTCACGCCTCTCAAGATGTGCTTGTCCAATGAGGAAGTCCGGAATTTCAAGTGGGAGTTCTGAGATACTGGGTCATTTTTATGGCCCTTTGTTTGAAAGTATGGTAATTTGCATATGAAACTTGGAATAAAAATTACTAAAGACTCTTAGAACACTAATATGTGGCGTAGGTGTAAACATACAATATACACTATCAATTAGATCATCCGAATACGAATTAATAGATACTAAACATGATAAGGTTATATATATGTAAGCTGACAAGAGTGAGTGTTTCGATCATAAGCCTGCATAAAACAGAATAAAATCTCAAGAACAAAATACACGATGACAATAATATACACAATGATCTGAAGGATATGTGTTTTCATTCAAAGAAAGGTTTTCCTATTAATTAATTAGCAAAGAAAAGTCCTTACCTCGTGGATTTTCCTTATGGGCAAGGAAGCGATTTCTTCACCTAAATTCCAGGAGGTCATAAACGTATCGGGTGTCAGCATTGCTATGTAACCAGGGGCCTGTTCGGCTTCCTGGGGTGTTACAGAGTATTCGTTAAATCTAGCTAACAAAATATATAATGTGTGTTTGACTGGTCCAGACACTACAAATCCTTTGCAGTACGGCTAGGGGACACCTGTGAGTAAAATTATGCTATTGTTTCACAGGAAATCTGCTTGGTGGGGTTGAGTGGGGAAAAATCTAAACTGTGCTTTCCTCAGAAAATTAACTGGGAAGGCACTGTAACTAAAGTTGAAAACAAACTACTGCACCTGCAAGACATCCCAAAGAACTGTGAGTTAACTTCTAGAGAACTATACCATCATACATCAGACTGTTTAATGCGTCAGTGTTATTTCTCAATAATACTTATCTTTTTTTCAGGTCCTCGTTGTTCTTCAGCTTGTCCTTCAGACAGATGCTGGGGAGAAACAAATCAGGACTGCCAAATATGTGAGTGCCACTGGCACATTGGCCTGTGTTTTTTTTGGGTTTGATAACAAAAAATGTGCTTAGAATTAATTGAGTTTAAGTCCATTTTAAATTCCAGTTCATCTCATATTATATTTAATAAATTAACTTTCATGTCCCAGAATGCTCTAATTTATGTAATATATTACATAATCACATAATTTAGTTGTCAATATTATAAGTATTTTTTTATTAGTTAATGAGCATTTTTGGTGCTTCATGGCAAAATTAATATCTGTTTTGACTACTGTGTTAATTTTTTTGACAGTATTAAATCTAGAAAATTTCTGATCAGTTCAATGCCACATCTCCTATCAGGGATTAAATAGAGACAATTTGAGCAAATTAATTATGTAATTATTTGTGGTTTGTCGTGAAACGTAAGGAAATTCCTCTTTTGAGACAATTACGTGTACCTCTTTCTTTACAGTGACCTATGTGCATTGCTCATCTGACTGTTTACGCTGTAAGGGTCCAAAACCCAACGATTGCTGTCATGTGCAGTGTGCTGCTGGGTGCACGGGGCCAAAAGACACCGACTGTCTGGTAAAAAGATCATAATTATTGCATTATATCATTCACATGTAACTGAAATGAAATGATATCTGTTTTGCCCCATTGCATCTTTAGGCCTGTCGTCACTTCAATGACAGTGGGACATGTAAAGACAACTGCCCCCCACCCAGCATCTACGACCCCAACACCTTTCAGTCCAAACCCAACAAGGACAAAAAGTTCAACTTTGGAGCCACATGTGTTAAACAGTGTCCCCGTATGTCAAACTTTTAATTTACTAACAAAATATCATGCTGTACTGTATGTCCACAGGCCTTGATTTTTCTTTCTCTGTGTGTGTATGATATATGTTGTACTTTCTACATCTTTAGATAACTATTTGGCAATGGAAGTGGCATGTACAATGGTCTGTCCCAAAGCGAACAAGGAAGTTATTACTGTTGAGCCAGATGGTAAAGAAACACAGAAATGTGAAAAATGTGAAGGAGAGTGTCCAAAAGGTTTGTATATGCATGATGCTAATGGTTCAAGCTGCAATTTAAAGTGTCATTGAGTTCCAAAATGTTTGAAAAAGCACTTCATAACAGTTGTTGTGTATATATATCTTTGCATACACTATATATGTTAGCATCATTTCTCCTATTCCTATCTTATTAATTTACATATGTGATGTCTGTTAGTGTGTTATGGACTAGGAATGGGAAAACTTCAAGGGGTGTCAGTGGTGGATGCCACCAACATTGGCATGTTCGTTGGCTGTGAGAAAATCTACGGCAGTCTGGCTTTTCTTTCAGACTCCTTCAAAGTGTAAGCAAGGATAGTTGTTCACCTAAAAATTCCAATACTGGTTCTCATGTTGCCTGTCTTCTTGCTTCTGTGGAACACAAAAGGAAGTTATTAAGAACATTTAGCTACACAAAAAAGTATTATAAAAGTGATTCACATGATACATGAACTATATACATCCGATAGATTTGTGTTAGAAACAGACTGAAATTTAAAGGGGTGGTTCAGTGTTTTTTTCGAGGCCTAAATGGTTTAGGGTGCAGCAACTCGTGTTAGTCGTTTTTAAAAAACGCATTATTTTTCACATAATTTACCTTTATTCCACACCGCTCTGTCCCATCTCTGAGAAACGGGCTGATAATTTCCTAATTTTTTGAAGCCCCGCCCTCAGAAATAGGCGATGGGCTCTGATTGGTTAGCTAGCCCAGTGTGTTGTGATTGGCTAAACCGCCTCTAGCGTGCGTCTAAAAGTCCCGTCCCGTCCCTCACATCAGCGGCATGTGCTCCGGTTGTATTGTAAACAGCGGCATCGTTAATATCGCTTATCAGTTTGAGCCCGATTGAGAAGCAGAAGATATTATTGAAGAGGATCCTGCAGAACCTGTGCAAACATGGCTTTTAATGGTAGGCCTATGTTTTTTGTTTGTTGTTGTCTCATACTTTTAGATACGCTGTTATTTGTAAATGCTACTGCTTATGTTAGCTTTTAATATACAGTTTATCCTGATTAAAGCTTTAATACAGTACGGCAAACTGCACGCGCGTCAATGTATAACGCTTTTCATAGCTATGTGAAAATAAGGACTGGTAACAGTGCCATTTTGGAGCTGAGCTGATATGAGAGAGAGAGAGAGAGCGAGAGAGAGAGAGGAGAGAGAGAGAGAGAGAGAGAGAGAGAGAGATGCAGAGTGTGTGAAGAGCAGGGCAACGCGAGGAACAGTATCGAGAACCACTGCTTTTGAACATTGATTTTGAAACTGTGAATCCATTAGAATCGTTAGAAGAAAGAATCGCGATTCATATATGAATAGATTTTACGTGGTTTTACCAGATAAGTTTCTCTTCCTCTTATCTAAGCAGCGCAGGCCTGCCCCTTGTGCTTTTACCCGAGTGGCAGGGGTTACTGGGTTTGTGATGTCATGAACCGGCGAAGTAATTCTTTGTAGTCCTACAGCGTTTTGTAGGCATTAACTTCCAGAATTTTAAAACGACGATTCTCGTTTGCATGATCTTTCACTTCGTAACTTTGCGATATTGTTTGATCAACCAGCAACCTTACACACTAAGACCGTTAAAAAAGTGAAAATCGCTAATCAAACACCCCTTTAGAGTCCTTCGTGACCTTCGAACTGGTCCTCTAGGGGGTCGCTATGGGGAAGCCTCGTCGGACCCGTGTTGAAGCTACATTGAAAAAACACAACTGTTTGGCTCGGCGACAGCCATGACGTCAACCGTCGCACTAGGTACAAAAATAGGCGCCGGTGCGCAATCATACTTTCTTCGTCTCATGACCGTCTGTTTGAATGCGTGCATTCCAAACGCAAAGTAAGAGTATTTCATTCATTATGGCGAGCACTAGCGAAGCGTTTAGAAAGTTTGTACATCCGTGTCAGCGGTTTCTGACGCCCGATGATTCACATGATTTATGCGTTGTTTGTTTGGGCGAGGAGAACGCACGCGATGTCTTCGAGGAGGCAATCTGCGTGCATTGTGAGAGCTTTTCGCTGAAAAAGCTCCGTTCTCGTTTGTCTCTTTTTTCGAGTAAAGAGGGGCAGCCATTTGCTTCCCGCGATTCAGGACCCGCCGCGGCTGAGGCACGGAGGAGAATGAGCTCGTGGGGATCTCCGGTGGACCTAGCCGATTATGCTGAATGGGGGGTTTCCCTCTTCCGCGCATCGGTGTCGGGCGGGAGACAGCCACTGGACGATGATATCCTCCCTTTGATATCATCTGATCCAGGGGCCAGTGATCAGTTGGGCCCAGCCCAACAACAGCAGGAAATGGATGTGGAGAGTGAAGAAACTGAGGCTGAGCTTTCCCAATCCACCTGCACTGCGTATGATGAGCTGTTAGAGGTGATGAATCGGGCCATGGCAAGGCTCGAATTACCGTGGAAACAAGCCAAGGAGGTGACGTCACGAGGGCGCCTCGACGAACGTTATCTCTCCGGCCACACACCTCCAGCTCAAGTGAGAGCTACTTTCTCCTATCCCATACTGAGATCGAGAGGAATGGAGAGGCGTTTCCTCCCGCGTATACGGTTTCAGCATCGAGTTAATTGATCGATATAGAGTAAATGCGCGAAGCGGCTATGGGTGATGCCCCTGTGAAGAGACGCTAGCAAGCTATCTCTCTCTGGGGGGCGTCATCCCTCAAAACTCCTCCTGCCACCGTGCCCACTCACGCCACATCTCTCCGAACGGCAAGGGTACGCAGGGCAGGTAAGGCGGTGGCCTCGCTGCACACTATGGTGGTGCTTCAGGCATACCAGGCTGACCTTCTGAAGGACCTGTATGAGGGGCAGGGCCTTTCCTCTGGCTAGACGGCTGAGCTGCGGTGCACCACAGACTTGGCCCTCCGGGCTACTAAGCAGGCAGCCTCGGCCATGGGCAGAGCGATGGCTGCTATGGTGGTGACGGAGCGGAAGTTGAGGGTGAATTTGGCGGACATCGGGAAGAAAGAAAGGGGCTTTCTTCCCGATGCCCCGGTGTCGCCCTCTGAACTGTGTGGCACCTCCGTTGAGACGGTGGTCGACAAATTCAGGGCGGCGAAGTCGCGCTCAGCAGCGTTCAAATCATTCATACCACGAAGGCCCAGGTCTGAACCCGAACAAACCAGGGGTCCTGGCCCATCTCAGTCTGAAGATCAGAAACGGGCACAGAGGGCTAGTGTCGCGACCCGCGCCCCGCCTCCACCTGTGGGTGGGGGTAGGAAGTACCGTGGGTCAAGGGGAGGCAGGCACGAAACCAGAGGGTGCGACTGGGCAAGGGCCAGCGCGTTGTCCGGGTCAGAGTAATCTTCGGTATCACCGCTCTCCCGCGGAGGGGGCAAATCTACCCTGTCATCCCCTTTTCCAATTACCCGTGTTAGGACCACACTCCAGTAACGAGGTAGCTGTAAAACATTTTTCAAAACAGGTCTCTATGGGCCATGACTGGGTGTGGGGGTTCTATGGTAGACCATAGTAACCGCCGGACTGATGGTCCAGGTCAAAAAATCCCGCAACAGAGCACCGGCAACACAAGGGCTCGTGGTGGGTGAGTAGATCCATAGGTCATGGAGCATGTATACTATAGGGGAGACTGAGTGGTCATGGTATAAATGTAAGTTACCTGCAGCGATGACGGTAAGAAAGATCCTCGGGAAGAGCCCAGACAGAGGCATGGGGGTGAGTACGAACCAAGATATCAGATATCGCTTACGAGACAGAGCTGAGATGGCTTTGTGGGGTAAACATCTATATTCCTATGCAGTGTTTCGAGGGACTGTGCGGTTTGTCCCTGTAGACGCCTCTGAGTGCCGTTGTGGGATCCAACCAGGGCTCTTAATTCAGTACGCGTGTCACCGTCGACATACATCCGTCGGTACGAAAAGCGGGCTTCGGCTCATACCTCCGATCAGGCGGACGACTGGGCCTTGCGGGAGCCTTCGTGAACATCAGTCCCCCGGGGCTACGCTGCGATGCACCCTGACTGGGCTACAGTGCCTGGTCGCCCTGAGGGGCTTCCTGGCCACCGGCGTACTTCTTCTTGCTGAGGCATCGAACAGGAGGTACAGGGGCATCACCAGCATCCTCCTGTGTTAGGCTGTCTTAGGCAGAGCTCCCATCACCACTGAGATGTATGAGCCGGCCGCTTCGGGGGCCGATATGCGTCGGGTCTCCATGACTAAATTCAGATAATATGATAACGTGTACACGTGAAGCAGGCTTTTGCGCATTGTTTCCAAAGCCACGTGAGTGGGGATGTGCCGTGAAGCGGTGCGCATTCTATAAACCACATAGTGGTAGATGGGCCACGTGTTGCTTTGCCATTTCAAAATTTCATAGGGGTAAATGGGCCGGGCTTCTGTGACATTCGCTAAAAATCCTGTGAGGTAAGGGTAAGCGTGCTGTCTCGTTCCTTGTTTCAAAGTGGGCAGTAAAACCCCGGTACCTGGGGGCAACTCACGAATAGTGTGTCTTGGCGACACACCATGGAGACAGCCCATACCCTCACCATCTGAGGGAGTGTGCTGGAGCTGCTGTTCCCAGACCGGCCATTACTGTGCCGGGGGACAACTAGAACCCAAGAGGCTCTTGCGCACCTTCTAAAAATCCCTTGATGTGGTACAGTGTGACGTATCCTTGACGCTTTTATAAAAATCCAGAAGTGGTGGGGGCACGTTAGGCTTGGCCACCCGTCTAAAATTCACCTGCGGGTAGTTGTGCAGGTATGCTTGCACTCTAGTAAAATCCACGCAAAGTGGTAGGTGCGCCCGTTCTCTTTTGCCACCAACTCGTCGAAAATCATTTATGGTGGAGGGTTAAGCGTTCGGACACTTCGTTTCCCTGTTTAGAGAGGGTTAGGCCCCGATTTACTGGGCTCCTCTCAAACATGGTCCGAGCGCCGCAGCGCTAGAAGGCACTGCCACCCTGTAGCAAGGGGACTAAAGGGGGTCGCTGTGACGAGAAGGATCTCTGAGGAGTTGGATTCCTCGCTCCCTGGGCTGTCCTCGTGGTAATGTTGAGCACAGCTCCCCTTTCAGGAAAGGGGTTACCTGGAATGGGAACAGTTTTTCTCCGCTGAGGAAAAACGGAGGTGCCTCTTTCAGGAGAGGCTTGAGCTCGCTGTCTTCCAGAAAGACCTCGTACCAGCTGCATCAGAAGGTTTGGGCCGTCCTCCGCCTCCCTGATGCGCTCGCGGTGTGGCTAGCCTGCAGTATGCTACCCCACTGATTATTAATCATGCTGCTGGTTGGGCCCCCCCTCTCGGTGAGAGTTGGGTTGGGCTCCCCAGCTAGAAGGAGCTACTGCCAGCCGGGGGAAAACCTGGCATTAGTAGAAAGGGTCGAGCCCCCTGGGCGTCTGAGGACCAGGCGTGTGTTCAGAAAACACGCCGAGATTGTTACTAGCTGGTTCCGCTAGTTGGAACGTGCTGCGGGTCGAGTCCCCTTCTCGGTGAGGACTGGGCGTGTTGCTCCCCCAGTTGATAACTGCTAGCTGTTCCACCAATGGAACATGCTGTAGTTCGAGCTCCCGCTGAATGGATGTCTGTTCCCTCAGCTACAGGTTCGCGGCTAGCGACGCCAGCGTGATAGCCGTTGGTGAGACTGATGACTACTCAGAGTTCTATAGGCTGCCCTCCAGAAGTGCCACAAGAACCCCCTAGAACGGTTGTATCCATCTATATATGGACATTCTAAAATCCACATGGTGGTAAGTGGGCACGGTATCTTTGCCCACTTTTCTAAAATTCCACGAAAGTGGTAAGTGAGCACATTCTACTTTGCCCACTTCTCTAAAATACTATATGGTAAGAGTTACGCGCACAGATTCGTTCTCTTTTTCTGAGTGGTCTAAAAACCCCGGTTCCGCCTGGGACCCACTCATCATGGTATCCCCGAATACCTGCTCTGACAGAGTGTTTCCACTAGAGGCCTCTTGAGACAGGCCCTTCTGTAAGTGAGGTAGCCCTGAGTGACAGGCCAAGACCAGTAATTGATCCAATAAGTAGGCTCTAGGTCGTATTCCCTGGAAGGAATCCTTCATGATTCTAGGCCCTGCCGCCACCTCCGAGGAGGCTTTTTATGGAACAGCTGGTACGGGGGCCCCTGCCGTCCCGCAGTTATGGGCACCGAGCCAGCCGCCCTCATTAAACCAGAGGTCAATCTCGAGAGACTGACTCCCGTGTTAGACTATTGGTAGCCTGGGTTCTACTACCAATCATGTCCCGGTGGGACCTGCACACTGTGAGCCTCTAGTAATGTCCCTTGGCAGCCTAGGCTTCTGGCCGCAGGGAGTAATGTCACTGACACCCGTCTAGTCCAGGACAGGGGCAACTCCCATAACGATATGGTGTAGTTGGTACTTAGTGGCCCGCCATGGTTCTGGCTTGCACTCCCCACAGCATGGCGGCGTGGGTATACCGTTCCACATAGCGACCCCTAGAGGACGCAGTTAGAAGGTCCACGAAAGGGAAAGTATCGGGTTACTTATGGAACCCTGGCTCTCTGAGGGGAACGAGACACTGCGTCTCTAGATCGGCCATGTGCCGGACACAAGTTCAGACGAAGGAAGTGATGTGTGTGTCGCTACCGGCATTTTGTACTAGTTGTGACGGTAGTGACGTCTTGGCTGTCGCCGGCCAAACAAGTTGGGGTTTTTTCAATGTAGGCTTCAGACATGGGTCTTGACGAGGCGTTCCCCATAGCGACCCCTAGAGGACGCAGTGTCTCGTTCCCCTCAGGGAACCATGGTTACATAAGTAACCCGAGACGTTTTCCCCTCTGCTTTAGCTCTCAATCTGTCTATTGCTTTTATTCGATAAGGAAATGTGCATAAACTTCGCTGGAAGCATTCACAGAATAAATTGCAAAAAACTCACATGACTTTGCCTCGAGATCATGTGATTGAGTAACTGGCCTAACCAGCAGATCAATACCATTGCACACCATCTGTTGTTGTCATCCTGAAATGCCTGAGCCAAAGTGATCAAAATGATATAATTATGTCTCTCATGATTGTGTCACAAAATCAGGCATTTGCCTCTGAAGGCAAGATAACGTAACAGCATTTGTTATTGCGTTTCGTCTGGTAAAAGTATTGTATAAAAGTCACAGGCTTACCTGGTTGCAAGATCCTTTTTATTATTTTATTACCCATGATCTGTGCCAGATTCCCAGGAAGTGAAGATTTTGTTCTCTTAAACACATCGAATGTGTTTATTTGCAAATGTTTGATGCAATATTCTTCTTCTTTTTTACCTTTTGTGTTTCACAGAAGAAATGAAGTCATATGGGTTTGCAATGACATGAGGGTGACTAACTAGCTGACTTTAAATAATTTCTTCTAATCTAAATATTTCTATCCATGACTGTGGTATTGTTATACCTATTGTTACACTTATTGTATTAAAATCTCTTGTGTTGTTAATACAGAAATGCAGCTACCAATTCATCTGGACTGCAGTGGAGCGACCTGGAAAAGTTAAAGACAATAGAAGAAATCACAGGTGAAGATCACAGTTCATATGGACTCACATCATAAAGATTATAAAGGAAATACAAGTCTATACCATAGATCTGAACTAAAATCTGCATAACAACACTACTTGTCGTACCAGTCAATCATTAAATGAAATTTGCATTTGCAATAACATTATATTTGTATTTTAGGATACCTGTACATAGATGCATGGCCAGATTATTCGTTTGATCTGAATGTTTTTGAGAACTTGAAGGTGATCAGAGGAAGAATGCTTTACAAGTAAGTATATATTTTTTGTCTGTTTTTGGTTCGTACTTGAAATCTCTCTTCTTTTGCTTTTTGTTCCTTATTTCCTGTTTCCTAATTCTGACTTTAAACACATGTGATTTGCTAGACTGTTTACCCACTTTTCTTGTTTGTCTAATGTCTAGTTAGACTTATCAAACCTGCAGTTTCCTGTTAGTTGTAAAAGTTAATTATTATCCTGTACACTTGCTTGACACACACAAATGGGGCTATGCTAGATTAGTAGCTTGAAACCCACTAAGAACAATTCAGCATTATAGCAAGGACATTTGCACAAGCAAACAAAGCAGTTTTTCTGCTTAAATGTATAAATCTAGTAATCTACTTGGTGATCTAGTTAATGTATTTAAGTCATCTTTCTCTCTCTGCAGGGGTGTTTTCTCTTTGGGAGTTCAGTCTTTGCAGATCGAGTCTCTCGGGTTGCGTTCCTTGCGCAGTGTCAGTGGAGGCATAGTACTGATTTATAATAACTCCAGACTGTGCTACACCTCCTCTCTGCCCTGGAACTCACTGCTCCACCCCACACAGGGACCCAACCTCATCAGCAACAACAACCAAGACCAGCAAACATGTGGTTAGAGCCCATTCTTATGTTTGTCTGACTGGAGCGATGCATGCTGTACAATACAGTCATGAATACTGTGCATCTTTAAACATGACACATGGCAGAGTGACTATATGCACATCATGGCGTTGAGTACCTTGTCGTTTTTTCAAAACAGTTACAACATAATTCAAATATTATGTATGCAAATTCCCATTAAATACCAGCATTGTAACCCTACTAAGCCTACTGTATCATATTTGATATGCACATTTCTAACTAAGACCTCTGAATTAACTATTATCACTGAAAAACATGTTGTACACAGTCTTTTACATGCCTTCTGTCACCTTTTGGTACAACTGTGAAAACAACACCTTCAGGTTGTGTTTTTTTCCAATATTTCATTTCTCTGTGAAATTTTTACTGATTTTGTTTTATTTTTTTCTTTTGAAGGAAACGAATAGCTAAGAATAGCTTTTATATTGTTATGAATATTTTAAAATGGACACTTACTTGGCTGAAGCAGCTTAGGTTTACTTGATATCCATACATAGTTTTTAGATAAAAATGTGAGTATCAAATATGATACATCAGGCTTTTGAGAAATGTTTATATGTCCATCTCGCAAATACTTACAAATATATATTGTAATTTGAGTTCTAACGTTATAAGAATTAAACAAACGTTATAAAGATCTCATTGGTTTACATTACAAGCTATTGATTTAATATTATTTTGGCCATATAAATATTAGCAACTAAACCAAATGGTTATCAAATATAACAGATAAAATAACTTGATTGCCTGATACTTGATTTCAAACATTATTTAGTTTAAAACATCAAATCTGTCTGTGTTTTCGAATTACACTAAACTGTATTTTAAATATGTTTATTTCATGCTAAGTATACTACAAATATATTTACATATTTATGTACTTAATAAAAAAAACCTGTGCTTTTGGTATATATACAATCGTACTTTTGGTATACTGACTACATTTTAAAAAATCTTACATTTAAAGACCAATATTATTCAAAGATCATACAGTACTCATCAATAGTGATATTAAAACACATTTTAGGCTTAATATTAAAAAATGTGCATTGTGCACAAGTAGTCCAAATAGGGTTAAATTATAATTTTTATATCTGTATGTCTCGAGAGATATGTAAGTAAATATGTTAATAGATTTGAACTACTCTATACTTAGGATGAAATAAATGTATTTTAAATATATTACTTTTTTACTAGGGTATGCATTGTCTGAATTAATTTTTCAACTTATGTTAAAAAATGTTTTCCTACTTTTTAATTTCCCATAATGAGTAATATTCCATGACATGCTTCACTATGGAAACAAACACAGGACATTCTTCTCTGTGTAGTTTCAGAGGGGAGAGTATGTGACCCCCTGTGTGCAGATGCAGTCTGCTGGGGGCCGGGACCCAGTCAGTGTGTGTCATGTGTGAATTACAAACGTGGAATGGAGTGTGTGCAGCAATGCAATGTCCTACAGGGGTTAGTACTGTATGAATAAGCAGATTTTTTCATTTTCTTGTTTTTTTTTGCTTTGTTATGTTTACTTACTAAAGTACACATATGAATCATATAGATTATTAGAATGTTGAATATTATGAACAGGGCTTTTCCATTATTTCCGTTTCAGACTTTGTATATATCAATAACTGCTAATGTCATACAATAGAATGTAGACTCGTATGCTGTTTTGGTTTTTAAACTCTTACTGTTTTGTGTACTTCAAATGCATTTCCCACAGGTCAGTGCGAGAGTTTGAGGATGGATTACACTGTGTCCCTTGCCATCCAGAGTGTAAACCAGTCAACAACTCTGCCTCCTGTACAGGCCCAGTAAGATGTTAATGCAGAAACAAATACATTACCCTAACCCTACCTCTAAACCTACCCCTCACACAAAACTTTCTGCATTTTTAGGTGTTCAGAAAACATTTTGTATGATTTATAAGCTTGTTTCCTCATGTGGACCCAAAAAATGTCCCCACAAGATCAAAATCTCTGGTATTACTGTCATTGTGGGGACATTTGGTCCCCATAATGAAGGTAATACTAGATAGACACACACACACACACACACTATTTTAATAATATATGTCACCAAAAATACTAATTTATTCAAATACAAATTAATTAATTAATTACTCACCTTAATGTTGTAAAAATAACAACAATGTACCATAAATTAAACAAAAATCAAATGTATTGTGATTTGTTGTTCATTGCATGGTATATGCAGTCAAACCAAAAATGATTCAGACACAGATATAATTTTGATATCTTTTTACTAGTGGGTGCAGGACACTATAGTTAATTTATGTAAGTGAGGAAAATAAAGTAAACTGTGACATATTATACCCCAAAAGTCTTGACTACCATTAAAATTGATAAAAATTTGGGACCAAAAATTATTCAGACACTTTGACCTGACCATGTTTTGCTTAAGTGTTTTTTCTTTAGTTGCTAGTGTGACCTTTTTACACCACAGACTGATTTAGTATAATTTTGCCAGAAAAAGTTTTTGAATTTTTATCATGTGTAAAATCTTGTGTAATATAACTTGTGTTTGTTTGTTTGCTTGTTTTTATTGTATCTGTTATACTTAAAATGTTGAAAGTGTCTGAATACATTTTGGTTTGACTGTATATATATTCTTTGGTGTTGTATTGGAAAATAGTCATACAGGTAGAACAACATATAGTTTTCATTAGCATGCCCAAGTGTTATTTTGACATGAAGATTTTTTACATCTTAACAATCTTATATTAATTAAGGTTTAAATTGTGTTTCTTGTGCAGGGTCCAGAACACTGTAAGGAGTGTTTGCACTTTCAAGATGGAGACGTGTGTGTCGAGCGCTGTCCCAGTGGAGTGAAAGAGGACCAGCACACTGTGTGGAAGTACTTCAATGCTACGGGACACTGTCTGCCCTGTGAGACCAACTGCACCGTCTTGTGAGTCCCTCGCTCAGCCCATGGACCATGATCCCACCTTTTAATATCAGCTCATGTGCAACAGTTTAAGATTTGATATTCATTTTCTGTTTTGTGTTTACCGTCAGGTGTCCACTGGATGATAGAGGGTGCCCCATCCAAAAGAAAACTGGGTAAGACTTTATCAAATGTGTGTATTTATAATGATTATATGCATTAGTAGTGTCTACATCACTTTTAATTCTGCTCACGGTTTGAGCAAACCTATCTCAAGTATTAATCTTAAAAGAGTTAACTGAGTACCTCTTTTCTTCTGGTGGACAATAAAACAAGGAAGAAAAATGTATTTACTCTAAAGGAGGGACCTGAGAAATATTTAGAGACCTGAATATCATAGGATGTGTTTACCCTTGATTTTAAGGTTTCATGACATTTGGGGTGGTTTTTTAGCCTTGACTATCACCCACAACCCTAGCAACAATATAGAAATCCAACCCCCTAAAACATTTTAGACTTGTTGTGATGTGTTTTGCACAGGCAGACACCATTCAAATTTAGAAAATGTAAAAGTCTGGTTAGTAATCTACTGTACTAGTACTGTAGTAAAGTACAGTATAGCTTTAGCTATAGACTGCACAGTCTTGCTGAAATCAAATTGTTTGTTGCAAACCCCTGCAGACCTGGGACAACAGTCGCAATCACAGTTGGTGGAGTGTTTCTTTTTCTCATTTTGCTGGCACTTCTGGTGTTTTACCTGCGACGACAGAAACACCACAAAAGGAAAGAAACCATGAGGAGAATTCTACAGGAGCATGAGGTCAGAACTCTGCAGTGTGTTTCATTTGCATGTAGATTGCTTTTCAATCCTTAGTTTAAAACTAAGAAAACATACTGTAATTTTATTTAAGCATTTATTGAAACTAATCCCTCATTGTGAACTTGTCCAACTTTCTTTTGTCAACTAGATCAATGCATTAGGATTTGTCTGCCATCATTTACACAGCAAAGGGCCAATTCTATGTTTAGAAACACAGCTGATTTTGAGTTTGAAGTCAGCATGTTGCAAGCTATCAACTCAATCCTCTAATAAGCATAACGTAGCACATGCGAATACTGCGTAAAATAGTGGATTTTAATAAGAATTTAGAGATTTTTTTGTACTAAATCAGTTTTGAAATTGTCATTTACACTGTACAAAATATTTACTTGAAGTCCCCCTGATATTTTAAGTTAGTAATAAATCATTTACATTTTTTCTGTTTTCGTCATATTTGGTGGCTATTTTCACTGAGCTTAGCACAGTGCATTATGGGATTTCCCTTTCAGCAAAAGGATGGAAATGGCCGAATAAGGCATCTTTGAAGGCTGCAGAATTATGCTGCTTACCTTTTACCTTTTGCAAAATGCAAAAACTTTGCAGTTTTCCTGGCCCTATTAAATGTAGTGAATTTTGTTTGGTTATTTCTTCTTTTTATGCAGTCTGTTTGATTTGACTGCTTCACATGTTGAGTACCATAGACTTAAGGCATCTTATTTTTTTCCTGAAGCTGGTGGAGCCCCTGACCCCGAGTGGAGCGGTGCCAAACCAGGCTCAGATGCGTATTCTCAAGGAGACCGAGCTGAAGAAACTCAGAGTGCTTGGTTCTGGAGCCTTCGGCACGGTCTATAAGGTCAGTTAACTGTTACCATTCCTCAACATCTCAATATTAGTTGTTCAGCTGGCACTCATAGCTCTGGAAATATGTGACCAGCCTACTGCTATCTTAGCTCATAAACACATTTTTTATCCAGTCACCTGAGCAAAGAATGCAATTTGACTAATGCCTCTGGAGCTGCAGGAAAATGACTTAATGACAGTGCTGACTGGCTGATGGCACCACAAAAACTCATAGTCTCAACACTAGTGCATATATAAAGTCAGCAGACGGGGAAAATATTAATACTTTTGTTCCAAGTTTTTCTGTCTAAAAACTGGCAAAGTAGAATGTTTTTGAGTTGTGTAGTTAGGACCTCTATTAGCCGTACACAGACGAAATTAAACATTCAACCTCAAATTTTATTTCTTTACATCAGTTGTTCCCAAATGTTTTTGTTAGCTGAACCCCTTAGACGTACCCCCTGAGATTTTATGTTAATATTTCAATAATTTAAAGCTGCAGTCCATAAGTTTTGCCTCTTTGTCGCCATCTCTGTTTGAAACCTGCAATTGCAATTATTTGCAGAATTATTTTCTTTACGTGGGTTGTGAACCGGCACGGCTCCAGCGCGGATGAATCTAATGTTTTGATGGGTGGCTGTTAGTCACCACACTGGTGTGGATCATACATATCTATGGTGTGGAGACTGTACTTCGGAATCACAGATACTATGTCTTGGAAGTATGACCCAAGTAAGAATTTTCTCCAGATGTTGTCATCTGAACAATTAAGTAACAAGTCTGCCACTTTTGTTCTGACCAACTGAGGAAAAAGCATTAACACTAATTGCCTACCAAGGTTGATTAATCTACATCGATTAGTTCATATCACATCAAACCGTGCAAATTATTATTATTGTTATACTTTGTTCTCACTTTGTTAATGTTAACAACATCAGTATTGCGTGACTACATGTATGTAGTGTGTATTAGCGTTACATGTAGATTTCAGTTTCTTTACAGTCTAATCTCTAATGGTCATACCATTCGAATTTAATAAAGAATTTTTTTTAACCCAAAAAGCAAATTATTCTAGAAAATACAAATTTTGTGTAATCCCACGTATGTCTATAATCAGATGCACATTTAAAACTAGAATATAATCTAATTTCAGTCATTTACATGTGTTTCATAAACACATAATCCTTTCTGGATTACAATCCGCCATCAAAATACATTTAATTATTCCAGCTGCTGTGAGAAAAGGCTATAAACGATCTGCCACTGCCAGCATCTTCACGTGCGATATAACCTATACTAGCCGGGACAACTTCTTTATGTTTACAGATGTGACGTAATGATGCGGCGTCATGCTCGAATTTCCCGCGGAAACCTACCAGTACCACTCGATTAGGACACATTATTATAAGCTTACCGTTGTGAATCAGGCTACAGTAAGGAGATAGTTTTGAACACTGATTGGTTATGTACTTGCTCAAAAATTGATTTAGGATTTTTAACCAAAAGAAAGTTACGTACTGCAGCTTTAACAACACATTTACATGTTCATAGTCCTTTGATGTTGGTTAATGGTCGCATGACATGCAAGTAGCTAGATAAAATGTTAAAAAATACATTTTTTAGTAAGGGTTTTAATTTGACTTTGTTAGTGGACTTTAACGTGGACTCAAACATCTTTTAGTTGTGATAGTGTCGCAGTCCATATTACTTTCACACTGGTGTTTTAGGAACATAATCAAATTATATTATTAATATTACATTTGATTGGATAATATGATATTATTTTTATATAATATACAATATTTTTAAATATTATATTATATATTCAAATAAAATAATATTGTAATTTTGTAATTATTATAATGCAATATTATTATTAACATTATTATTATTAATATAACTAATGATAAAAATGAAGAGAAGAATTATATTGCTGTTTAAAATTACTACTTTAAAGTACTTTAAATTAAAACATGAATATTTTTTAATAGTCATTATTTTATTATTATTTGCTGGCAATCAAGCCACTCTGAGACACTAAAAAACACTGGATTGTAAGCTTCTCGTTGTGTATGAACATTACCGTGCTTCACTGAAATATGCAGTGCATCAGACTGTACATTATTTAATTAAATTGTTGCCTTTGATTTGATAATAATCGCACTAAGCTATATCGTAATAAGCTATATTTTCATTTTACATTTGTTATAATTAATTATTAGCTTCTCATCAATTTAACAAACCCCCTGCAGCTCCCTTTGTGCACCCCTGTTTGGGAAACCTTGCTCTACATTATCATTCGTAATGTAGTTTAACCGCATTCATGCAGAGTTTCTCTCATTTCACCAGGGTATCTGGGCTCCTGATGGAGAGAATGTCAAGATCCCAGTGGCCATCAAAGTTTTGCGTGAGAACACCTCGCCCAAAGCCAACAAAGAAATCTTGGATGTAAGTGTTCCTTTCATTCCCATATTTTACTGTAATATTAATTTCCTTTTAACATTTTTTTCATTTGTGTTACAAAGATTAAGAGGACTCTTCTTTCTAATGATAATAAGTGTTTATTGCATATGTGGCTTTTTCTGTATATGTGCATCTCTCCACAGGAGGCATATGTGATGGCTGGTGTAGCGAGCCCATATGTTTGCCGTTTGTTGGGTATCTGTCTGACATCAACAGTTCAGCTGGTTACTCAGCTCATGCCATACGGTTGCTTATTGGACTATGTCAAAGAGAACAAGGACCGCATCGGCTCTCAGTACCTTCTCAACTGGTGTGTACAGATTGCTAAGGTAAGAATGTCATCTGTGCTGATGGCGGCAGAATATACTTATTTAATTCGCAGACTTTTGCAATTTAATACACATGCTAAGCCACATTATGATTTCAGTTTTAGATGGATTGACAGATGCTTTGCCAAAGAAATGACACAAAATACAACATTACATATACAGATCTATTTTTTATTTTGAGAACTGTAAAAATATTTTAGGATTCAATATGAAAGATTGTGATGCCATAGTCTAGGTAATTCATCAGAAACACTGTAGTTACTCACATTCATTTGTGGACTCTTCTCAGCTACATGTCCATTTTGTGCTCATGTTCTCATTTCTGTTTCTTTGTGTACCCAGGGAATGAGTTACCTTGAAGATGTCAGGCTGGTTCACAGAGACCTTGCAGCTAGGAATGTTCTGGTCAAAAACCCGAACCATGTGAAGATCACAGACTTTGGGCTTGCTCGATTGCTGGACATAGATGAGAAGGAGTACCACGCTGATGGGGGAAAGGTGTGTCTATATGTTGCTTTGGTTGAACTACTGAAAGTGAATTTGGGTACAGTGTTTGGAAATCCACTACCCTGTGTTTATTGAGAATAGGATTATGTGTATGTGTTGAATAGGTGCCAATCAAATGGATGGCGCTTGAGTCCATATTACACCGGAAGTTTACACACCAAAGTGACGTATGGAGCTACGGTCTGTATCCGCATGGGTTTACAGTTTCTCTGCTGTGACTGATAACCCTCTGGTTTAAAATAACCTTTGATGCTTGGCTCTGTCCATCTCAGGGGTGACTGTGTGGGAGTTGATGACCTTTGGCATGAAGCCATATGACCTCATACCAGCACGGGAAATTCCAGACCTACTGGAGGGGGGAGATAGACTCCCCCAGCCGATCATCTGTACCGAGGACGTATACATGATCATGGTCAATTGTTAGTGTTAATTTCTAACGAAAATAAGGATTAGCATAGTGTGTATATTTGATTCAAAGTTGTGATTCCGAGTTTTCCTTTTACTTCTCTATGTCAAACTGTCGATTACCACAAAAAAAATCTTGACACATGTTTCAGTTTACACTTTCCCCAAAAAGTGTAAATACTGTGGCACTTTCAGGAAATTGCTGTTGAGTCTCTCAACATCATAACTTCTGCAGAGTGACTTTTGTTTATTACACACTGAGAGACAAGTCAAAATAAATTTCTGTGTTAATTGACAAGATGTCACAGAAGCTTTTCCTAGGGTTTAATATATATTGAATATGTAGGGAACTTTTTTGACCGTATGACCCTATGCCAGGTTGGATGATCGATCCTGACAGTCGACCACGATTTAAGGAGCTGGTGGAGGAGTTCGCCATCATGGCACGTGATCCCCCACGTTATGTAGTCATTTTGGTGCGTGCATTTTTTATATTTTGCCTTTATGAACAATCAGAATAATGTAGGGCTGCAACTAACAACTACATTCAAAAGCAAATATTATACAATATACAATATAATAATTGATAACAGCTAAGGGGCGTTGTTAAGCACAACGCAAAGCGGAGTGCCTAAAACCCCCTTAGCTGTTATAAATTCACTGTAAACCACAGCTTCACGGGGCTTATTGCTTTTATAAAATGGTTAATGCATACATAGTAAGGTTTCACAGAATAAAACAGCAAATAAAGTGTAATGATATAAATAAAAACAGTATTCTTCCACCAAACAACGTAGTTCCTCAGAATCAGTTGTGGTTCCAACAAAGTGGTTGGCGAGCAGCACACAGAAGTAAACGAAGGTGTATGTTTGTAGTGTAATTTACAACAGCTTTGAATGCGGCTCAACCAATCAGAATCAAGGACCGGAACTATCTGTTTTATAAATAATCTTTGTATATAATGATAAATATCTATTGATTATATTTTAGAAAAACTTTATATTCCACATCTTGCCCAATGATCTCTTTAAAAAAAAAATGTTATAAGGAAAAAAATGTATATATAAAGTATGCTGTAAAAAAACATATTTTGAAGTGCTGATATTCTCATGCATATCCTAGTAAAAATAACCTATGCCATAATTTACTTAAAATACATTTCATACTAAGTATACTTCAGATCCATTAACATTTATTGACATATCACTTAAGACTTAATGATATAAAATTATTATTAAACATTATTTGGATTTTTTTTTATTGCACAATGCAGATTTCTTAATAGTATGCCTAAAATGTGTTTTAATATCACTATTAATAAGGATTGTATGATCTCTGTGTAATATCAGTCTTTAAATGCAAGATATTCAAAGTGTACCTGAGGTATAATTGCAATAGTTCCACTTTAGCACAATCAAATGTACTTCAGTATATCTTTAGTTGGACCTCAACACTACTTCCGTGCAACTAAAAGTGCATTAAGCACAAAATTAGTAGTTCCAATTTAGTAGAATTTAAGTATACCATTATACCAAAAGTACAATTGTAGGGTATTTTTATTAGCACATAGTAAATGTATTTATTTTTAGTATACTTAGAAGAAAATAAATGTATTTCAAATACATTTTAGTATATATTTTTTCCACTGGAGAAGTGCAAACTGAATAATAATGAGGTTTGTTGTTGATTATTTGTATTTAATAATCCTGTCCTTTTGCAGTGATGTCTTGACATAGACATAGATTGTGGTGGTTTTCAGTATTTTTTCCTGCTTTTTTCAGAATGATGATCAAATGAGTTTGTCGAGTCCTGTTGATAGTGAGTTCTTCCGCACACTGCTGGCAGAAGAAGGGGGGAATGTGAAAGAGTTACTGGATGCAGAAGAATACCTGGTGCCTCAGCCCGATGGCATCTTCAACACACAAGGAGAAATGAGAGCCAACGGACCCAGCAGACACCACTCTCATCGGGTCAGAGATGATTAATAGAATAATAATATATAATAATAGATCATAATTATGTATGCCCTCTTACTGTTTCAAACTCATTTTTCTTCTGTGAAACACAAAATGAGAAGGTTTAAAGAATGTTCATGCTGCTCTCTGTAGTGACCAGCGGCTGGGAATGGGGAATCAGTAGTTAAAACTGTTTCGGCAAATTATAATATTAAAATAGAACTACATGTAGTTGAGGTAGCATTGTCTATGTTAACATCCTCTAAAAGTGAAATGAGCATAACAGCTATGATTTAAACAATCTTGACAAATATAAAATGTATTATAAAAATGATTAACCAAACATTTTAGCCTTATAAATGATTATGTATGTTAAATATGATAAGGAAGACAGGCTGAACGTCAGAATAAAAATGCAAATTCACTCTCTAACAGTAGGTGGCGCTTATGGAAAAGCAGAAATACAGTGTTAACAGTCATTATTCCTGTACACAAAGCAGTGCTGCGCTTATAAACACTACACTAGGCGTCATACGGATGTAAAATGAAAAGAAAATGTAATCAGACTTTTCTAAAGACCTGCAGATATACATACATATAACCCCCAAACGCTCCCCCAAAAATGGTGAATGTAAAGGTTGCCAAAGCTTATTCTGTTCTCAGCTGTGTGTAGCACCTGCAACTCTACATATCTTTCCCAGAGATCTTAACATTAGTAAAGAGTGGTTAAAGTGGATTCAGTACATTTAAGATTAATTTTTGTATTTCTGCGTTGTAATGTTTCCTGAGCCCTTAAACAAGAAATGTTATTCAGGTAAATAGAAATAGAAACTAAGTAAAACTAACCATAACTAATTTAATCAGTAAAATTCTCATGACAGCAGTTCATGACAGTAGTTGACCTGAGAAAGAAACTGACAGTAGAAGAGTTTCTATAATTGTCTTTTATAGTGTCCTTTGTGCCAGCGCTGAATATATTCAGCAGTATATATTTTGTGTTTGAATTGTGACAGATTTCTGAATGCAACGGGCTTGTGTAGCTAGAAGCATTGGCATTTGTGTATTTCTGTAGAGTATGCTTCAGGTCAAGCAGTCCCTCAACTGTTAGTGTAACGCTTGTCATACTTTAACAATCATTTAATTATTTTTTGTTTTTCTTCTCTAGAGTACAGATCAGGGCTTAGAAGTAGATGGTATGCCAAGTGGGAGGGAATTGCACTCTTCCGTCAGCACGCTGGGGCAAAGTCAGTACCCAACTCTCCCTGTGAGGGCAACAGCCAATGGCATGTGGCCTGGTACACAATACCCATCTCTGGTACGGAGCATATCCCACCGTTCAGGCCAATCAGACTCAGTGTTTGTGGACGGTTATGTAGAGGACAATGGCCCTCTATCCAGTCCTTGTCGCTATTCTAAAGACCCCACCATCCCCAATGGCATAGATGGAGAGCTGGAGACTGATGGTCCTGTCAGTGTCCTGTCGCATACACTGCCACGTGGAACACACACACAACCTGGTGAGTGAAATATATAATTTTCAGTCAAGGCAACTCATTTTACTTCCATAGTCACATATTTCTGATTAAAATTGTATTTTATCATCCAAATGAAAGAGTAATTTCAAGGGAAATCAAGTTTTGATTAAATATTATAAATATATATACAGGTTGTTTTTTCTTATTAAAATTCATGAAAATTCATCCCAAAATGGCCAATAACCAATAAATGGCAAATGTTAACATGCTACATATTATTACATTTATTTTTATTTTTATTAAATTAAATATAATAATAATATTACATTTATTTATATAATAATATGTAATACTTAAAATACTTATTATATTATAGATTTTTGATCTACATTGGGGGTAGTTACATGTAACGGAATTACGTAATTTAATTGCAAAACTATAATGTTACAGTTACTGAGAAAAAAATATGTAATTAAATCAGTTACTTATGAAAATGTTAACAATTACAAAGGGGGTTGCATTGAATAATTTCACCACACACACACACACACACACACACACACACACACACACACCACACAGATTTAATTGATTTCTTTCCCAAATTACACTGACTTCTTTCACACATATTCTTCAATAACATATAATATTTCCTGTTTGGGTTTAATTTATAATTCTTTAAAATTTTTTTTTAAGATTATCAGTTTTTTTTCCAAAGCATTGTTAGATTCCAGTAGCTATGTTTCCATCCACCTATTTTTATGCGCATTTTGGGATATCGCATAAAAAACGCTGGATGGAAACACCAAGATGCGCATAAATTCTAAAAATGCACATAAAAACTTATGCGCTCAACTAAGTAGGATAAATTTCTTATCCGGTAAGAAAACATGTTCATAAACTACAATGGAAACACTTTTACCGAATAAATTCCTTAATGCACATAAAAAAGACATGTGACTTTGCAATGGGAAAGCATAAAACTGGACCAACCAATGGACCGATCTCATTGCACAGCATCTGAAATGCTAGTTTTGTCATTCTTAAATGCTTAAGCAAAGTCACGTCAAAGTGCTTTGTTATAATTAACTCCAAGAACTGTGTTCCAAAACAGCAGACTCCGAAAATAAGATAAGATGACCGCGTTTCGTCTGCACGCTCTGAAGCTCGTAATTTATTGTATACACAAATTATTATATACAGTGCCTTCTCCTACTGCAGCAAATTTAGTTTTTCTTTGTGATATTTAGCGCAAGTTAATCAGGAAGTGACGATTTTGTTCTCTTCAACTCACTGGATGGAAATGGTGCTTTATTCGCAAATGTTTTACGCGATATTCCAATTTTGCGCATAAGTTTTATTCGTAACTTTGGATGGAAACATAGCTAGTGTTTCCTGTCATAGCTATGCAAAGATTTTATCTCAAAAACAGTATCGTAGCTATTAAACTATATCTTGTTATGATTTTAAATCTGTATTTGACCTTAATCTGTATTAAACGATTTCAAAGTAAAAAGAGGTGCTAAAGTCTGATTTTGTGCTTTAAAATGTAATTATTATAATCTTAATTCAAGCGATAAAGGATTTTGAAAGTCTGACAGTAATCAGTGTTGAGTACCACTGTAATGTTAATCCTGCCTGCTTTAAATGTTTTAAAATGATTAGTTGAAAACATTTGTTTGAAATTTAGAAAAGTAATCAAATGTATCAGTTACATTACTTTAGTAAAGTAATTTGAATAGTTACACTACTTATTACATTTTAAATCTGTAACCTATTACTTTGCAAAAGTAACCTTCCCAACAATGATTGTCTAAATTGAAAATAATACATGTTCACGGAAACGGTTTCAATATATTGTGAATTTCAACAATTTTAGCAACACTTAAAGGGTTAGTTCACAGAAAAAATAAAATTAGGCTGTGTTTTACTCACCCCGATGCATCCTAGGTGTATATGACTTTCCTCTTTCAGACAAATCCAGTCAGAGGTTACAGTATCTCACAGAAGTGAGTCCACCCCTCACATTTTTTTGTAAATATTTTATTATATCTTTTCTTGTGACAACACTGAAGAAATGACACTTTGCTACAATGTAAAGTAGTGAGTGTACAGCTTGTATAACAGTGTAAATTTGCTGTCCCCTCAAAATAACTCAACACACAGCCATTAATGTCTAAACCGCTGGCCACAAAAAATCAAAAAAAAGGTGGTGGGGGGGGAAGGGTTTACAAACCACCCCTAAGTGAAAATGTCCAAATTGGGCACAATTAGCCATTTTCTCTCCCCGGTGTCATGTGACTCATTAGTGTTACAAGGTCTCAGGTGTGAATGGGGAGCAGGTGTGTTAAATTTGGTGTTATCGCTCTCACTCTCTCATACTGGTCACTGGAAGTTCAACATGGCACCTCATGGCAAAGAACTCTCTGAGGATCTGAAAAAAAGAATTGTTGCTCTACATAAAGATGGCGTAGGCTATAAGAAGATTGCTAAGACCCTGAAACTGAGCTGCAGCACGGTGGCCAAGACCATACAGCGGTTTAACAGGACAGGTTCCACTCAGAACAGGCCTCGCCATGGTCGACCAAAGAAGTTGAGTGCACGTGCTCAGCGTCATACCCAGAGGTTATGTTTGGGAAATAGATGTATGAGTGCTGCCAGCATTGCTGCAGAGGTTGAAGGGGTGGGGGGTCAGCCTGTCAGTGCTCAGACCATACGCCGCACACTGCATCAAATTGGTCTGCATGGCTGTCGTCCCAAAAGGAAGCCTCTTCTAAAGATGATGCACAAGAAAGCCCGCAAACAGTTTGCTGAAGACAAGACTAAGGATATGGATTACTGGAACCATGTCCTGTGGTCTGATGAGACCAAGATAAACTTATTTGGTTCAGATGGTGTCAAGCGTGTGTGGCGGCAACCAGGTGAGGAGTACAAAGACAAGTGTGTCTTGCCTACAGTCAAGCATGGTGGTGGGAGTGTCATGGTCTGGGGCTGCATGAGTGCTGCCGGCACTGGGGAGCTACAGTTCATTGAGGGAAACATGAATGCCAACATGTACTGTGTCATACTGAAGCAGAGCATGATACCCTCCCTTCAGAGACTGGGCTGCAGGGCAGTATTCCAACATGATAACGACCCTTGCTAAAGAAGCTGAGGGTAAAGGTGATGGATTGACCAAGCATGTCTCCAGACCTAAACCCTTTTGAGCATCTGTGGGGCATCCTCAAACGTAAGGTGGAGGAGTGCAAGGTCTCTAACATCTACCAGCTCTGTGATGTTGTCATGGAGGTGTGGAAGAGGACTCCAGTGTCAACCTGTGAAGCTCTGGTGAACTCCATGCCCAAGGCAGTGCTGGAAAATAATGGTGGCCACACAACATATTGACACTTTGGGCCTAATTTGGACATTTTCGTTTAGGGGTGTACTCACTTTTATGGCCAGCGGTTTAGACATTAATGGTTGAGTTATTTTGAGGGGACAGCAAATTTACACTGTTATACAAGCTGTACACTCACAACTTTACATTGTAGCAAGTGTCATTTCTTCAGTGTTGTCACAAAAATATATAATAAAATATTTACAAAAATGTGATGGGTGTACTCACTTCTGTGAGATACGGTATATTAAAAATTTGATCTTTCAAGCTGTTTAATGCCGTTCAGCGGGTGTTGCATGCTTCAGTCCAAAAGAAGTTAAATAAAAAGCGTCCATGCATAAAAAAAAAGTGTCTCACACGGCTCTGGGGGGTGAACAAAGGCCTCCTGTAGCGAATCGATGCGTTTTGGTAAGAAAAATATCCATATTCAAAACGTGATAATCACTTTAATCTAGCTTTTGCTCACTGTTGTAAACGGAAGAAGTTCCAGGCGGATGACCTATGAGGTCAGCGTTGCGCATGCGCCGCTCAGAAGTGACGAATGCAGAAGCGCAGGGCAGAGATCTAAAAAAATAATTTATTAGAAGTACAAAACAAGGATTTGTAAAGAAGAATGTCAGAGGATTTCGATATAAGCCAAGAGGAGACTGGTTTTCCTTTGCTAAAGTAAGAAAACTTTGCTTCCTTTGATCCTGTAAACAAACGTTGGTTTTCACGAGACTCACCGTCGCATGCGCAATGCTGACCTCATACGTCATCAGCCTGGAGCTGCTTCCGTGTACAACTGTTGTTGCAAGCTACATTAAAGTGATTATTATTTTTGAATATGGATATTTTTCTTACAAAAAAAACATGGATTCGCGAAAGGAGGCCTTTGTCCCCCCCCCCCCCCCCCCGGAGCCGTGTGAGACTTTTTTTTTTATGGATGGGCGCTTTTTATTTAACTTCTTTTGGACTGATGCACGCAACACCCGCTGAGTGGCATTAAACAGGTTGAAAGATCAAAGACAATTTTTAATATAACTCCATCTGGATTCGTCTGAAAGAAGGAAGTCATATACACCTAGGGTGCCTCTGGGGTGAGTAAAACACAGCCTAATTTTCATTTTTGGGTGAACTAACCCTTTAATTCAATTAAGTCTCACTTCACATTGTTGTTGATGAATATCTTTTTTCCCTAATAAGCACATTACATTAGAGAAGTAAAAGTTGCCATTTCACACTGACTTCAACACATTTAACGCAATGATTTCAACGCAGTGTCTTTAAATATTCTCTTTGATTGCAGAGTATGTGAACCAGGACATCCCATGTGAGCGTCCCAGCACCCTTCCACGCAAAGCGAGCGAGAGGAGATTCATTAATGGTCTTTATACAGAGAACAGTGTGGAGAACCCAGAGTACCTGGTGCCAATGCGCAACATCTCTCCCATTTCACCCGCCTTCGACAACCCCTACTATCATGATATCGTAGCTAAAGCTCAGGCAGTGGCCAGAGCATCCATAAACGGAGGTACGACTCACAGGCAGCCCAATGGCTACATGACCCCCACAGCAGAAAACCCAGAGTACCTGGGCTTAGCAGAGACATGGAGCGGTCAGATGGAGTATACTTGAGAGGAAGCATTCGGTACAGTTTGAGTGCAAGCGTGAGCGGTGAGGTTGTGTGCGTGAGTGAGCGAGCGAGCGAGTGAGTAAAAGACGTATTTTGTGAAGGACATTCTCAATCGGAATGGTTTCTCATGGCTTTCTAACTAAATCATTATAAATATGTAGCATTCTGTACTGAAGTTGGAACTTGAGGATGGATGCATTTCCAGTCTGCGCCAAAAAGTCAGCCACCTGACAAAAACATGGTACTTTTTTTTAAGACTTCTTGAATGATGTTAACACTGGATAATGTACACTACACTAAGGACTTTATTGGGATTTTTGCTTTTGGTTATCTCGTAAAAACATTACCTTTTCTGGAGATTCAATTCCAAGCCAGGACCGTACACACTGCTTTCCAGAGCGCTGCGTGAGAGCCAGACGCGAGCTGGACACAATCAAAGCCACTCTGTTCTGTGTGTAAAGGCCCTGGGTGAGCAGCTACAGTGCCAGTGAATGAAAGACTGACATTATTGCCATATGAAATGGGCGTTGTGTGTTCAGCGACGCAGCTGGCTCTGAAGATTCATCATCATTTCTTTTCTGTGACATATCCAGGTTTTCTCATTTGTTTGGGTATTTTTTAAATTCCTTGTGTTTGAGCATTGACTATCTTCATTATGGGCTGGGTAACAGTTGTACAGATGTATGAAGAGCAACAGGTGTCCAGGTCATATTGCACCCTGATTTTAAATATCGTGCATAAAGAATATTCTAATGCCTATGTTAAGGTGTCTGCTTAAGATTATTTTTATTATAATTAATTGCATTTCCTTCCCAGAATCTCATTAGTGTACATATGAACTGTTGTTCAAAAGTTCGGATTAATACTTTTATCCAGCAAGGTTGCATTTTATTAATTTATACTATAAAAAAGTAACTGTAAAGACTATTTAGTCTGTTTTAAATAAATGCTGCTCTTTTGAACTTTCTATTCATCAAATAATTGTGAAAAAAACGCATCATGGCTTCCACAAAAATATTAAGCAACAAAAACGACATTGTTAATTATAAAAATATGTTTCTTGAGCAGCAAATCAGCATATTATAATGATTTCTGAAGGATCATGTGACACTGAAGACTGGAATAATGGTTGCTGAAAATTCAACGTTGCCATCACAGGAATAAATTACATTTTAAAAATGTGTGCTGTCAAACGATTAATCGGATTAATCACATACAAATAAAGTTTTTTTGTTCGCAATCAATTATATTGTGTGTTCTGTGTCTTGTATATGCATAATATAAGTACCACATATATATACATTTTGAAAATATTTACATTTCATATTTATATTCATATATTATAAATGAATATGTTTAATATAAACATATAAACATATTTTTCTGAAATATATACATACATATGTGTGTATTTATATATACATAAAATATACACAGCACACATTATCTAAACACAAATAAAAACTTTTATTTTGGATGCGATTTATCGTGATTAATTGTTTGACAGCACTAAATAAAACAGAGCACAGTTTCTTTTTAATTGTAATAATATTTCACAATATACAGTTTTACAGTATTTTTGATCAAATAAATTAAGCCTAATTAAATCTTGATTATTCCAAACTTTTGAACGTAATGTTTGTGTAGATATATATATATATACAGTGGGGAAAAAAGTATTTAGTCAGCCACCAATTGTGCAAGTTCTTCCACTTAAAAAGATGAGAGAGGCCTGTTTTTTCATCATAGGTATACCTCAACTATGTGAGACAAAATGAGAAAAAAAAATCCAAAAATCACATTGTAGGATTTTTAAAAGAATTAATTGGTAAATTCCTCAGAAAAATAAGTATTTGGTCACCTACAAAATTTCATCTCAATACTTTGTTATATACCCTTTGGCAATGACAGAGGTCAAACGTTTACTGTAAGTCTTCACAAGGTTTTCACACATGTTGCTGTATTTTGGGCCCATTCTCCATGCAGATCTCCTCTGAGCAGTAATGTTTTGGGGCTGTCGCTGGGCAACACGGATTTTCAACTCCCTCCAAAGATTTTTTATGGGGTTGAGATCTGGAGACTGGCTTGGCCACTCCAGGACCTTGAAATGCTTTTTACGAAGCCACTCCTTCGTTGCCCGGTCGGTGTGTTTGGGATCATTGTCATGCTGAAAGACCCATCCACGTTTCATCTTCAATGCCCTTGCTGATGGAGGAGGTTTTCACTCAAAATCTCACGATGCATGGCCCCATTCATTCTTTCGTTTACACTGATCAGTCGTCCTGGTCCCTTTGCAGAAAAACCGCCCCAAAGCATGATGTTTCCACCCCAATGCTTCACAGTAGGTATGGTGTTCTATGGATGCAACTCAGCATTCTTTCTCCAAACACGACAAGTTGAGTTTTTACCAAAAGTTCTATTTTGGTTTAATCTGACCATATAACATTCTCCCAATACTCTTCTGGATCATCCAAATGCTCTCTAGCAAACTTCAGACGGGCCTGGACATGTACTGCTTAAGCAGGGGGACACGTCTGGCAATGCAGTATTTGAGTCCCTGGCGGCGCAGTGTGTTACTGATGTAGCCTTTGTTACTTTGGTCCCAGCTCTCTGCAGGTCGTTCACTAGGTCCCCCCGTGTGTTTCTGGGATTTTTGCTCACAGTTCTTTGTGATCATTTTGACCCCACGGGGTGGATCTTGCGTGGAGCCCCAGATCGAGTTAGATTATCAGTGGTCTTGTATGTCTTTTATTTTCTAATAATTGC
The DNA here is from genome assembly GCA_018155175.1 of Sinocyclocheilus anophthalmus. Classification (NCBI taxonomy): domain Eukaryota; kingdom Metazoa; phylum Chordata; class Actinopteri; order Cypriniformes; family Cyprinidae; genus Sinocyclocheilus; species Sinocyclocheilus anophthalmus. Next base: position 101,746 of record JADLZN010011839.1, read on the forward strand.
TCCCACAGTTTATTTCTTCACACCAAGCTGCTTACCTGTTGCAGATTCAGTCTTCCCAGTCTGGTGCAGGTCTACAGTTTTGTTTCTGGTGTTCTTTGACAGCTTTTTGGTCTTGGCCATGGTGGAGTTTGAGTGTGACTGTTTGAGGTTGTGGACATGTGTCTTTTATACTGATAACGAGTTCATACAGATGCCATTAATACAGGTAACCAGTGGAGGACAGAGGAGCCTCTTAAAGAAGAAGTTACAGGTCTGTGAGAGCCAGAAATCTTCTTGTTTGTAGGTGACCAAATACTTATTTTCCAATATAATTTGCAAATAAATTCTTTAAAAATTGTACAATGTGATTTTCTGGATTTTTTTCTCTCATTTTGTCTCTCATAGTTGAGGTATACCTATGATGAAAATTACAGGCCTCTCTCATCTTTTTAAGTGGGAGAACTTGCACAATTGGTGGCTGACTAAATACTTTTTTGCCCCACTGTATATATATATATATATACAGTATCATTGTCATCATGCATGAATGCAGGAGCTCTTAATTAAAATAAATGATGCAAAATGTCTTACTGGTACTTGTAGAATTAATTTTATTTAGGCAAAAATATGCTTGGTTTTGGTCCTTTTGATTTTGGGCTGAAATATGACGTGGATATATCTTGAGGTAAATATGTTAATCTCCCTGTATGTTTTTTTATTATGATGTTATCTAATGGAATTTCTTCTTTGCAGTGATGAATACAATGTGGTATTAACTGATGTGAAGGGGCCCTTGCTATCAGAACGACTTTATTTGTAATAAGATGTTGAAATTAATGTTTAACCCCAGATGTGATCATTTGAAGTTCATAATGTCTATTGTGATTATTTAATAAGAACTTCTTTTAGGCACGACACATCCTACTCATTTAAATTTGCCTCATGTGTATGCAGAAAGACGGCTAACACTAAACACAGTGTTGTGGAGTAAAGACTTCATGTTTAAGAATGTGGTCTGATTTCCATGTATTAGCAGCTGCGGCCTCCGACTGGACGAACACCCCTTCAATGCCTCCATTGTTCTAAATGACAACGTGTGCCTTTTGTTAACTACCCGACTCCAGCATCCAGTTAATATGTCACTTCTTTGAGGAAAGACGTGAATGTTTTGTCCTTGCCATGTCAATACCAATTCTTTGGTGCCATTTCATACATTATGCAGTTATTTTACCACATCTTAAATTCCCGATGTTTGAAAATCTATCTGGCTGTCGTGGTTGATTGTTAATTTTCCTGTATATGAAATGAGACATTTGGCTTTGGGAGTATGTGAAGCAGTAGTCACAGATGATGAACTGGGAGTGAATGGAGGCGCTGGAGTGAGATAGTGATATTATGTGTGCTAATGGCACTCCAGTGTGTTTCGACGTCAGCTCAAACAATGACGTGATTGTTTTTCACAGTAAGGGATGGATGGGGAAAAAAAACTGTTTGTTGAATTTCTTCCTTGTCTCTGCTTAGCCAACACAGTATACATAGTTTTTTGGTCCAGGCTATTGGTTCAGTTTGAAAAATTTGTAGAAATAGATACAAAATCATATAGTAGCAATCTGTTTGAACTTCCTGAGCATTGGGGAGCTTTTACTAGTTTTCCAGCTAACTTGTTTTAGCAATTACGTTTGATGACACTACTGATGCAGAAATAACACACCTCGCTTTTGACAGTCTTTCAGTTGCCCAGTATAGTGATGCTATACTGGCATGTTTATTCTTCCTAAGAGCAATAAGAAGATTTTCCATATTTTCTCTCATTTAAACTCTCATTTACAGTAAGTCACAACATTTGACAATGAAATTGCACAGACGGTAGCTTCTGAGTTTAAGTGCCAGCTCTTTTTGTAGTGCCAAATATCAGCATTGATGCCAGCCAAAATTATTTCAGGATCCAAAGTCTATGCAAGCACATCGAAGGAACTTTCAAATCTGTTATTGCTATGGTTTTAACAAAATATACACCCTTTGAATGTTTAACATTGAATGTTGTACTTTTTATATGCATAATTGTCCAAATCTCAGCTTGTGGTTGAATGGTAGACTCGAGTTTGATGTAATATTGCTATTTTTCTTGTGAGCCAACACGTTTTATTGTAAATATACTGTATACAATAATTGACTCGATGCACTGTGATCTGTACACTCTACTTTTAAGAACTCTAATGGTGCCCGTTTGCAAAAATCTTTTGAGAGCTATTTTAAACAGTGCTTCTAGATAACCAGACTTGTGCCAAGTGGCTTATTAGTGGTTTCTATATTTCTGGTAAGGAGGTACATTTTGATGCCTACAACTGGGGTGAACAATCTCATCTGCATGTTATTCTACAAAAAGTCTTTTGAGAGATAATAAAATTACATGAAATCAGAGACAAACTCCAATCCATGTGATTTCATGGCATCTGTAGCACCAACTCATCTTCTTCATAGAGTTTTGACATTTGGCTTTGGAATATTAAATATGACTGGATGCTTTAGGAGGTTCATGAATCAACGTCAGTATAACCCGTTCATAAGCTATATTCATTCTTCTCTTAGTGTTATATATGCTTAGTAAGCATAAGCTTACGTTTTCAGAAGATTATTCATAAGTTGCCAGTTCTACATATTAATTATCTTGTGTTAAAAATTAACTTTATTAAAAAAAAACGTTTTAATTCATCTTTTGATATACAGATAATTATACAGAATATATACAGATGCTGTATCAGAACTCAAAACTAAAAAAGCCAAAAATAGCATTTATTGATCTGACTTATATCGATCTGAAATCTGTGACCTGTGATGAATACATGAACACATGGCCATGGAGTCACATAATGAGGAAGTAGAGACCAAGAAGATAATGCTCAGTTGTATATCATCAGCAAACAGTGCCACACAGAGGTCAGTGTTCAGCAGACACTTTACTGAAATCATAAACTCATATTTCTGTAAAAATGTTTTTAATATAAGAATGTAAAGCTTAAAAATAGTTTTGCAGATAAATGTAGATTTAAATCTTGCATATGAATTTATTTACTTTTACTGAACGCTGCTCAAGTTATTGCCAGTGAAATAATCAGAATATGTCATGTTAATTTTATTTTTATTGATGTGATCAGATCAAGGTGCAACTATCCAAAACAATCTAGAAACCATATAACAGCACCTTAGCAACCATCTAGAACATACTAGCAACCGCTAAGTAATCACCCAGAACATCAAAGCAACTACTAAGTACAGTCTATTAACTGCCTAACAACCATCCAGAACACTCTAGCAACTTCATAGCAACTATGCCTACATCATTTACTCCACGTATTTTATATCTTAAGATTTTTCAAAAACCATTTACCTTTCTAGCTTGGCGACATTTATCCAACCCAGATTACTCAGTTTTCTGTTTCATCGCCACTTGGTTGTTTAATTCTTCCCCTGTGGACACTGGCTACGTTTCCCCCATTTTCATCTCTTTGATGCTATTTGTTCCACCCAGCTAGTTTCTACCTGTTTTACTACCCACTTAATTGTCTCGATATACCATGCATGAGCATACACCTTGTAGCCCCCTATAATAACAATGAAGGGCACGGTGTCATAACAATTAAACCTTGCTATAACACTCTAGAACTACCTTATACATTTTTTGTAGGCAGTTTTATTTCTCTAGCAACACGACTTAGAAACCTACTCTGCAGATTACAGCTCACATTGCAAGCGGCATACAGCCACCTGGTCCAAATTTCCCTAGTTGTAACTCACAGCGCAGAACTACGCCCTGATCTGTACGATTGGTCCGTTATGCCCACAAAATGGGGATGGTATTGCACCTAGGTCTGCGAGAACAATAACCTGATAGACCTGCCACCCGTTGCTCGGCAACCACTGTTCGTCCTTTAGACATTGTTTTCGGATATTCTGCTGTCTTTTGTTTTTTTTTCCAATTTTGCTTGTGTTGTGGTTCGCGTTTTTTTGACTTACCTTTTTTGTAACTTTGCATGTGCATTTGTCATTGTAGCCAACTGCGCCTCAACAAGGGTAGAAGCCACCAGCACACGTGGTTCGCTATTCGCTGATCCTTGCTAACATTGTGCAGCAACAGCATAGCTACACCCTAGCAACCACACAGAACACCCCAAAAGTAGCAATGGGGTATAAACCATATAGATTACCTTGGGATGAGACCACTCGTGATACCCCTCTGTATCCACATTCTTCCCCTGGAAAAGATTGTTTTATGTAGTGAATTACCCCTCCATCAGTAAAACCCTATATCAGTAGCAATGTATAGCAACCATTCTCTTAGCATACATCCAGAACATCCCATTTAGCAACCGCATAGCAACACCCTAGCAACCACCCAGAACACCCTAACATGTAGCAACTGCCATAACAATAACTTTTAGCAAACCCCCAGAACCCAGAACACCCTAACAGGTAGCAACTGCATAATAACCGTCCAGAACACTCAAGCAACAGCATAGAAACACCCTAGCCACCACCCTGAACACCCTATCAGGTAGCAACTGCATAGCAATACCTTAGCAACCATCCAAAACATCCTATCCCCTTATCAACCACCCAGAACATCCTAACAACCACATAGCAACACCTTAGCAACCACCCAGATTAACTAAAATTTGAATTTGAAACATTCAAACCTTTTCAGAAAAGACTGTCTACAAACTTTTTAAAATCAGATTTAAAAAAAATATTATCTGAAAAACCAATAAATCTGGTGGATCTTTAAAAAACAGTTTATTTAAAACCAAAATAGTTTTATTTCTCTTTTAATTTGAAGCGTTTTCAGTAATTTAAAGCAATATCTATTCTCTTTGGACTTTTTAAAACACTTTCTATAAAGACACAATTCTTGACTACAAAAAAGGGATTGAACATTGTTTTAATTACAGTAAATGCACAGAATACTCCAGACATAAAGAGGCATTCTTTGGTTAGGTTTACTGTATCATTATCATCTACTGTATTATGATTGTTTCCTGAGTCTCACTGCATGTAGAACATGTCATTGATGGTCACTGACATTCATCTGGAGGTTTGAGATGCTTATGTGGCTTTTGTAGGATTTTGTCCTGTAGTGTTTGTATTTAAATGTTTGTTATCTGCCTTTGTTTGCTGAAAAGGTTGAGTTTTTATGCTGGTTTAAGGCTGTCCTAACTGATGGGCAGCAACACATGGTTAACCAAGATGGTTGTTCTGCATGGCCTTCCTAACATCCACAACACAATAAAGCTGTAGACATCAGCAGGGTTGATTGTGATTGTGTCTTGCTGTGTTCTCATTGTTCTGTTACGATTAAGCCGATTGATGGTGTGTTGTGATTTTAGCTGACCGGTAAGGAAGGGTCAGACATGTGTCTGGGGATTTCTTCCAGGTGTGATGAAGTGTCCAGTTTGCCAGGCAATGAGGGAAAGTGGAGGGACGAACAGAGGCGTGGTGCAGCTATCAAAATGGGCTGAAGAGCTGGGGCTGAAACAGCATTCGTTTCCAGTTTATCGGGTACACAATCGTCTGACGCAGCTCCCATGTGAACACCACTGGACAGAGAACCCTGGGAATTTGACTTGAATATGGAATCTGTCTGGGTTGAACTCTGGAAACAGAGAGTTAAAGATAGTTAAGGTGTTTTATAACCAATAACATTGTTGATTGTCATCAGTTTAGTGAATACAGCTAAAGCTAAAGGTTAGTATTTAGTATCAGGATGGTTTTGTAATGACAAATTAAAAGTTCTGTTAGTAATCAACTCTTGTTAAAAGAAGTACACTTGAGCATACACTTAAAAGTATGTAATAATATACCTTAAAATATATATACACTGTCGGTGCTGATAGCTGACATACAGCGCCGTTGCACTACGGGCGACCCAAGTTCGAATCCCGCTTCGAGGACCTTTCCTAATCCCACCCCTCTCTTTCTCCCACCATATATATACACACTTTTTATATACACACTATTTTATATACACTTGCTATTTAAAATTCAGTTAAAATGTATTATATGTATTTAAATTTACATGAAATATGATTAGTTTAACTTAAGAGTGCGTATTTGATCTACTTCAGTAGGTATCTTCATAATATGTAACTTTATAATTATTATATTATGGTTAAAATGTACTGAAAAGCATTTACGGTAAACTAAAATATATATTTTTTCTTTGCATTGTTTTTAATAGAAGAATGTGCCAACAGTACTACTGCGCTACTGTCCACGGCAATCAGCTAATATTTTCAATATTAATCAATTAATATTTGTAATTACACATTTGTAATAAAGTTGCGATTAACTGCATATTCACTTTATATATATAATATCAAATAAGCACACTACAATGTCATTTTAAGTACTTTGTGCTTTAGTATGTTAGCCAACACATCAAAATAACACATGTACTTCTTTAAAGCATGACAAAATATTATTAAAATAATGATAAAAAATGTAATTTAACGTAAACTTTTAATTGTAATAATTATAATGAATTCAATTGTAATAATTTGACATCATTACAAAGTACACTATTAGAAAGGACACTATAAGAAACAGTCAAACAAACCATAACATTTTTTTATTATCTGCAAATACAGTATTTTAAAAAATATAACTTTTAAGATATGAAGTACACTACGAAAGCACATCCAGTATAATTAAACACAGGTCTTTTTGTGTGGCACTGAAAACCACTTTTACTGGACAGCATATTTACCTGAATAGTGGTATTTCTACTGTCCAGCTGAATGTTTGGGATCGAGTACATGCTGTGAAGTACTGGGGTGCTGCTTCCGTACAGTATAGCAGGGTCAGGAGTGTGGTTCTCAGGTAATACAGTGCTATATGCTGGGGGCACTGGAGCAATTTGTCGCTGGAGAAGCTGAAGGATCACACTGATGTCTGCTATCATTCTGGTCTCCAGTCTGGGAGAAACAGAACAGAAAACTTCAGCATTTAAGTAGCTATTTGCTAGACACATTCATCCATTCAAATATCATCAAGTGACAGCCCCTGGTCACTGTATGTGTCAATGGAATGAAGAGAGCATCGTAAACAAAACGTTCTTCATTCTCATTCTTCATGATGGGCAATAAATGACAAGAGAACTGTCAGTTTTAGTTAGTGTTTGCACCACCTACCTATTGAGTTGGCTCTGCAGGAGCTCCAGTCTGGACTCAAGTTCACTGGGTTGATGCTCAAAGAGCAGTGGTGGGAATGAGGTCCGGACAGATAGGGGGTGCCGAGTCTGTTCAGCGAAATGAGCTGCCTGGTGGTCAGGCCAGTAATGGTACAATCCAGATGGAGGAGGAGCTTGTGTTAGAAGGAGATATTAAATAGTAACAATCCAACAACTCAAGAAATGCATTTGGATTTACAGTATGCCATTTAAAGTTCAGGTTTGTGAGATTTTAAAGGTGCACTTTTTCAACTGTCAAAATGTTATTACTCAACAGTAGTTGCGATGACCTAAAATGACCCAGTTCTCCATTACAGTGCTGCAGTGATGTATTTTTTTAGGCCAACCTGGAAATTTGCATCACCTCGGTTCCCTCAACGAAAGCCTATTAGGATTTTGTCACTGGCTTTTGAATTATTGTAGAAACTGAGGTCTGTGACCAACAAGAGTTTATGATTCTTTTGTTCACCATGTATGTCAAATTTTATGAATTTTGAGGCCTAAATGCAATCGTCAGAGGTAAAAAGCTAAAATAAAGGCTGTAAATGAACTACATGGTCACATGACGTCAACATCATCACGATTAAGCTTCCAACAACTCTTTCAGACATTATACAGTATACTGTATATAAAAAAAAATAATAATAATTTTCCATGAAAGCAAAAAATGAAATTAACAAGGGTCCATTACTGATATATTTTATGTTGTAGAATAAAATGCAAAGATTTCTTGAGCTTGTGTTAAAACAAAGGACCTTTGAGTTCAGGACGACGGAACTGGAAGTACTAAAATGCTAACTTGTTTCTGGGTTTTGGCCTACAGCAATATGCATCCTTGCAGCACACCATGGTTTGGCTTCAGGATTCATATTTTACATTTTTGTAATGCTGCACTCATCCAATAGATATCAGTATAATGTCCAAGATCAGAGCAAAATGCAAATTAAAAAAAAACTACACAGTGCACCTTTGGTGAGCGTGATTTGACCAAGTACAACATGTTCCTGGATCAACATCCTTGTTGATCCAGGAACATCATTCCAATCAACCAATCAGAATTGAGAGATAACTTTTTTCGGGAAATGTCAGTTTTAGGCTTACAATCAGGATTAGGTGCTTCTACACCCTTGTTGATCAGCTATCATTTCCCTCTGATTTTAGTAATAAATTATGGGTAAGGTTAGGTTTAGGGGTAGGGATTGGGATTGGGTTAAGTCTATATTTTTGGACAGTAATGTTGATCCAGGATCAACAAAAGATGTTGATCCAGGAACATGTCTTACTTGGCTAAATCACAGCGACTGTGCACCTTTAAATATCTCTTGATGCTTTTGAGCATCCCTAAATGCTAATATTTAAATAAATACTGTATACCCACCCAAATGCCCCATATGCATGCCAGGCTCTCTGCTGACCCCAGAGGCCCCTCGCAGTGGTATTAGTCTCACAACAGGAGAGGGGTAGTCCAGATGATCTGCGTCCAAGGTGTACAGCTCACAGTGGCTGATGGGAGACTTGCTGAGGCTTTCACTGGATTGCAATGTAGAGCTTCCACAGCTCCACAGCTCCTCCTAGTGCATGTGAGTGGTTGGAGAATGATGGTGACCCAGGGCTGAACACATCTGAAATGGGTATGAGTCATTCTGGTCCATTCCATCTTGAATAGCAAGACAAGCGCAATTTTAAGTAAAAAGTTGTGTGCTCTCATGATCCATTTCCTGAATTCATCCTTTTTTAAAAATGTATTAAGGTCTAAATTGACTGCTTTAGCTTTAACATGATCTTTAACATGTTCTCTGCAAATTCATTCACTGTCCTGTAGTCAAGCATCTGGCTCAAAAGCAAAGCTAGCTGTGAACTACGGCAAACTGTGAATTAAATTACGCTGAAATATGTAATGTTTCAGTTTTTTGCTACAGTTAATGTCCTTTTACCTTAAAAAATGAGTGTTCTACTCACCTGGCCTGTTGCGTCTGTCTAGTGAGTTTTGGTGGTGTCGTATGCCATTCATATGGTATCCACAGTCCAAATATTCACTGGTCATCATCTGTTCAGCCTGATTAAATATCAGTTAAAACAATGATTACTGTACAGAGAGCTTGAACTTGTTAATTACATAAGCTGACATTTGTTATGGTGACTAGAATGCGTGATTCTTGAGATATGCGACAAATGTTCCATGAGTTTTTCAGGCATTTAACCAAAAATATGTAATCTATGCAGGACTCTATGGTTTGGATTCTAAAATCAGATTTTACATTTTTGTAATGCTGCATCCACACCAATATATGTCAGTATAAGTCCAAGACGAGAGCACCATCTAAACAACAAACTACATAGTGCACCTCTAGATAACTCTAAAAGCTTTTGAACATCCCTTTATGCTAATATTATCATAAATACTATATAAGCACCCAAGTGATCTGAGATGAACACTTGAATGCTCTTCATCTAAATGCATTCTCTTTATTTGATTAAAATTATCACATTATTACTCACTACAAATCAGATCGACACTCAATACTTCACATTAATTAAAATGTACATTAATATGATGCTATAAATTACCTTTAAAACAACATTCAAAAGTATTGGGTTGTCAAATGTTAGATTTGTCAGTGTTTACAATATTGCACCTCTGAACATATTTAGTATTAATTAATTCAAATAATAATTAATAATTAATAAGACAATTTCTTGATACATAAATGTCTATTTTATTTCAGTATTCAAGAATCAGTGAGGGATATGTATAAATGTGTGTGGGATGTGAGGTTTACACACGTCTCGTAGGTTAAAGGTGATTTCTAGGTTCCTCCAAATGTTCTCGCCAAATGCAGGGTACATGTCCAGTACCTCTAGAAGGTCGTCTCTTTGGATACGTTGAAGGTCACAGTAGGTAAGTGCAGTAACATCAGCGTTACTGTGACCAGGATCTGTATATAGATTTATAGGCTCGCCAAAGACATCATTCTTCCCTGTATGTGAAACAGGAAGTAGTTTTTATTAGGCCTTAAAAAAGACAATCTAAAAAAAAACTTCAAACAGTCAGTGGATCAGACAGTGGTTTGCTGAGGTTTAATTTTAATCTCACCCAGGATGGCCAGCACAATGTTATGTTGCGACACTTGAATGGAACCACGGGAGATGAAGTGGAGGGCTTTGATAATGTCGCCGTGGTGATAGAGGGTGTCTCCAGGTGGCGAGTGGGTGGTTTTGAAGCGCATGGCAAGAGCTTTCAGACACGCTTTACTCGCCCCTCGGAACACCTTATAGTTCTGCAGCAGACTATGATTCAGATGCAAGCAAATATCAGCTTGCAAACACTCAGGAAAACCTTTCAGGACCTATAATTAGAAAAAAGAGGCACGATTGGGTTTCTGTTATACAGATTAATATATAATATAGACAGGAATGATATTTGAGTTACTAATTTTGGCTCAGGTATGTGACCTACTGCATTCATATCAATGCCATTGGTGTAGGACCAGGCGTGCTGGAAATATTCCTCCAGTCTCTGCCTCAGTTCTCCAGGTATCTGATGAAAGCGGATTAACTCTTTAACCCGCAGCATCTGAGTGTGATAGTGTGTTGTTCCCGAATAAAGCCTCTGAATTATTGCAGAGACATTTCCGAATATGCTGGCATACATGAGCGCTAAAACAAAGTCAATAGAGAATATTTAGTCAACAGCACAGTTTTTTGACATGGAGGTAAGAGGAGGATTATTGTAATTAATTAAAACTAAAACAATTTTAAAAGAAATGTTACTTGAAATATGTGTATATGAAATAAAATATTGAAAAAAACTTTTTTTTAAAACTTAAAAAAAAAATTTCAGCTAGTAGCCAAGGTACAATTTCTTGTTTACATTCAGTTGAACTTGTACTATAATACAAACTTGATGTGCAATAAATACTAATAAATACTACAAATAAAATGTGTCGGTTACGTACGTAACCATCGTTCCCTGATGGAGGGAACGGAGACGTTATGTCGAACGACATATGGGGTCTCACTTGGGAGGCCAATCATCTCTGAGTTTAAGAGAAAACGCCAATGAAAATTGTCTAGTGGATTTTGCATACATGAGCCACTCCCCGTGCACACGGTATAAATAGGTGACAGGTGCATCCACTCTTCAGGTTTTACGCTGAGGAGCCGAGAATGTGTCCCGGCAACAGCGAACAGTTCAAGATTGTGGCATAGGGACATAACGTCTCCATTCCCTCCATCAGTGAACAAGGGTTACGTACGTAACCGAGATGTTCCCTATCTGTCGGACACTACGAGTTATGTCTGACGACATACGGGGTCCATGGAAAACGCTACAATCTGAACACCATCACAACCCTGTGGCGCTGCAATTGTTGACAAGCCGTGGCATGCCACAAAAGATACGCTAAGGTCGTAACCTTCCCAAAGCCCCAGCGCAAATTCACTGACCCTGGTACTGAAGGGGACCAACGGTGAGCACATCGCTGCTGGAGAAGGCCATGCTGCTATTCTGTCCACAAAACAAGTTTTTTGGAAGGGATTTCAACCTTCAGTGAAAGTTTGCTTTAAATCTTCCCTATTTGTTCTTTCAGCCTGGCAGAACGATGGGGAAGCGAGCCTTTACGAAAAGGTCGCTACGGAGGCCACATCCTACATGGAGATGCTAATATGGACTGACCCAGGGGGCAGTACTACATATGGAATGGGTCTCTGAAGCAGGTCCTACTTTAGAGTAGGGATGGAATAACTGCCAGAAGAGACTGACAGAGTGAGTCTGTCAAGGGAAGACATGGGTTTACCGAGAGGGAAACCTTACCGTGGAAGAATATACATATGGGATTACCCGTAGAGAACCAAGTCATATGGGCACCTAGCCAAGTACAGGGGCTGGCCGGGACTCCAGGCATGCAACACCAGTACTGGGCCTGGGCCTGGCGTCAGACTGCTCCGCCAAGTCTGGAGGATGCTCAACCAGGGTTCGCCAACCGGGGAACTCTACTGGCAGAAGAAAGGCGCTCGCATTCCCGTGTGAGGGGGAATGACGCAGCAAGCATGACACTGAGTCAGGTCTTTGCGCCAATTACCTGTTACCCAACACACGGGAAGACACTGGCTCTACATGAAGGTTGCAAAACCTTGCGAAGGTGTTAGGTGTCGCCCAGCCCGCAGCTCGACAGATGTCTGCCAGAGCAGGGTTTGCCGTGCGCCAACGCCCAAAACGAGGCAACACTCCGAGTGGAGTGGGCTCTCACCCCCAGGGGGCAAGGCTCGTCTTGGGATTGGTAAGCCAAGGCGATGGCCTCCACGATCCAGTGGGCCAACCTCTGCTTGGAGACAGCCTTCCCTTTCTGCTGACCTCCAAAGCAGACAAGGAGCTGCTCAGAGTTTCTGAAACTCTGGATGCGGTCCACGTATATGCGTAACGCTCGTACGGGACACAGCAACACCAAGGCTGGATCTGCCTTCTCCGGGGGCAGCGGTTGCAGGTTCCCCACCTGATCGCGAAAAGGCGTTGCGGCAACCCTGGGCACGTATCCAGGCCGTGGTCTCAGGACAACGTGAGAGTAGGCCAGACCAAACACAAGGCACTCTTCGCTTACCGAAAATGCTTGGAGGTCCCCAACCCTCTTGATGGAAGTGAGAGCAGTCAGGAGCGCTGTCTTAGCAGACAGAAACTTAAGCTCAACTGAGTCAAGCGGCTCAAAGGGATCCCTCTGAAGTCCAGTCAGGACAATAGAGAGATCCCAGGAAGGTATCAGGGGTGTCCTAGGAGGATTCAACCTTCTGGCACCCCTCAGGAACCTAACGATCAGGTCATTCCCAGGGACCGGCCATCCACTGCACTGTGATGTGCTGTGATAGCAGCAACATACACTTTCAAGGTGGAGGGTGACAGCCTACGCTCCAACCTTTCTTGCAGGAAAGAAAGCACGACTCTGACCGAGCATCTCCAGGGATCTTCTCGGTGAGAAGAACACCAATTCATGAACAGACTCCACTCCAAAGCATAGGCCTGCCTCGTAAAGAGGGCTCTAGCCTGAGTGATAGTGTCTACCACCGCTGGCGGCAGATCACTTAAGTCTGGCGAGTCCCGTCCAGAAGCCACACATGGAGGTTCCAGAGGTCTGGACGCGGGTGCCATATGGTGCCCAGCCCCTGAGAAAGGAGGTCCTTCCTAAAACCAGGTCCGGGTGGGCCAGTAAGGCGCAACCAACAGGACCTGTTCCTCGTCCTCCCTGACCTTGCACAGTGTCTGTGCGAGCAGGCTCACTGGGAGAAACGCATACTTGCGTAGAGCCCGCGGCCAGCTGTGTGCCAGTGCGTTCGTGCCCAGCGGGGCCTTGGTCAGGGAATAGTACTACTGGCAGTGGGAGGACTCGTGGGAAGCAATCAGGTCCACCTGAGCTTCCCTGAATCAACTCCAGATCAGCTGGACTGTCTGGGGATGGAGTCGCCATTCTCCGGGGAAAGTGAGCTGTCGTGAGAGCGTGTCGGCTGCACGATTGAGCTCCCCCGGAATGTGGATGGCACGCAGCGACTTGAGCCGCGTCTGACTCCAGGTGGCGGCGTTTTGTGGGCACAGAGGCACCGCAACCGCTCTCTCCACCTAGGGAATGTCAATGTACCCCCTGCCAGTCGCGAAAGGCAAGGAAGAAAGGCACTGGGGCAGAGCGTGGCTGGGATTCACGTCCAGAGCCCAGATACCAAGCATCGAGCCTCGAGCTCTGGCCTCTTGGCCGTCAGCACAGCCTCAGACTCCGACTGAGCAGCCGCCGCGGCGGGGGGCTGCTCAGCAGAATCTTCTTCTTCCGAAGACGATAGCCCCTCCTCTGATGCAGCTATAGACATATTATCCTCTTCCAGAGCCCCGAAAGAGACACTGGGTCCGCCGCGGGATGAACCAGCACCATCTTCCGGGAACTCAACGGGGCTACACTGAGAGGGGCCGGACTTCCGTGGGGGCTGACCCGATGGAGCATTCCTGCCTGTGATCCCCAGGTGGGGGGCCCCCTCAGCGATGGGCAGATGAAGACCTGGCTCCCGGCAGCTTGGTGTTCGAAGAATCACGTCGGGGCAAGATGTGCTTGATGGTCTCCGTCTGCTCAGAGAGCAAAGTCGGTCGCTGTACGCAGTTCCTGCATCAACCCCAGTCAGGACTACCCTCGTGCAGCTTTTTTCCCCAAGGGCCTTGAGGCGGGTGTAACCGCAGGAGGGCCATGGTGTGCAGGGCGGAGGCGGCCTGGCCCGCAGCGCAGGAAGCTTGGCAGCCAGGGCTGACGACAGCTTACAGGCTTTGGACGGGAGGCGCGGACAGTTCCTCCAGATGGTGGCGTTTTGCGGGCACAAGTGCACCGTAACCGCACGCTCCACCTGGGGAACATCAACGTACCCCCTGGCCGCCCCACCATCGAGGGTAGTGCGGAGGGAAGAGCTCAAACGTGACCGGGCGGTGTACGGGGCTTTCCACGTTTTGGTGAACTCTTCATGAACCTCCAGGAAGAAAGGCACTGGGGCAGAGTGTGGCTGGGATTCACGTCCAGAGCCCAGATACCAATCATCGAGCCTCGAGCTGCGGCCTCTGGGCCGTCAACTCAGCCTCAGACTCCGTTGCAGAATCTTCTTCTTCTGAAAACGATAGCCCCTCCTCTGATGTAGCGATAGACATCTTATCCTCTTCCGGAGCCCCGAAAGAGACACTGGGTCTGCCGCGGGATGAACCAGCGCCATCTTCCGGGAGCTCAACGGGGCTACACTGAGAGGGGCCGGACTTCCGTGGGGGCTGATCCGATGGAGCATTCCTGACTGTGATCCCCAGGTCACCCTTGTCCCTAACCAACCAGGCGGCAGAGTCTTTACGACCTGATGAACTGGGCTTGGTAGAGCCCGTGGGAAGCCTCATTATGAATGAGAGCCATAACCTTAGTGAAGCCAAGGACATGCGCTCACAATGTGGGCACGAGCCATCCACGAACGCCGTTTCAGCATGCTTACGGCCCAGACAGGTGAGACAGCGGTCGTGACCATTGTCAGAGCTAAGGAAACTACCGCACCCAGAAGCACACAGTCGGAAAGACATCTCGAAAGACACTCTCAACAATCGTGCTTGCTGTAGGAAATTGCTCTTTTAGTCGGTGTGCCCAGGGGAGGACCACAGCACTTATCTGTGCTCTAACAGGGCGATCTCTCCACTAAAATGCACGGGGGGAAGGTAGAACTCGACCAGAGTTACACCTGCAGCTTCGACGAATTTCTTCTTTTTCTTCTTCTTGAGAGAAGCAGCGCTCATGAAGCGACCGGCTCTGAAGCAAAAATCTGAATGAGTGGATGCACACCGCCATCTTATATACCCGTATGTACGGGGGAGTGGCTTGGCATGCAAATTCCACTCGCCAATTCTCATTGGCCTTTTTTTCTAAAGCTCAGAGGTGATTGCGGCTCCCGAGTGAGACCCCTAACGTCAGTCGATGTAACATCGAACATGACTGACTGAAAGGGAACAAGCTTTATGCAGTGACTTACAGCCAATGAGCATGACACAGATTGAGAAAATCTTCTGCACGAGGTAGTGTGTGTTTGGAGGTGGGAGCAAGTGCGTGTCCACGAAGAAAGCGCCACATGGTCAGAAAACTTAAGAAGATGAAATACGAGGCACAGTGACGTATTTATCCTGAACGGAGGGTCCTGAGTTGGCATCACTGTCGTTGTAATGCTTCCCCAGTTGGGACTCGGGCGCAGGTTATGCCAGCCGCCTGTATTCATGTAAGGCCTCCCAAATGCCCAATTGGCTAACAGTACACGCAACCAATGAGCAATCAGCACGAAGAGGTGATACCCAAAAGAAAAATGAGCAAGAAGGAACCGAGTAGTCATGCGAGTCAATATTGGCGTAAAGACGAGGAGGATAGGAATTTTCTGGCTACCCGGACCAAGCGCAGCAGACGCGCTGTCTTCAGCAGGCCAATGAGAGTGGCCGTCGTCTGCAGATTGGATGATGGGAGGACAAAGAAAGAATAGTATCAGATAAGTTTCAGTCTGATATGGTCAATTTTTAAATGAATATTAAACACTGTATTAGACAAATAATGTGTTTTAAGTCTTAAGTGTTATGTATTAAGTCTTTTGCAGTATGCAAAACTGCAAATTTCATACATTTGAATACAGTGCGATTAGAGCTGTTGATATTATAGTTTACATTTTGTGATTACAAGCAATCAAGCAATTGAGATATGCTATATAGTATATACTGTGTATCTTGCCATGAGTATACTGTATGTATGCGGATAAAGTTGAACATATTTATATGTGATGATACAAATGAAGAGTTCAGATGCAAAAGCCTCTAAGTGTCAAAATTATCTTCTAAAATTTGCATTTTTCTCAGGCTCCTATGTTTATATTCAGTTATTTCACTTTAATTGCATAGAAAAGGACATATACATTGCCATTAAAGTGAAATTAATGAAACATATCAAAGAGTTTATAAAAACGGCTCTGTGGGCGAAAATTTCAGATGGCACTTAGAGGCTTTTGCATCTGAACAATTCAAATACAAAATGATGAAGAAGACATTTTAATTTGTCCTTGAAGAGCTCACTTCTTGAAAGCCTGATGATGCCATTATGGTGTGGAAGCTTCTTTTCATCACAAAATAAAAAAGGGGGTAATTGCAGCTTCTCTCACAATTCTGACTTTTTTCTCACAAATCTGAGTTTTGCACAATTACTTTTTCTTGAAATCTTATGATATAATGTCGCAATTCTGAGAAATAGTCAGAACTGCGATATATAAAATTGCAATTGCGAGAAAAAAGTCAGAATTGTCGAGAGCTAAAAAAAGATACCTTTTCTATTTTTTATTCAGTGGCAGACACAAAAAACAGAATTGTGAGATGTAAACACAGAACTCTGACAAAAAATGTCAGAATTCCGAGATGTAAATAAATACGGAGTTGTAAGAAAAAAAGTCAATTGTGAGATAAAAAGTCACAATGACTAATTGATCAATAAATTAAAATTGTATTTTATAATGAAAACATCAGTTCCATATTATGATGATGGTTCTTTTTAAATTATTCTCATTGCACTAGTCTTAGTTTAGAAGGAGTAACAAACATTACCACCTAAATTATATTGCAATTTAGTTGCATTATGTCAACAAAGATATAGAGAGAATATTACACAGAGATAAATTAAGACAAACGATAACTATTATTTCTATATATTTCACCAAAATGTGCTAAAATTGCAAGTGACATTCTGGGAAATGTCTGTATCAAGAATAATAATAATTAAATATTGGCATCATCTATTTAATGTTAAAGTCATATTTACACTCAAATGTAGAGTCGACGGAGAACATCAAAAATGGCACTTGCTTTTAGAATGATATTTATATAAAAGTACCTGTTTTCTAGATGAATACTACAAAATGCTTAAAAAGATCAACCAAACACATCCCTGGACAGCCTTATGGGTATCACAAACGGAACAAACATTCAATAAAAATTCATTTTAACTGTATAAATTGTGCGAAACCAGTTTAAATATCAAAATTTATTAAAAGAGACACTGCAGTATTAACAAGCGCGTTACTGGAATAATGTCGTAACTTTGAGAGAATCTCAGCAGAACATTCAGTATATTCCCTGTCGTCAGTGATTACTGGCTTTTTAGGTCTAAATATTACTAGTCACATACTCTAAAGAAGGGTCTGTAGTTCATTATACCTCATCTGATCCAGAACTGAAGATGAGCAGATCAAATGGAATTGCGGCCACCATGTCGATGAGAAACCAGCCTTTGATGTAGTGGATGGCGATGAGCTTGGGATGGGTCACCACCTCATCATTATGATTCACGTATGTCGTCCTGAAGGTAATAACGATGTCTATGATGAACAGAACGTCCACTATCATGTCTACTACATTTAAAGGGCTACAAATGTAACCACAGATGTGTCTCTTCTCCTGCTCCAGCTCATTGAGGAGGAAAGCAGCTGAGTACGGAGTGAAGACTGCTGTGTAGAGCACTAGCAGAAGAATCATCCAGTCCCACATGGCTTTGAAAGGACTGTAGTGCAGCATGATCCACTTGCAGACGTCTGGAGCCTGGAGCTTGTACTCGGGCAAAACATCGGCACCTAGAGACAGGACCTGGGCATGGAAAGAGATTATTACAAGATGATTAGCAAGAATTTATAACAAATGGAGATAAGTCGGGTGCTTTTGCTCTAAGCTTAACAAGAAAGAATCAGGTGGGATTTCATGGAGTCTAAGCTGATATGTGTTTTTAAAAGAATATATCAGGTATAGCCACAAGAAAGAAAGAAAAAAGTAAGTTAATATGGTTTTTAGGTTGGAAAAA
The DNA here is from genome assembly GCA_018155175.1 of Sinocyclocheilus anophthalmus. Taxonomy (NCBI): domain Eukaryota; kingdom Metazoa; phylum Chordata; class Actinopteri; order Cypriniformes; family Cyprinidae; genus Sinocyclocheilus; species Sinocyclocheilus anophthalmus. Next base: position 120,307 of record JADLZN010011839.1, read on the forward strand.
GCAACTTTATCCTTACCTAACTCTTTCTGTTTAAAGATATATCTAAAATCCAAACTTTGTCGCCAAACAATGCACAGTAAAGGTGTGTCACATTTACTGCGGTTCACCAACATTTAGGGGCGAATTCCATTCATTTCAATAGGAATCCGTGCAATTGGGAGTTTCACACAAGCACAAAAAAAAGTTCACCACGCAGATTTCGTTCAAGTCAGTCATGCAAAACTGCCGCTCTGACCGATAGAAAACTGCTTGGTTTGAAAGTGGCTATTGTGTGAGCAGTGCTTCATAAATCACTACACTACTGACAATGGAAAATGAACTGCTTTCTGCCCGTGAAATTTCTCAAATGTGACCACACCTTAACACTACTGAAACCTAATGCTTAAAGTTACACCATAATGACAGAGAGCAAAAATCTTCCCAACCATGTTTTCGACCAAATACACTTTGGTAAACCTATAATAATGGTTTATATTTTAGAGATGTCTGGACAGATTTTGCAGGAAATTGCATACATACATGCAGAGGAGTATGTCACATAGTGTAGATTTAGAATTAACATTAATTTCATGTGATGTTTTAAATTTTTCAACAACAGATGCGTGTCAATGGAAAAAAGGCAAACTTACTACAATCTATGCAGTGACTTTATATTACTTTCAGATGAAGCTCCCCCAAGCTATGACAGCAGCCTAACCTCAAAAAGGGGTGAAATTATCAACTGAACACTTGGGAGTGAGACCGGTTTATGTTGTTTTTGAAAACAGAGATGAAAATAAGCGATGATTAGGGTAAGGTGCTTAGAGTTTGGGTAGACTGGCACATTAAGGTGTCCCGAATGTACAAACCGATTCCAAAAAAGTTGGACCCTGGCGAAAAATTTTTTGTGAGTACAAAAGGAATGGAATAATTTACAAATCTCATAAACTTATATTTTATTCACAATAGAATATAGATAACATATCAAATGTTGAAAGTGAGACATTTTGAAATGTCATGCCAAATATTGGCTCATTTTGGATTTCATGAGAGCTACACATTCCAAAAAAGTTGGGACAGGTAGCAATAAGAGGCCGGAAAAGTTACATGTACATATAAGGAACAGCTGGAGGACCAATTTGCAACTTATTAGGTCAATTGGCAACATGATTGGGTATAAAAAGAGCCTACTCAGAGTGGCAGTGTCTCTCAGAAGTCAAGATGGGCGGAGGATCACCAATTCCCCAAATGCTGCGCCGAAAAATAGTGGAGCAATATCAGAAAGGAGTTTCTCAGAGAAAAATTGCAAAGAGTTTGAAGTTATCATCATCTACAGTGCATAATATCATCCAAAGATTCAGAGAATCTGGAACAATCTCTGTGCGTAAGGGGTCAAGGCCGGAAAACCATACTGGATGTCCGTGATCTTCGGGCCCTTAGATGGCATTGCATCACATACAGGAATGCTACTGTGATGGAAATCACAAAATGGGCTCAGGAATACTTCCAGAAACACATTAAAAAAGAAGCATATCTAAACATGATCCAGAAGCGCAAGCGATTTCTCTGGGCCGAGGCTCATTTAAAATGGACTGTGGAAAAACTGTACTGTGGTCAGACGAATCAAAATTTGAATTCTTTTTGGAAAACTGGGACGCCATGTCATCCGGGCTAAAGAGGACAAGGACAACCCAAGTTGTTATCAGTGCTCAGTTCAGAAGCTTGCATCTCTGATGGTATGGTGTTGCATGAGTGCGTGTGGCATGGGCTGCTTACACATCTGGAAAGGCACCATCCATGCTGAAAGGTATATCCAAGTTCTAGAACAACATATGCTCCCATCCAGACGTCATCTCTCTTCAGGGAAGACCTTGCATTTTCCAACATGACAATGCCAGACCACATTCTGCATCAATTACAACATCATGGCTGCGTAGAAGAAGGATCCGGGTACTGAAATGGCCAGCCTGCAGTCCAGATCTTCACCCATAGAAAACATTTGGCGCATAATAAAGAGGAAGATGCGACAAAGACCTAAGACAGTTGAGCAACTAGCAGCCTGTATTAGACAAGAATGGGACAAAATTCCTATTCCTAAACTTGAGCAACTACAGCTGTCTCCTCAGTCCCCAGACGTTTGCAAACTGTTATAAAAAGAAGAGGGGATGCAACACAGTGGTAAACATGGCATTGTCCCAACTTTTTTGAGATGTGTTAATGCCATGAAATTAAAATCAACTTATTTTTCCCTTAAAAATATATTTTTTCTCAGTTTAAACATTTGATATGTCATCTGTGTTGTATTCTGAATAAAATATTGAAATTTGAAACTTCCACATCGCATTCTGTTTTTATTCACAATTTGTACAGTGTCCCAACTTTTTTGGAGTTGGGTTTGTATGCGTGTATCTTCTGATACTCCACAGTTTTGGACAGATCAGGGCCACAGGGGTTATGGATTTTTAGCATTGCAATGAGGGTTAAGTCTCTGGGCCTAAGATCTTTCCACAAGTTTTGCCACATTTTTTTTTCCATGCGACACCTGCCATGATTATTCAGACATCAAGTGCTCAGTATGATTTATTTATTTTTTTTACAACTTTTGGATGTGAGAGGACCTGAATTTTTTTTAATGACATTACAATAGCTGGAAGTTTTCACACAAATTGAAGGGTCAATTAAACACAAACAAAATTATTTGTGGTTATACTTATATTTTATACTACTTGTAGTTTCATTATATTCAGCTAAACTATCGCGTGTAATCCAGCCACAAATCTACATCTAAGATGGAAGCCCAATAATATATCTTACCTGCGTGACCTTCTCTGTCACGTTCTGTGTGCGCTCCTTCACTCTTGGAGTAACAAGCTCGATGTTGCAGGCTGCTGTGGAGTGATTGGATGAAGAAAATCGGTTTAAAGCTTTCATCCGCTCAGATCTGGAGGTAGAGTTCCACAAACTGTACTTCAAGTCTTTATGATAGAAGAAAAAAAATGGATTAGAATTCAGAGCGTTGTTTTAATGGATTACGTTTTATTAGGTCAGAACAGGAGACAAAATTAATTCACAGTTGTTTCATTTAAGTATCATATTTGTCTCAAATATTTATCCAGAAGTAACAATACAGTTAATTGTTATTGCATGGCTCAGATAACATGATCTTGGAATGATTTGATGAGACATGCTTGAAATCTCTGACTTTTGTTCTTAGGCTTTGGTATCTTGGCAATCTAAGCACATTTTGGTGAATTATTGCAACCTTCTGAAACTTTATAGGATACACATGAGATTACTGGGGTCTTATTCTTAGGAAAAACATCTGAGAAGCAGGAGACCTGTTTGCTTTCCTTTTAATCTCATTACTGTCTAGGAGAAACAACTGAGATATTAATGAGATATCTTAGTGATTTTTGTTTCCTATAGATATGAAATGACCTATAGACACATAAACAAATTTCCTCATTCGTGTGAAGATCCAGACTGCTCCTCTTTACCAAAAAAATTCTGTACTGCGTTGCAACCCAAATAGTTGCTGTTTTTCCAGTGTAATGTTTTTAACAGTACCTTTTCATCGAATAATAACAGAACAATAACATCATTCACTCATGAAAGCAAATCCTTTAACGCAAATTCCTGATATCCAAAAGATGAGCTTCCAACATCCAACCAGAAAAATTCACAAAGTCACAGACAAAATTCACAAAAAAACAAAAGAATATCGAAGGAATCTTTAACAGTTTCTGTGGTTTGTGACTCCAGGCAAAAATACGTTTTTTTGTAAACATCCTGTCCTGATGTGATTAAAATTCCTTGTGTAGTCTTGTTCTAAATCAGCTCTCCTGATGTTCTGATGCAGATCTTTGCCAAAATGAAAGTTTGTCGCTTTTATTGACCAATTTTTATGTCCACTTATTGCAGATTTTCTATTTGTGGTCATCATATCAATGCTCTGCAGATTTCTTGCTATACGTTTTCAAAACATACCTAAAATCCACTGTAAATCCTTTAAAGAAACGTTGTCTTGACGTGTGGAAGCTTCTCTTACATCACTGTTGGGGTCTCCATCCTTGCTTTTGTTCTACATCTGACCTTAACTGAGAGACACTGCACACTACAGTATGTTATATAATAAACTCTTACCATGCAAGTGCTGCATTCTGTCCATTCTCGCTGAATTACTAGCCAGGGCAATATGTTACTTTATATGGTACATAATCCAAATGCCCTTCCTGTACAAACACATTGAAATGTCTGATAGGGTCGTCCTCTAATGACTCGACCCAGAACATTGACAAACAAAGTCTCACGTGGACAAAATCCTGTCAGTGTGAACCAGACAGCTGCCGCAGTGGAGGAAACTTTTAAACAAATCAATTACATCACAATCAAACGAGTTCTTGAAGGCACAATTATTTCTTATTGGCGTTTTCGGACTGTTGAATCAACAGAGTGCTTTTGCCCTCAGGACTAACCTCTTACCAGAAAAAAATTTATATGTAAGTCAGAGGTGGATCAATGTTCACACCACATATAGACTGAACTCGAGGCCTGTACATATAATTATGATGAATTATCCATAGGTCAAGTCAAGTCAAGTTTATTTGTACAGCGCTTTTCACGATACAAATCATTGCAAAGCAACTTTACAGCAAATTAAGTTTCTACAATATTTAGTGGTAGCTTATCAGTGGTGACTGTCAGTTAATGTACATATGGCAGAAATGTCCGGAAAAATCAATTAAAGACGTAATAAAACAGATGATGAACACTATTAACAGCAATTACTATATGATGCAATCAAACTTATAGCAAAATGTGGTAGTTCTGTATGTTGTTTCAGGGTTGGCATCATCTGAGGTCCTCTGAGGGGTTGCATCATCTCTTCTCAGGTGTTCTGGATCCAGACAGAAGCTTGTGTAAATCCTAGTTACCCGTGGCATAAACAGAGAAACAAATAGACATAATTAGTGTAGTTGCTGTTCCAACCAAGCAAAAATTATTTCTTCAACCCATGCTAAAGAATATTAATGTGTATTTGATCAGATATAACTGCAGTGCACGATCATGAGATGCATTATTTTAATGCTTAGCCCAAGAGATGTGTCTTTAATCTAGATTTAAACAGAGAGAGTGTGTCTGAACCCCGAACGTTATCAGGAAGGCTATTCCAGAGTTTGGGAGCCAAATGCGAAAAAGCTCTACCTCCTTTAGTGGACTTTGCTATCCTAGGTACTACCGAAAGTCCAGAGTTTTGCGACCTTAGGGAGTTTGATGGATTGTAGCGTGGTAGAAGACTTGTTAGGTACGCAGGAGCTAACCCATTTAGGGCTTTATAAGCAAGTAATAATATTTTGTAACTGGAATACGGAACTTGATAGGTAGCCAGTGCAGAGACTGTAAAGTTGGGGTAATATGATCATATTTTCTTTACCTGGTAAGGACTCTAAGGCCGCTGCATTTTGGACTACCTGTAGCTTGTTTATTGAAGATGCAGGACAACCACCTAGCAGTGCATTACAATAGTCCAGTCTAGAGGTCATAAATGCATGAACTAGCTTTTCTGCATCAGAAACAGGTATCATGTTTTGTAGTTTGGCAATGTTTCTAAGATGGAAGAAAGCTGTTTTTGTAACATGGAAATATGATTTTAAAAAGACAAGTTGCTATCTAATATAACACCCTGATTTTTGACTGTAGAGGAAGTAACATCCGTCTAGTTGCAAATTGTAATCCACGAGATTCTGTTTACTGTTTTTTGGTCCAATAAGTAATATCTGCTTATCTGTCTTATCAGAATTTAATAGGAGAAAATTATTGTTCATCCATTCTTTTACATTTTTAACACATTCTGTTTGCTTAGATAATTTAGAAGTTAAATCTGTTCTTGTTGAGATATATAGTTGAGTATATTCGGCATAACAGTGGAAACTAATCCCCTTTTTTTCTAATAATATTACCAAGGGGCAACGTGTATGTTGAAAATAGCAGAGGACCTAAGACAATTCCTTGTGGCACTCCATATTTTACTGGTGTTAATTGAGATGACTCCCCATTTAAATGAACAAGGTGTAGCGATCGGACAGGTAGATCTAAACCATCTTAAAGCTGCCCTTGAATACCTGTATAGTTTTGTAATCGATCTATGAGTATGTCATGATCTATAGTGTCGAACGCAGCACTAAGATCAAGTAAAACTAGCAATGAGATGCAGCCTTGGTCTGACACAAGAAGTCTTTGTAATTTTAACAAGTGCAGTTTCTGTGCTATGGTGGGGCCTGAAACCTTATTGAAATTCTTCATAGAGATCATTTTTTTGCAGGAAGGAGCACAATTGAGCAGACACAACTTTTTCTAAAATTTTTAGACATAAAAGGAAGATTTGAGATGGGTCTGTAATTTGCCAGTTCACTAGGATCTGTTTGTGGTTTCTTAATAAGAGGCTTAATTACCGCCAGCTTGAATGTTTTTGGGACTTGACCTAAAGACAACGACGAGTTAATATTATTGAGAAGCGGTTCTTCTGCTACAGGTAACAACTCTTTCAGTAATTTAGTGGGTACAGGATCTAACAGGCATGTTGTTGGTTTAGATGCAGTGATAAGTTTATTTAGCTCTTCCTGTCCTATAGTTGTAAAGCACTGCAGTTTATCTTTTGGTGCGATGAGTGAAGCTGAAGTATTATATGCTGTAGAATCTACATTTGTTATTGTATTTCTGATGTTATCTATTTTATCAGTGAAGAAATTCATAAAGTCATTACTATTAAACTGTGAGGGAATATTTAGATCGGGTGGCGTCTGGTTATTTGTTAATCTAGCCACTGTGCTAAATAAAAACTTGGATTGTTTTGGTTATTTTCTATGAGTTTGTGGATATGCTCAGCTCTGTTAGCTTTTAGAGCCTGTCTATAGCTGGACATACTGTTTTTACACGCAATTCTAAAAACTTCCAAGTTAGTTTTTCTCCATTTGTGCTCAAGACTACGAGTTTTTTTCTTGAGAGAATGGGTATTACTGTTGTACCATGGCGCAGTACGTTTTTCTCTAACCTTTTTCAATTTGATGGGGGCAACAGCTTCTAATGTATTAGAGAAGATAGTGCCCATGTTGCTAGTTATTTCGTCTAGTTCATGTGTACTTATTGGTACACAGAGCAGTTGAGATAATCAGGCAGGTTATTTGTGAATCTGTCTTTGGTGGCTGGAACAATAGTTCTGCCCTTACGATAATGCGGAGCCATATAGTTAACATCAGTAACACGCAGCATGCACGATACAAGGAAATGGTCAGTAACATCATCACTTTGAGGTACGATATCTATATCAGTAAAATCAATTCCATGCGATATAATTAAATCTAGCGTATGATTAAAACGATGAGTGGACCCGGTGACGTTTTGCTTGACTCCAAAAGAGTTTATTAGGTCAGTAAACGCAAGTTCTAATGCATCATTTGTATTATCAACGTGAATGTTAAAATCTCTGACAATTAGCTCTTTATCAACGTTAACCAATAGGTCTGAGAGGAAATCTGCAAATTATTTTAGGAAATCTGTAAATGCCCCTGGTGGTCTATACAGAGTAGCCAGAGCAAGAGATACGATCGATTTCGTTTGCATATCTGACAGTGTAACATTAAGCATTAGTATTTCGAATGAGTTAAACCTGTATCCTGTCTTCTGAGTAACATTGAGAATATCACTATATATTGTTGCAACACCGCCGCCACGACCAGTCTGACGGGGCTCATGCTTATAACAGTAGCTTGGTGGAGTAGACTCATTTAGACCAATATAATAATTTGGTTTTAGCCAGGTTTCAGTCAAGCAGAGTACATCCAAACGATTATCTGTGATCATTTCATTTATAATCACTGCTTTGGGTGAGAGGGATCTAATGTTTAGGAGCCCAAACTTTAAACTTTTTGTTCATTTATTTTAAATTTTTGTGGTTTAATCACGATCAGATTTTTTCTACATCCTGCATTCAATTTATATTTTTACCTCACTATTCGAGGAACAGACACAGTCTTTATAGATTGGACAGCACAAGTACTTCTATCATTTAAGCGGGTAGAACAAAAGTCATCAGGGCAGTTATTTGAGAATTGGCTTACTAGTCATATGAAGCGTAGCATCTTGGAGATGTTGTCTGACAGGTGTTCCGCTCTGACTCTGCTGGGGTGCTGGCCATCAGCGCGAAAAAGCCTAGGACGCTCCCAGAAAAGAAGTGGCCAACTGATTGGGCGCGGCAAAGACAGGTGTTTCTGTTCTGGTGGTAGGGCGACGCCATGACAATAACCATTCATTTAAAGCAAAAGTCTACTGAACCTTTCGTGTCCTCGTCGATACGTGGGAAGCGGTCCTGACACAATGATCGTCGTCGCGGGCGATGTGCGGCGCACCGTCTCGATCAGGCTCCTGAAGTCCCTCTTCACCGTCTCCGTCTGTCATAGCTTGGTGTCGTTAGCCCCCGTGTGAAGCACGACCGCTCTGGTGCTCTTGTCGCCCTTCAGGATCGCGGGTATCTGTGCAGAAACATCGAGAACACGAGCACCAGGGAAACAGTGAGTGTGCACTTTACCTTCAGCTAACGTAGCACGGACGTGCCGGACGATGGAGTCTCCGATGATCACAGTGTCGCGTTCCGTCTCGCGGAGGGGAGCGAAGCGGTTCTGGGTGGAGATCTCGAAGACCGGAGGCGGCAGAGGGGGAGAGGTCGTCGCCCGGGGCCTGGCTCGCATCTTCCGCTGCGGCTGCACCCAGGGTCTGGCGCCGGAGTGAAGGACATCTGGGAAGATTGCGTTCTGGGTGCACCGGGCCTGTGCAGAGATACACACGGAGTAGAGGTGGTGGGAGAGTTAGCAGCGCGCTGTATACTTACCTCTGACTTGTGAGCGTCAGCCTGGGATGTTTCCAGCGCGGCTCTCCGCTCTCTCAGCTGGGTCTGCCTCTCCACCAGGTCGCGGATCTGCTTCTCCACGGCCTCCAGCTCGACCTGCTTCTCGAACGTGTCCTCACCTGCACTCAAAGGTAGACACACATCCGCCATTAAAGCAAGTAACAGTGAGTAAAACAATGGTATTGTGTGTGAATAGAGTATTAGTGTAAGTGAGATTAGCTGCTACCACGCTGGCGATGCTAGTGGGCTATTTGCTAATAGTGGACTCGGGAAATCAAAATAAAACTACGTTAGTGATAACAAGGCGCTCTGGTTGTTTTTGTTGTAGAATACGATAGGGGATATATTCACACGTTATAGAAACGAAAATTATGGTGTATAAAATTTATTTTAAGATAAAAAATAGATGATAAAGAATTAACTTGACGGAGCTCAAACTCAAACACACGGCATTCATTTCATTCTTGAGAAGTGGGACAAAACAGGGTGCAAAATTGAAAAAATAAAACCTTGTACTCAGACAAATGAAACTACATTTATGTATCTTATATGTACTAAGCTACTGAGCAATGCTTTGATACAACCTCCCAACTTTTCTCTTTTTTTAACAAAATGTGCTTTTTTAGCTTGGACTGTGTAATATAATTTCAACTTTATCTTTAACAGCATTCAAGATGTTTTTAACATTTCAAAACACATTCTCGTGTTAGCAGACAGATTACACTTTCACATGTGACCAACAATTCCACAACAAATATAAAATATCATAATGAAATATTATCAAAATATTTAACTGACGGAGGTGACAGAACTGACGGAGTTGACACATCTGACGATGGTGACGAAAACCTGAATTTGTAATCATTTTAACTATCAAATACATTGAATCAGTCAATTACTGTATTAAAACAAACACAACAAACAGTGAGTATGTTATTGTTTATAAAGCTTTTATTCAAGAGTCACATTTAAGTATTTTGATATATCACTGGAACACAAAATCTTATGGTGGTGACATCTGACGGTGTTGACAAATTTGGCATTTCTTTCACAAAACCAATGGAGTTCATGTAGTAGACATATTATTTTTTTCTGTTGATGCTAGATGCTAATGGAACCTGCTTCAGGAGAATCAAATCATCTAAAAATTTCAAATAATTTCCTCAGAAATTGGAAGATGGTGTTGACATATCATGGCTGTGACAAAGGAAATATTAACATTATGATTTAAAATATTCTAAAACTATAAAACTTAGCAGAGCCTGTCTGACACTGATGTACTCTGCAGAGGTGAAGTGTGGCGAGGGGGTCCTTTAGAGTGACCGCTGCCCCTGATATTCCCTGATTTTATTAAATTTTATTGAATGTCTGACGGTGTTGACAAAAAGTGGGGATGCAACTTTAAAATCGTATTAAACATACATGTGTCATTAAAAAACAACCTTGCTTTGATAGGAGATATTATTAAGTGTTGCTTTTGATAAAACAAGCTCTTTTTCATCATTAAAAAAACATTTTTATCCATTTTATTGCATATGAATGATTGGACCCTTCTCTGTGGACACACTGTTTTTAGATGTAGTGAGAGGACATTAAGAAACACAGATTTGGTATAATAATGAGAACATTAAATTGAAGGTGATAATTGTGTTAAATACGTTCTATTATTAATCCCTCATGACATTTAAAATTGAAAATATTTTTATTTTTAAAGCTAATAGCAGTTACCCTTGCTGGACCTGTTTTGTCCCACGTCTCAAGAATGACTGGGCAGCAACCAACAGGTCAATGACTAAAGACAGGAAGTGGGCTTGATCTATCAAACAGGCGTTTTATATATGAAACTGGACTGCCCTAAAGCCATGTCCAGACTGGCTAAGGTAGCATACACAAGTTCCAACACCACACAAAGAGATGCCTGAAGTCGAAAATACACATGGCTGTGTTTAACTAGTTAAAAATGGTATTGCTGAATAGTGATAATGCACAATGGTGATTGCATTCATGCTAAGTCGCAAGCTTGCATAATTCTTCATTTGATTTATTTGAGCTGCCCCCTCTACTGTACAGACATGAATTTACATTTCCTTCAGACTGAGGTGTATTCATTTCACTTTTGTTGTGAAAGAGCTTTTACACTTTTAAAACTTTTTTATATTAAAAACAAACAAGTAAGCCCTGCCTAGATTTAAAAAGTAACTTAAAAGTAACGTAGCACATCACTTTCCATAAAAAGTAAGTAACGTAATTAGTTACTTTTTTTATGGGGTAACGCAATATTGTAATGCATTATTTTAAAAATAACGCACTAAGCCCAGTGAAGCCAGGTTTTACATGAATTTATAACAGCAAAAGGGCGTTGTTAGGTATGACCACTGAGTTATAGCTATTATAAATTCACTGTAAACCACAGCTTCAAGGAGCTTATTGCTTTTATAAAACGTTAATCCATATACAGTGGAAGGTTTTCCAAAATAAAACAGAGCAAATAAAGGTATTGATATTATAAACAGTATCTCCACCAAACAATGTATCTGCCCAAATCAGATTGTGGTTCCAACACTGGGTTGGGCGAAAACACAAATGTAAACAAAGGTGTATGTTACTTTTTCTAAAGTAATTTACAACAGCTTCGAACGTGGCTCAGCCAATCAGAATCAAGGACCGGAACTATCCGTTTTATAAGTAACTTTCCCCAACACTGGTTGAGATCTCTTCCTAAACTCTAGAGGAGACACGCGTGAGATTACTCTCAGGAGAAACATCACGGAGAGTGTCCATCTGTGAGAAACTATAGAGATGTTAAACAGATCTCACTCCTGTTTGTCTTCCTGTCAGGTGAGTTCGACACGCTGGCCAATGAGGGTCATGAGGTCACGCACGACGTAGACGAGATTCTGATTCACAAGAACTACGTGGCTGAGACCTACCACAACGACATCGCCCTCATCAAGTTAAGTCTGTATTATTATATACACATGTATTACTATATGAATAGTTATGTCTGATAATGAGATCTGTTAAATAAGCAGCCCAAACCAAGGCTTTACTTAAAACATAAAATCTGATACCTAAATAGATGGAGTAATTTGTGTTTAAATATGAAATTCATATTTTTGAGTTGGGAACTCGATGAATTGGACCTTAAAAAAATTGTGACCATATATATATATAATAAGGATCATATTTAACTGAGTTTATTTTTCTAACTTATCCAAAACACAAACCTTTAATAGGTCAATCCCTTCAGTTTGAATTATTTCAAATAATCTCTACTGAACAACTAGAACAATTATGTCCGACTAATAATGAAATTAACATCAAATACAATTGTTGCTGAAAAAAGATATAACGGTAAGCGCTCTGCTAGAATTAATTTGAAATAATTGCCTAATAATTCCCCCCCCCACGTTCAAGGTTTTAATGCTGTGATAGATGGGGCCAACTTTTTTGTGAGCAATGTTTTCTTGGGGTGCCTTTCCCACTGAGAATGGGTAACAAATTTCTATCTGGATACTTTAGATTGGTCGTGGACCCTGTGTCTCACCTGGTTGCCCGTTGATGGCAACATTAACCAAAGTTGTCCCGCAACATTGCTCAAAGAGTTGCCCCGTGTATCATCAGCCTTAGAGTTTTTAAGTTTAGCTCATCAAAAACCAATTCATATTAATTATACATTCTAAAAAATGACATATTCCTACATTGTCATTGTCATGTGAGGTAAATCCATAACTAGACAGGCCATATAATTTTATGAAATACATCAAATGTTTAAAAGAGTAAAGGCCCGTTCACACCAAGGACGATAACTATAAAGATAACGATAAAGAAAAATCGTTCTCAATATTAAAGAATAGCAGAGTCCACACCACAGCTATAACGGTAAAGGTACAGAGAAACAATATCAATCAATCAATTCAATTGGTGTGAACTGGGCTTAAAACAGCCTGAGGACATTTTGCCCCCACACTTATCTCAGGCAGTTTTTTCTTTTTTAACTTTCGGTGTCACTTTTGCTCTGAGCCACAATGAATACCTCACCCTGATTCTCACTGTTCAATAAACGTTTGCATTGAGCAGTTTTTTTTTCAGGACGTGGGGAAAAGTCCTTGCAAGGTGCCTTTCTATCTCTTTTTATCCAGATCTGCATAAAAAAAGGTGTTTATGATCACAACATTCAGTGCATAATGCTAATCAAAGTGATAAACATCTATGACTAACATATCTTCTTTATTGCCACGTTGAAGATATATCATTATTTATTTATTTACCATCACACAAAAAAATCCAAGTGAAGTACAACAAATTTTGGCCAAGCAGGTCCATTTCTTCCAGTTGCTCTTAAGGCATGTAGATAGTCCATCTATCTGTGTGTTCTTCCATTTGTCAGTTGACTTGTGAACTCTAGGTCTGTGTATGGATGTTACAGTCATTGAGAGCCTCCAGCAGAGAGGATGCGGTCTCTAGCTGAGTCTGAGTCAGGAGAGACGGGGTGTGAGAAACAAACTCCAGACCGGATGAAAGCGTGTGTACCCCTAGACTTTCTAGAGCGCTCCGCACAGCCTTCATGGACGCAATGTCACAGATAAACTGAAAGGGAAAGAAGGGTTAACAATTGAGAGAATTCTACAAGTAAAATTCTACACAGACCTCAAATGGCTGATGATCATGTACCCCCTCTGTACCCTAGTTTGAGAACCGCTGGCTTAATATAATCACAAAATTATATGATCTCCTGCACATCTTCAGCTCCTGCCTCAATGGCCAGCTCTAGAGCTCTCTCAGAGGAGATCCCATCTCTGGATGCTGCCACAACACCTTTCCTGTCAAAGTTCCGGCGTGATCCTTCACACAGCGCCCCACTATGGACAAACAGAGAAAAGTGGTACACTGAGTTATGCTTAAATACTATTACTACATCTTGATTTTGATCTAGTACAAATCAGTACTAACCCATGTTTCATCAAGATATGTTTGATTTCTTGATGGGACCGTGTGTTGTTGTCAGTCAAAACCTCAATGAGCAGTGTGCACCCGCCCGGTCCCGTGGCCTCATAAACATACCGTACTCCTGGCTTTGATTTCTATTATATATAAAAAAGAGTGCTATTATTAATGATAATATCTCATCAATACATAATTAACAGGAGGATTTTCCAAGATTTTTTTCAGTGACGGTTTATATTGACTGCACCTGTCGAGCTGCAAAAATGACATGAAAACATTTAAGGAATAATACAAGTCATATGTCTTCAAACGTCTCCTGAAGTCATGACATGAGTGTGTATGTGTTGAAAAGACTGGTATGTCAGTCATAATTCACTGATCTCCTTCCCCTCCACTGAGATACAATTTGTATGGACTGCATTTACTATACTTTTATAGAGTCTTTGTGTTATTTATGGAGCGGACACTGCAAACGATTGTTGTTTGGAAAAAAAACATAACGTATGCAGGTGAGTGAATAATGACAGTCTTCAGTGTCACACGATCCCTCAGAAATCATTCTGATTTATTACCAACATGCTCATTTATTATCAAAGTCGGAAACAGTTATGCTGCTTAATATTTTCTGGAGGACTTTTTTACAGGATTCTTTAATGGAAAAAAGTGAAAAAGAACAGCATTTATTCATAATACAAATCTTTTCTAACAATATAAGTCTTTACTAACACTTATATTACACATCCTTGCTAAATAAAAGTATTAATTTCTTTAAAAAAAAAAAAAAAAAATCTTAATGACCCCAAACTTTTGAAGGGTAGTGCATATTTTACAAAGAATTTATATTTTAATAGAAATAAATATTGTTCTTTTTTACTTCAAAGAATCCTGAAAAAAAAACTATCCTAGGTTCCAAAAAAATTTAAAGGGGTCATATGATGCGATTTCAATTTGACTTTTGTTCTCTTTGGGAGTGTTACAAGCTCTTGGTGCATAAACAAGATCTGTAAAGTTGCAAAGACTAAAGTCTCAAATCCAAAGAGATATTCTTTATCAAAGTTAAGTCATCCATGCCTACCTAAAACAGCTCGTTCTAACAAGCCCCCACATATCTACATCACAATGTCGGAAGATTTGCATAACGCCGCCCAAAATTCACGCAAAGAAAGAAGGCGTAACTTTATTTTCGCTGTAGTATTGTTGTTGCCGCCGCCTCCATGTCGTGAAGGCGCTGTGTTTTTCGTTGTGAAAGCTAAACTACTTTTTTTGGCCTTCCAAATGAGGACGATATGCGCTTCGTCATGCCTAGAGCTGATCCGTGCTGGTCGCTGAGGAAATACTTCAGCTTCGCGCTGTCGATCGCTGGATCGGCTTTCATCGTGGATGAAGTGGAGTCCAGCCCAGGGGTCGTCACATGTGGTTGCCGCAAGACCGCCGGCCCTCCTTCGTCGAATCCGCCGGCCGCGCCGTTCTCAGGCACACCCGCCTCCGCTCACTCAAGCCCGCCCGCCTCACTATAGGCCGCCGGTCACTCTAGGCCTCCGCCTCCCTCACTCAAGGCGTGTGACGCTGTTTAGTTGTGAAAGCGAAACTACTTGTTTGGTCTTCCAACAGAGGGACACGACTAGAAATCAGTGGTTAAGTTTATTTACAACACTGTTCCAGAACAGTTTAATCCAAATATTCAGATGTGTCAAGCGCATTTTATGGAGAACTGTTTCCTGAACCTGGGAGAGTAGAATACATAGGCTGGCAGACTGTAAGTAAGTTTTTATATTAAAGAATTTGCCACTGACGATTCAAACGGGAGTTTTTTGGGCAGTGTAGAGTAGCACTGGTTGTTTATCATTTCTCCGATACAAATGCAGACATGGTTTTGTGTTTACGCGGCGCGATGCAATGCAATCCGTAAAAAGACAGTATAAGTCATTACAATACATAATTATGTCCCCACTGGATGCAAAAAAATGCCTCGTTTATAATGGGTTTTTAATGTTTTGGTCTCGTCGCTCCGGCCTGACAGTGCATCACAGTATGGTAGGGGCGTAACATTTCCGTCTCACGCTTGAGGTATTCAACCAATCACAACGCACGGATAGCTGGCCAATCACAGCACACAAATTTTTCAGACCGACAAGTTTTGTAAAAATTGACGCGTTTCAAAAAAGGCGGGGCATAGAGGAGAAACAATAATGGACAGTATGTGGAAAATAATGGTTTTTGAACCTTAAACAGCATAAACAAATTTCATTACACCAAATACACAAAATAATGTTCTTTTTAGCAGCATCATATGACCCCTTTCAGCTCATTGATAACACATTTGCATATTAGAATGATTTCAAAAGGATCATGTGACAATGAAGACTGGAATAATGGCTGCTGAAAATTCAGCTTTGCATCACAGAAATAAATAACATTTTAAAGTACATTAAAATAGAAAACCATTATTTTAAATTGTAATAATATTCACATTACTGTTTTTTTCTGTATTTTTGATAAAATAAATGCCGCCTGAGGAGTATAGAGACTTATTTAAAAAAAAAAACATCGTTACTGATCCCAAATTTTTGAAAGCAGTGTGTTACAGTGCCTTGCGAAAGTATTCATGCCCCTTAATTTTTTTCACATTTTGTTATGTTGCTGCCTTACTTTTTTTCTCCACAGTCTATACTCCATATAACATAATTACAAAGGAAAAAAAACTGATTTGTGAAAAAAGTACATTGCATAAGTATTCATACCCTTAACTCAGTAGTATGATGCGACAAGCTTTGCATATCTGTGATTGGCAATTATCTGACATTCTTCTCCTCACCTTATCACCTCTCAAGCTCTGTCATGTTGGATGGGGGAAGACACACATTTTCAGGTTTCTCCAAAAAAGTTGGATTGGTTCAGCCCAGGCTTAAGGACATTCACAGAGTTGTCCATAAGCCTCTCTTGCATTGTCCATTGTCCTGCCCAATCCGAGGTTCTGAATGGTCTGGACTACAGTCATGGCCAAAAGTTTTGGCAGTGACATAAAATAAATGAATAAATAAAATTTGTGTTTTGCAAAGTTTGCTGCTTAAACTGCAGGGGTGTTCATTCACATTGTTTCTATATTATTGTGTAGAGTGATCAGATGCATTTTAAATAATTGCTAAAAGTTTCAATGGCCAAAAAAATTAACTTTTCACAAAAAAACAAATTTCACTGTTTTTTTGATCCTGACACAAAATGACCAGCTAACATTAATTGACTAATCATATCAGCAGCACATGTGAAAGTGTTAATGAGTACTAGTCAGGTGAAATCACGATCATAATAATTAGATTGTAAGAGCAGACTGATTGCTATAAAAGGAGATAAAAAACAATCATTGTGTTCTTGTTAGCAATGGTTACCTCTAAAGAAACATGTACAGCCATCATTGCGGTGCATCAAAATGGCCTCACATTTTGCTACACAAATTGCTACAAATAATATTGCACCTGAAAGAACCATTTACCGGGTCATCAAGAACTTCAAGGAGAGAGGTTCGACTGCAGTGAAGAAGTCTTCAGGACGTCCCAGAGTGTCCAGCAAGCGCCAGGACCGTCTCCTCCTGAGGAGTCAGCTACGGAATCGTGTCACCTGCAGTGCAGAGCTTGCTCAGGAATGGAAACAGGTTGGTGTGAGAACATCTGCACGCACAGTGAAGCCAAGACTTTTGGACAACGGCCTGGTGTCAAGAAGGGCAGCAAAGAAGCCACTTCTCTCCAAGAAAAATGTAAAGGACAGACTGAAATTCTGCAGGAAGTACAAGGATTGGATAGCAGAAGACTGGTGCTAAGTTTTTTTCTCTGATGAAGCTCCCTTCCGACTGTTTGGGACATCTGGAAAATCGATTGTTCAGAGAAGAAAAGGTGAACGCTACCATGAGTCCTGTGTCGTGCCAACAGTGAAGCATCCTGAGACCATCCATGTGTGGGGTTGCTTTTCAACCAAGGGAGTGGGCTCTCTCATAATTCTGCCCAAAAACACTGCCATGAATAAAGAATGGTATCAAAACGTCCTGCAAGAGCGACTTCTTCCAATGATCCATGAGCAATTTGGTGGATGATCCGTGCATTTTCCAGCATGCTGGAGCACCATGTCACAAAGCAAGAGTGACAAAGAAGTGGCTCGAAGATCATTACACTGAAATTTTAGATTCGTGGCCAGGCAACTCCCCGGATCTCAATCCCATAGAGAACCTGTGGTCAGTCCTCAAAAGGTGAGTGAACAAGCAGAAGCCCACAAATTGTGATCAACTCCGAGAACTAATAAGGCAAGAATGGATCGCCATCCGTCAGGATTTGGCCCAGAAGCTAATATCCAAGCATTGCCATAGCGAATGCCGAGTATGAAGAACAAGGGTCAACCCGTTAAATATGACCAATATGAGATACTATATCTATATATATATATATATATATATAGATATAATCTAGATATTTTTTTTTTGCCAATAAAAGCCTTTAAAACTTATATGCTTATTGTTTTTCAGTATACCATAGAAACATATGGAAAAATAATCGTCAAATACTGAAGCAACAAACTTTGCAAAACACAATTTATGTCACTGCCATGACTGTAGGTTTTCATTAGGACTATCTCTGTATACGTATTGCTGTGTTGAGCTTTCCTTCTCTAATGAGTCCCTTCTGTAAGTTTCTCCCATCTCCATATATGATCATGGGCTCAACTGTAGAGGACTATCAGATTATTGGTAACCCCTTAACCCCTAAGGGGGCAACCTTCTCCATCAATTGCTCAGTTGGCCAGGAGGCCAGCTCTAGGAAGAGTCCTAGTGTTTCCAAATTTCTTCCATTATGGATAATGGAGGCTATGTGCTTCTGTGAACCTTCAATGCAGCAGTTTTTTTCTGAACTCTTTCCCAGATCTTTCCTTGTCACAATCCTGTCTCTGAGCTCTACAAGCAGTTCTTTTGGAAAAAAAAGTATCTCACACAGCTCCGGGGGTGAACAAAGGCCTCTTGTAGCGAATCGATGCATTTTTGTAAGAAAAATAACCATATTTAAAATGTAATCACTTTAATCTAGCTTGCGCTCACTGTTGTAACACTGGAAGCAGTTCCGGGCAGATGACATATGAGGTCAGCGTTGCGCATGTGCTGCCATCATTGAATAATTGGTTTGAAGTGTTCTGGAACAGTGTTGTAAATAAAACTTAACCATTGATTTCTAGTTGTGTCCATTTTTGGAAGGCAAAACAAAGTAGTTTCTGTACCGTGTCTGGTTGTGGTGCCCTGGACTGGCCACTTGAGGGCACTCTCCCGTTTATAGGGTGTGACACTCATTTCCATAAAGCGCTTGACTTGTAATAGTACATGTCTGATCATGAGACCTGGTTCCAGTTGCCGTCATTTTCACTGTTAGTCATTAACTTTATCACAGCTATAGTATCGATATATAGATAAATATCTATAATATATTTCTATATATATACCGTGCTCACTCTGTCTGTCACTGCTGCTATATTGTATTTGTCTTCCCATGTCTTCTTGATGTTATCTGGAGTTCACCGTGTTATTCTGTTTCTTGTGTTTTGGATTACCTTTTGCCACGTTTTTGTTCCGTTTTGATTATTTGTTACTTTCAATAAACTGCACCTGGATCTACCTTGTCTCTCCTGGCATTCCGTGACAGAAAATAGCAGCCAATACAAGATCCAGCAGTTTGTTTTTTCTTTTTTTTTTTTTCCCCCCTTTTTGAACCATGGACCTTCGGATCGTCCCTCCTGCCACAGGGAAGGAGCGAATGATCCGACACAGGACTCTGATGGCTTGGAGGCAGGAAGGAATGGAGGTTGGTGGTTTTGCCCAGACCTTTTGGAAGTTGGCGGTGGGCCTAAATTATAATGATGCTACTCTTAAGGACCTCCTTAACGTCTGTCTGGATGATCCTTTGCCCCAGTGGGAGATGAAAGGACTCGAGATCCTAGACTTCTGGGGCTTCGTCAAATATCTCCAGGGTCGAAGTCAGTGGGCAGAAACAGGCCAGTCAGAACCCCTTCCGCAGGGATTTTCCCACCACCCATATCCTTAAGACTCCCACTAAGCGGCGGAGGGTGAAAAGGAGGACAGGAAAACACACTCCAGAGCCCGCTCCAGTCCCGGATTTCACAGAGCCCGCTCCAGTCGGGGAGCTCACAGAGCCCACTCCAGTCCCGGAGTTAACGGGGGAGCGTTGCGGAGCATCGGCAGTAGTCCTGTTGCGCCCGTGAGGCTGTTAATAAATTCTCTCTGCTCTTGTTTTCAGGTACTCCGGAGTTGCGGAGAGGGTTTTCTGTCCCACCAGTGTTGCCTGACAGGATTCTGGTTCCGCTCTGGTTGCCCGCCTGGGTTCTGTTTTGGCAGGAGCCTCACTGGCTCACTCCTCCGTCTCCGTCCTGGCTATCTGCTGGGGTTACTGTATGGTTGGGGCCCTGCTGGTTCGTCCTGCCGGCCCTGCCTTGGCTTTCCTCCCTGCCGGTTCTGCTCTTAGACCCTGGTCTACCTCTGTTTCCTGACCCCCTTCCTTGGCATGGTCCTGGCCAGCCATCCCTCCCCCTGGTCCGCCTCAGTTCCACCTCCCCCTGAACTTTTATGTTTTCTGGTGGAGCATCTGGTATCCACTCCGTAGAGGGGGGGTAATGTCACACTGTTTGTTGTGGTGACCTGGACTGGTCACTTGAGTGCGCTCTTCTGTTTTTCGTTGTTTTGTGTTAAACTCCATTTCCCATAGTCATTGCTTGTTAATTCTGTTCTGATCAGTAGCACCTGTTTATTTCCGATCATGATCACCTGTTTATCATTTACTCATTATCCCATCTATATATATATATATATATATAAAATATATTATCTATGCTCACTCTGTCTGTCATGCTGCCAATATTGTATTGTATTCTTGAGTTATCGGAGTTACGTCGTGTTTTCTGTTCTCTGTGTTTTGGATTATCTTTTGCCACGTTTTTGTTCTGTTTTTGATTTTTTTGTTACTTTCAATAAACTGCACCTGGTTTCTTACCTTGTCTCTCTTGGCATTCCGTGACCGTTTCACTTTCACAATGAAACATAGCGTCACACACGGTGGCCTAGAGTGAGTAGAGACCAGGGGCTAGAGTGAGGAACTTTTCTTTGCGTGAACATTTGGGCGAAAATGCAAATATTTTCACATAGTGAGGTAGACATGTGGGGGCGTGTTAGAAGAGCCATTTTAGGTAGGCGTGGCTGAATCTTAAATTTTATAAAGAATATCTCTATGGATTTGAGGACTTTAGTTTTTGCAACTTTACAGATTTTCTTTATGAACCAAGAGCTTGTAACACCTCAAAGAGAAAGAAAAAATTGAAATCGCATCATATGACCCTTTAAACTGCTTTCTATCTGTGTGCTTTAAAGGGATAGTTCCCAAATTGAAAATTAGCATATTATTTATCACCACCATCCTAGGTGTATAGATGCCTTCTTTCAGATGAATCCACTCGGAAGTTTCTATAAAAATTGTCTTTAATCTTTCCAAGCTGTTTAAGGCAGTCATGTCAGTTACCAGTTACGGTCTCCAAAAGAAATGAATGAAGCGAATCCATTCATAATAAAAAAGTGCTAACATGGCCTCGGGGGTGAACAAAGGTTGTGTGTTCGTGCTCCTTAGTGATCGATGCGTTTTTGTAAGAAAAATATCCATATGCAAAACATAATAATTTAATCTAGCTTGCTCCACTGGTGTACACGGAAGCAGCTCGGAGGATGACGTAAGATGTCGGCGTTGTGCATTAATATAATATCTACAATAGATTTGTTCACATTGGAATCCCCATATAATAGAAACTCAGTACTCACAACACCGGTTGAGAAAGCAGCTAACGGTTGTATATGGGTTTGTCAGACAGGAGAAGTACTGCATGAGGTCTTTGTCAAGGCTTATTACACTAACGTCAGTTTCAGATATGTATTCTCATCATGCATTGTGTTAATTTGCTAATAAATGTCATAACTTAAGTCGTCTGTACTGACATCGGATATATTACTATACACTATAAAAAACATCAGCAATAAAACTTGAGTAGACACTCTTCTTGTCACACAATATATATTTCATAACACCCAATTCCTAAACAACTTTTATGTGCCAATCTTTATCCGGGTCCGGTGCAAAACTAGGGGGTGTCGACAAACGTACTAATGAGGACCCTTAGCCCTTGAGAAGAAATTACTTGTTTTTTTTCATTATGACCAGCTTTAAGTTGTAAAGTGTGTGTGTTAGATAAGTAAGTGTATGAGTGTATAAATAGTGTGTTCCACAGTTATTGTTAAGTGTGCATGAGATGGATTGATGAGGAAAGAAGAAAACTGTTCCGCTGTCTGGTCGTTTCCTGGTGCTCAGTGCTCTGTAGCGTCGACCAGATGGAAACAGTTCAAAGAGGGAGTGTGCTGGTTGTGAGGGGTCCAGAGTGATTTTGCTAACCTTTTGCTCACTCTGGATTAGTACAGTTCTTGGAGAGAAGGGAGGGTTGTACCAATGATTCGCTCAGCAGTCCGGACTACCCTCTGAAGTCTTCTGAGGTCAGATTTGGTAGCTGAGCTGAACCAGACAGTTATTGAAGTGTAGAGGATGGATTCAATGATGGCGGAGTAGATCTGTTTCAGCAGCTCCTGTGGCAGGTGGAACTTCCTCAGCTGGCGAAGGAAGTAAAACCTCTGCTGGGCCTTTTTAACAATGGAGTCAATGTGCGTGTCCCACTTCAGGTCCTGAGAGATAGTGGTGCACAGGAATCCAGCTCTTTGCACCAACAGTCGCGTCTGGTGTGACATGCTGTTGCGTTAAAAACTCGAGTTCGTGGTAGCACATAATTTCAAATGTTGAAGATTCATCGTATAGACGTCGTATAGAGGTAAAGAAGACGGCTCATTAACAACTGAAAACGTTCGATCGATTGCAATGTTTACCAGATGCTACGATCTCTCACAGACGTCTCCGCGACGTACCTGTGCTATCTGGGAAAGAGATTGTACCAAAACTCAGATCATTCAGTATTTTTCCTTTCGTTTGTTAATCTGTTTAAGTGCCTATTAAGTCAATTTCGCATATTCATAATTTTATTAAGACTAGCAGTTAATAAAAAGATTTTGTTGATTTTTTGTTAAACAGAATTTTGTTGTTGTCTGCGCCGTCCGCGACCTTTTTTTCACTTCTCCGACCACGCCAGCTCTCTCCAACAGCCTCAGTGTTCGTGGAACCAGTCCAGGTGTTTCAGGTTTTAACTACTTGTGTGCTAGTTCTCCATGTTGAGAGTTTCGGTGTCGCATAGATTGCCACCTGACATGCATCTATCGTTTCCTACGAATAAACTGAAAATAACAGGAGTGTGTCCACCTCACAAATGTAGAATCCGTCTCTGCAATCATCTCAACCATCTAATTCCAGCAAAAGAAGATAGACAAACTATTTTACCCACGGAATTTTTTCTCCTATGCTGTTTTGCGGTGTTGGCAAATTCACCAATTAATTTAGAGTTAAAATATGTTGTTGTAACTTGCGTTACTGAGATTGTAACGAGTTATTATTACCCAATTTTATTAGTAATGCTTTATATTACTGCGTTACAGCAAAAAGTAATATAGCCTACTACTGTAATATTATTACTTTTGTAATGCGTTACTCCCAACACTGCTTTTCAGTAATATATTTCAGACTTTTGTATTTTCTACAACATGTTGAAAATGTATAATATAATCAAAAACGGCATGCTAATGATATTAATACTAATAATAGTAATAATAAAATAATTTTGTAATTTTCGTTTCTGTGAAATATATGAAAATAATAATGTTAAAACAATAATGGTATATGATTAATAATATATAATATTGTGGACAACAAAAGTGGATTTCATTTATTATGTATTTCATTAAAGGCTAGCTTATTATGTGTTAGACAAATTTACCTGTTGATTAAAAATTATTCACAGTATATTGTGTTCCAGGGTTATTGTTAACAGATGAACGAAAATACAAAATACAAAAACTGATCAAATATATTAGATGTATATATATATATATATATATACTGTATATACACACACACACACACAGTATACATCTGGTTTCATGTGTCACACTGTTTTTCCTGCTTATTACACTGCAGCATATACCAAATACATGCATAGATGTTCATGAAATCGAACTGAATTTGTGATGTTTGTAATGTGTGTGCATGAATAGGCTTAGAAAAATAGCAACTCTTGAAAGGAGTTGAGTCAGGGCGTTGTTTTCTCATGGCAATGAAGGGTTAACATTTTTCATGCCCATCCCACATAATAAAGAGTGGTGGAGCCCAACAGCCAAGGGCCAATGATGACCACCACGCTATTAACCTCACTGAACACTCTCACACACAGGAGATCATGTCTCTACAATGACAGATGAGTCTCTCCGTAACAGGTCTCCAAATGGATCATCAAGTTTAATCTTCAATCAAGAATAAGAGAACAAGAATCTGAGAAATGTAAGAATATCATCTGTGATGGGTAAAGAATATTCAATTGTCATCTTTCCCTTTTTTTTATTTGAAACATTTTACAAAGAAGTGGATTTTACTCTTTTGAAATATGTCTATATATTCAAATGTAAGTGTATCCAGGTAGCCCATAAATTAACCTGAGCTAAAACAAACTATTGATCACACTCCAACAGATGAATAGCTGGTGGACGCAACGACATCAGAATAACAACAGCTTTAACACAACACAGCAGTAATGGCTCCAAACGTCACTTCTCTGCACCTCAATTAGACCACCATGTCCTAAAGAGAAACAGGAGCTCTCTGGTGAGCTGAAGTTCTGGAAAAGGTCAAAGGTCTTGGGTTAAGCATGGTGTCAGTGGAGGTCTCCGTGGCTTTTGTGTTGTGCTGTGTGCTGATGAAAGCCAGAGCTCTGGTGAGTATTTCACTACTGGCATGTGCTTACTTCCCAGCGTTAACATTAATACTGTACATCTACTGTGGGGCCAGTTTTTACACATTTGTCTAGACTTAACCTTGTGAAAAAGAGTGTGCTTAACTGTGATGTATGTGATCTGAAATGTGTGTGTGTGTGTATAATATATTACATTATATATTACTATACAGTCAGATAATATATTACTTAAATAAAAGGTCACTTAAATGTACTTAAAGAGAGTACACTAACGTACACTTTTAAAAAGAGCATTTTGTAATGTCAAATATTTACAAAAGTTTTACTTTAAAGAACGTTTTAAATCATTGTTTTATCATCTTTTGTCCTGCTTTAAAGAAGTACACTTATTTGAGTGCCTGAGTTATATATTTAATTGTACAAAATTGCATTCCTCATTAAAAATATGGAAGTATCAATAGAAATGACATTGAAAAAAATATTTTTTTTTAGGGGTTTTTTTTGTTTTTTGCGATTATGTTTGTCAATACATTCGGCAGTAACCCCATATCTATTTCTATTCTGCCTACTTTTCTTTTTATTTATTTTAAAAAATGACCCTCTAACACTAGCATTCTCTATTCTAATTATATTTTATCTATTTGCTTTGTTTTAATTTTACTTATTTTAAAAATAAACTATAACACCAGTGGTCTTCTCCATTCTTTTTGTATTCTATTTGATTGTTTTCTTTTTACGTATTATATATAAAAAATTACCCTCTAACACTAGCATTCTCTATTCTTTTTCTATTCTATTTACTTGTTTTCTTTTTATTTATTTTAAAAATACACTCTAACACCAGTGTTCTCTATTCTTTTTCTATTCTGTCTACTTGTTTTCTTTATATATATTATAAGGAAAAAACCTTGCACGTAGTACTGCATTAGACTAACCTGGACTTGTAGCAGCACTTACATAATACTGCTCTTTTGTTCGTTTGATTGCTTCTATTGTCCTCATTTCTAAGTTGATTTGGATAAAACATCTAAATTACTAAATGGACCCCATGTATATTTGAACAAAAAAAGTGAAATCACAATAGAAGTAATTATGAAATTATAAAACTGTACTTAAGCCTATAATGGGTAAAACACTGACACTTTGCACTTATATTCTTATAAAGTATATAATTTCTGTAATAATTACTCTCTTTAAATCTATGCAGAAGTCATAATCTATGCATTCTTTTTCATAAGGGCTGTTTCAGACGTTGTCTGCTGCTTTCCCTCCTCATGCAAAATTATAGATCAATACCTGACTGTATGAAATACTTGTTTATTTGGTTAAGATATAGTTAGTTTAATGGTTCCTTCCTATTTGTTCTTGTCTCTATCAATAGTTAACAGTTTTGCTTCATAGAATTGCTTAAAAATACTTCAATTATATCAAATCATGTGAAATTAATTCAATTTGAATGAGACCAAATTAAGTGCAAATATACTGTGAATATGCAAACACTTACCTAAACTATCAGATCAACATAAATTAATACAAAAATATATATATAACTCAATCGACAAATGTTATGAATGACTGTACATGCTCTTTTAGAGATATCTCTAGAGCTTTTAATCTTCGCTATTGTGACTAAAGTGTAAATGGATTTTTACTTTAAATCCAGCTTTGAATCCAAATTAGAATTCAGCGTCATTGACTGGTTGAACACAGATGATCATCTTCAGTTGATCAGTTTTCCCAATTGTCTATTTGAATCGATGTCTCATCAGCCACATACATTTTTGATTGGTCCATGAGAAGACTGCAGACAGGACTGTGTGTGTGTGTGTGTGTGTGTGTGTCTGTGTGTGTGTGTGTGTGAGAGAGAGAGATTCCCCAGCCAAGAAATCACTCGGGCAAAGGTAAAATGACCATTTTCACCTTTCACTCTTTCAAGACTGCTTTTTCTCATTTTTGTTAGTTATTATAGTTAGAAAGTATCTTAGTCTTTTGCTTAAAGTGGTGTCAGCAAACTACAAATGAAGCCAGGGCTGTAGCTGGGGTTTGCAGAGCCCCGGTGCAGGTTATACCCATGGGCCCTGTTTGATATGGTGTAAAAAGCACAAATAAACAAATAGAACAAAGATACAAATTAAACAATGTTTACGTTTTTTTCAAGTTTGTACACTCTAAAAAAATGCTTAGTAATTTTTTTTAACCCAAATTCTGGGTTCAGCCAGTTGGGTCATTTTGTTGGGTTGTTTTTAATATTTTTACCCAGATGCTGGGTAGTTTTTCTGTAACTAAGTTGCTGGGTAGTTTTTAATGCTGGGTTATTTTTTTCTACCCAAACTGCTGGGTTGAGCCTAGCTGTCTCCAACGAAACAACCCAGCTGCTGAGTTACAGTCAGATCGCAGGCTTTTTGCATCCTCTACAGGAGAGAGCGGTTCTCAGCGCCACCTATTAGGTGCACTTCTTCAGCAAAATAAAGGTTTGTATACATTTTATTTCATTCATAAAGTCTTTATTGTGCTGTAAATTGTATTATTTTACGCAACATAACATACAAAGATGAGATGTCAGTCAGCTGCGTCCGCTGCTTTTGCCTTGCATAACATAAATGGATTTTATTCGTAATGAGTTTAATTTAATTTGATGTTAAAGTATGTTCTCTAATCTCAGTACTGTTTGTTTATGGGCAGGTTATGGAGTCAGTCACAGCTTCTTTCAACTACAAGTGAAACGCGAGGCCACGGTCTGAAGTTTACAGTTCTCCGGCGATCACTGTCTCAGATTTTGGCGACACAGCTGCATGCGAATTAGCACTATTTTGGTAAAATGTGATTACAGAGAATGGTTGAACACACTTAAAGGGGTCATATGATGCAATTTAAAATTTTCCTTTCTCTTTGGAGTGTACAAGCTCTTGGTGCATAAAGAAGATCTGTAAAGTTGCAAAGACTAAAAGTCTCAAACCCAAAGAGATATTTTATGAAAAAGTTAAGAGTCAAACCACGCCTACCTAAAACGGCTCGTTCTAACACGCCCCCACATGTCTACGTCACGATGTGGGAAGATTTGCATAACGCCGCCCAAATGTTCACGCAAAGAAAGAAGGTGTAACTTTTATTCTCACTGTAGTATTGTTGCTGCCGCCATGTAGTGAAGACGCTGTGTTTCGTTGTGAAAGGGAAAACTATATCAGCTCGTCATGCCTAGGCGAGGATCCGTGTGGTCGCTGAGGAAATACATCAACTTCGCTTTGTGGATCGCCGGATCGGCTTTCACAGTGGATGAAGCAGAGTTCAGTCTGGGGTCGTCACATGTGGTTGCCGCGAGCCTGGTGGCCACTCCTTCGTCGAATCCGCCGGTCTCCGATCACTCTAGCCCGCCGTGTGTGACGTTGTGTTTCGTTGTGAAAGCGAAAATACTTTGTTTGGCCTTCCAAAAAAGGACACAACCAGAAATCAGTTTAAGCTGTATTTACAACACTATTCCAGAACAGTTCAAACCAAACTCTAAGATGTGTGCAGTGCATTTTATGGAGGATGTTTCCTGATCCTGGTAGTGTAGACTACAATGCTGGCTGTTCTGAATCACAGACTGTAAGTAAGTTTTTTATATATAAATAATTTGCCACTGACGATTCAAATGTGAGTTGGACAGTGTAGAGTAGCGCTTGTTGTTTGTAATTTTTCTGATCACAAATGCAGACATGGTTTTTTTGTTTACGCGGCACGATACGCAACGCAACACATAAAAAGACAGCAAGTCATTATAATCAGTAATTATGTCCCCACTGAGCAACAAATGGCTTGTTTATAATGGGTTTTAATTTTTTTGAATCGTCGCTCCAGGGCATCACAGTATGGTAAGGGGCGCGTAACATTTCCATTCCACGCTTGAGGTATTCGGCCAATCACAAGCACTGGATAGCAGGCCAATCACAGCAAACCTTGCTTTTCAGAACAATGAGCTTTGTAAAAAAAACAACGCATTTCAGAAAGGCGGAAGAGAGGCAGACAACCCGTCCTCTCGTTGATAGCAGAGGTGCTGATCCAGCGAGAGCTTGATGGGGCGACGCGGAATGAAAACGTTTTTTTTTTAGGAGTCGTGGCGGCGCAACTTTAACGACATGTGAATAATCCCACCCACTCTAAAGTGGTACTGAACTGCAGTGGAAACGCAAGCCGAGTCGTGCTGTGTCGTACTGAGCCGTGCCGAGCCGAGTCTTACCACGCAGTGGAAAAGCGCCATAATTCAGTTCACTAGAAGGAGTGAAAGAAAACGAGTAGTGAATTCGGACACTGAGTGCACCGGAAGGAATGCCTCTTTTGCATAGTTGGTGCTTGTTTACACTCGTTTTTGCGGTGCGTTGTGGGATTGAATGAGTGCACTCGAGAATGTCCACTTTGGCCATTTCTCAATACTAAGTGCGCAAAGTTCGGTAATTCTGCAAATGGAACAGCATAATACTTGATAACGTCAGTCAGCTCGCCTTGGCTACTCCGGTTATCTTCACTGTATGTATACAATATGACAAAATATGATATCAAACACCACTGCCTCTTTTAGTTTTCTTTTAAACATTAATAGCCGCAAAAATGTAGTTCGGGGAACGTACATACATTACAGTGAAACGAAATATATCAAACAGCATTGCCTCTTTTCTGTTTCATTTAAAATATTAGCCACAAAAATGTGGTTCATGCAACGCGTACACGCATTACAATAAAACGAAATGATATCAAACACCACTGCCTTTTCGTTTTCTTCAAAATATAAAACAAAACCCTTTTCGTTTTCATTTTAAAAATATAAAACATATTAATATGTGATTTAGGTAATATGTGTCAGGATCATGGTCTGTCTGTGTCATGTTTTGCCCCTGTTCCCTTATTTGGTCATGTTCCTGTCCTCAGTTTGTTAATTAGTTTGATTAGTCATCCATACACCTGTGTTTCCCATCATCCCGTATTTAAGTCCTAGTTGTGCCGGGCTGTCTCTGTCAGTTCTACTTGTTATGTTCATGTGTTGCCGTTCAGTGTTAGATGTACCCTGTGTTTCTTGGATTAAACACCGTTTAGTTTATTCCTCGTCTCCATCGTTCCTCACCAACGCAGAGTGTGACAGAAGACCCGACCGAAAACAGTAACCTCCGTGTGTTTTCCCCCGTTGTTTATAATTTTTCTAAGTGTTTTTTTTGGTGTTTTTCCCTCATGGATGCAACCCTCCTTCGCCCGGAATGCTCTCTCCTGTGGAGCAGGGGAGAGATCGCTACGAGGACCATACGAGAATGTTCCAGGGCTAGCAAGCACCACCAGCTACCCGGACGCTCTGTGCATTCTACGACGCCAGTCTAAACATCGAGTGCAGAGCGCCGTCATCAGAAGATGGTCCCAAGCGGATTTCACCGCCTTTGTGGAGGGGATACCACTCTCGAACCAGAGCCTTAGCCCACCATATCCGCTGTGCGGAGCTAAAGCCCGGCCCTACCGATGAGGAGAGCCAATTCCCGCCCCGATCTACAAGCCAGCACACTGCCGAGTGACTGACTGAGCGGAGTATCGCCCCGGAAATAGAGCCCAAGCCGTCAGACCAGATGTGAGAGCCGGCAACAATGCCCACCACGAGGGAGAAAGCTGTGGATGGTGCGACGAAAGTGCCAAAGCGAAGAGGAGAGGGCTCCAGTCCCCGAATCCAGTCCAGAGTGTCCTCCAGTTCCCGCTCCTAGAAAGCACCCTTCAGTGCCCGCTCCTAGAAAGCGCCCACAAGTGTCCGCTCCTCCTGAGTGCCATCCTGTTCCCGTGTTCAGCCTAGAGGGGGCTTCTGATCCAGAGTTAAGCCCTGAATGCCCTGAGGCTCACAAATGCCCGCCCTCCCACCTGATCCTCCACCGCTGTCGTCTGGCAGCCCCTCTGCTCGCCCTCAGCCCACCATCATTACGGTGCGGGCTCCGCGGGCCTGCCATCCTCCAGCGTCGCCATGGCTGGAGAATCCCTCACCACTGCCTCCAACCTCCGAGGCCCAGCCTCCGCCTCGGCCCGTAGACCCAGCGGCTCCACCTCGGCTCCTAGCTCCCTCACCTCCACCGTCACCCGTCGATCCACCAGCTCCACCAGGCTCCCTAGTCCCTCCGGCTCCGCCTTGGTCGGGCGTCGACCCGCCATCGCCTCAGGACCGCTCCTCCAGGTGCACCTCATCGCTCCGTCCCACCGGCTCCATTAGGCTCCTTTCTCCCGCCAGCTCCACCTTGGTCCTCAGAGCCCTCATCTTCACCCTGGCTCGTTGGCTCTCCGCCTCGGGCTCCTCCACCACCTGCTCCGCCACCGTTGGTTGGCCCCCTGGAGTTGGCGGCCTTTCCTCCTCCATGGCTCCTCCCTCCGTAGGCTTCACCATGGGTCGACATTATGGCTGTGGCCTGGGTCCTGCTTGGCTCCTCCTGCTCCGGGCCCCTCCTGTCTCCTCCCTGGCTCCTCCCGCCTTTCAGTCACCTCCTTTGCATCTGGACCCTCCGGGGTCGGTCCTCCTCCGGAACCTCCTCCCAAGTTCCCACCCACACCTCCCTCTGCCTAAAATGGCTGTCCCCTCAAATAGTGGCTATTTAAGGGTATAGGGGGCGATTTCTGATAGCCTGTTTCTCAAGCACTTTCCGCAAGAGCGATTCGAGAGTGAAACACGGACAAATACATTTCATTAATTCATTCATAACCACTCATACCCCCCAACCACCTCACTCACCCCGAAATAGTTTTGCGTAGGGCCCACAGAAGTCTAGGATCGGCAATGGTACAGATACTGACTAATCAAATGTAAAAAAGCATTGCATAGTCTTCACTGTATAAATTAAATATAGATTAGTTATTGTTAAAACTACAAAGTAATTCAGTAAAGAGCTGTGAGTGATTTTCTACCATTTAATTTCTTGGATTAACATTAAGGACACCAAAATCAGCTAGTAAATTATAGGCGCAGTCACTTTAAGAGACAATACATCCAATATAATGATACACATTCGATTTTTTTCTCAACTATTTACTTTCACTTAAGACATAACAACAATTATTTCTTGTGTTTGAGTGCTTTAAATTGTTTTTAATGTTTAAACTGGCAAGGCTTAAAACGTGCAACTGATAAGCTTTCGTGACGACGCGAACCCCCTCCCCCACAGCCACGGGCTCCTATAATCGTAACCTTTCACCTCACTAGCGGCGACCCTGGTGTTGTTCTGAAATTTAGATTGGGCGCAAAGAAATGTATAATTTTTTCAGGGTTGTGCATATGTCTGGCTATTGAGGAAATGAAAGTGTCTCTTTGTTTGTCCTGTCAACCTCAGAGAGAATTACTGGCGTATGCATGTACATGTTCAGTGAAGCAGAAAATGAGTCTGTCAGAGAGAGATGTCAGAGAGAGATGAACGCTCGATAAACAGACAATTTAGAAACGGTATTAACATGACCCAGAGAAGCACTATTGATCAAGCACACTGCCATGCCACTAATTGAACCTTCACTGGAGAAGACAGGTGTTTGAACACAGTGAAATATCTTCAGAATTATGCAGATGTATTTTAT
The DNA here is from genome assembly GCA_018155175.1 of Sinocyclocheilus anophthalmus. Taxonomy (NCBI): domain Eukaryota; kingdom Metazoa; phylum Chordata; class Actinopteri; order Cypriniformes; family Cyprinidae; genus Sinocyclocheilus; species Sinocyclocheilus anophthalmus. Next base: position 152,612 of record JADLZN010011839.1, read on the forward strand.
TCGGCAAGTTCAAACGTTTACTTCTGGACTAGTGAAACAGAATAACCCTCTTCAAACATGAATTAAATGTGTAATGAAATAAACATTCACTTATATCTATCAGATGACATCCTTACAATTGTTTTAACACTGGGCAGTCACGCAAACCAGTTATTACGAATCAATGGCATTCAATTGTGTGACAGTGTGGTTCATTAATGCCTATGTCTTCCAGTGGTAAAAAAACACAAATCAAACGAGACAGATGGTTAATTGACTTTTTGCAGTTTTAGTCCCTTAATGACTAATGTGAACTGTAATGATGATGCTGTGATTATAATCAGGGCCGGATTTACCTCTTTTCGTGACATAGGCAAAACCCATTTTTGCCTATGCGTAAATCCGGCCCTGATTATAATGTTATCTCTGTGTGAGTGTGTGTGTGTGTATGAAATATTAAAGCATTTTAGAATTGCATTTTTAATTTGAAATTTTTGTGATGCTATCACAAAACAAAAACAAACAAATAATAAGATTTTAGAAATACATTCACATTCACAATGTCATTTTACAAGTATTATCAATATATTCATTATAATTAAATGCAAGCTTTACTGTTACTATTGCTCAAATTAAGGGTTAGAGATCTGAACAAACCCAAATGATTAATTGTTGGCCAGTAACTCTTTCCCAATTGTGCTACAACTGTGCTGTGAACAATTCCTGAAATCATGTGGCTTGTTGAGGGATGATATTCTATTGTTTGTCTAAGTGGCCGGACAATTTGGTGCAAAGCATAAACTAAACAAAGTCATATAGAGATCAAAATATCATAAAGAATTAGATGTGGATTTCTTTTTCAGTAAGAAAACAAACAGGGTCATTTTTGATTTCATGGCGACTTAAATTGTCATTTGTTTAGCGCCTCTTTCTTTCTTTCTTTCTTTCTTTCTTTCTTTCTTTCTTTCTTTCTTTCATGGTCAGTGTGTGAGCTTTGTTTTGTTCGGTGGTTGTGAATGTATTCAGGGCACAAATGCTTCTGTGTTTCTCTACTCGTGAGGACCCAGTGGGATGTGGGACAGTGGTGAGGGATGGCCATGGGTGTGGGTGTGTATAAGGTTGGATATGCTCTCTCATCCTGAAGGCTGAAGAGAGCTCGTCACATAGCACAGGACTGTGCAAATATTTCACAACACCGAAAGACAGCGCATGAGCCTAAAAGAAGGTGCGCCAGATAGTGATAGATGGATGATATGTCAATGATTTAAGATGAGATTGTGGAAAACCATAAACCATATGCATGGAAACTAAGGGAGGCTGTTGTTAGTCTTTTGTAATCTCACATGTGTAGATTAAATGGTAAAACAACCATCTTTTCAACATGTTTATGTATATTATTGCATTCTTTGTTGAGATATATATTTAAACATGTGAAATACATTTTTATTATGTATTTTAATAGTTTAAGTTTGAAAGTCTTGAAAGAATTTCAGGGACAATAAAAACAATAAAACATAAAAGGCATTTAAAAAAATTATGAAAGTTTTTTTATGTGACATTTATATCCCTTGAGTATCTACTGACAAACATAACTTTAAAAACTGTAACTTTAAATATTTAAAATGTTAACTTTAAATGTAATACGAATCAAGTATTTTATACTTTAGTATATTAGCAAAATAAGTGTACGTCATGAAAGCATGACAAATGATTATTTAAAAAACGATTTAAAATGTACTTTAAAGCAAAACTTTTAATTTCACATTATTACAAATTGGACTAAAGTGGGTAATAAAGTGTGACATTTATTTAATTAATATTATATTATCTGCAATTAAATTTTTTTTTTTTTTTTACATTTTAAAGATTTTTAAAGTGCACATTCAGTACAGTTAAATGCACTTGTTTTGGGGATAACAAAAAGAAAACCACACCATGGGACATAAATGAAAGTGCCTAAATAAAAAAATAAAAAATGCACATGCATTTAGAAATATAATTGTATCTACCATGTAGAAATTGCACAATAACATTAAGAAAAAAATTACCACTATCTTTCAGAATCAAGATATGATGATACTGTGCTGTTGGTATTCATCATGGTGTCTAGAATTGTGTAAAGTGAAAAAATGTGAAAGGGAGAGAGTAATGTTCTCTCTTTCTATGTTGCTGTTCTTACAGATTGATTCTGATGATGTCATCACCAGAGATGAACAGATCTTTCTTCTGATTGATGCACGAGCGAGGTGTGAGAGAGGCATCCGTGCACAGTTAGATGGTGTCAGAGGTATTATAATGTATTTCGGCTTGATTTGTGCACTTAATTATAAAATTGCTTCAGTGAGAAATGTGCATGCAATTATTGTGTGAGTAAATGACTGTTATACAATGTCAGAAACACCCCTAACCCTAAGTATAGCCTATCAAATTATAGGGCCTGTTGAGGAGAAGCATGCAATTACTTTTAAAGCCAATCACATTTATGATTTTCACTTGATAGACGATAGAAGAGGAGAAAAAAATCCCATATATGACTCATACATGCTGATATCTACTCTATCTACCATCTCTATCTAATTAAATTAAATGTGTAATTTGGCATAATATAAAGCTAACAAGAGTTGTTGCGACAAATGGACAACTACACTGAAGCAATCAAAAGATGGTATCTTCCTAACCCCACAGATCCAATTTCCTGAAGACAGCGAGATCTATGATTATGGCAAATTAGACTGTGGCCCTGTTTATATGAAGATTTTAAGATAAGACATATTGATTTGAGCTCAGGTTCCTTTGTTATTCATAGTGATGAGTCACTTTATAGCAGGATATAGAATTGCCTAATTGTGTGATGAATGCAGATCCACTGCTCTTGGGTTATATCAAAAACATACCGGATTTACTTTTGGGTTATTACAGTATATGTTGAGGAGATTAATTTGACTTGTCACCTTCAAACATTTTGTTGGAGAATACATTGAATGCATGTTTTAGTTAAATATAGATGTAATTCATGTTATACTTTTGGTAAAAAATTATATTTGTGTATATTGTCAGAGGATCACTGTGTTCCTGAATGGGATGGGATAATTTGCTGGTCCATGGGAAAGCCCAATCAGACGGTTGCAGTTCTCTGTCCTGAGTACATCTATGACTTCAACCACAAAGGTCTGCTAAACCCCCCTGAACAAAATGAAATTAAACCTGAAGTATGTAATTTCTCCAGTTTCAAGAAAATGAACCTGTGAATGCCTTACTTATATTACTCTGTATTTTAAGCTGGGAGAGTAAAATGTGTTTTAAGGAAAAGTTGAAAAAAATAAGAAAACTAAGAAGTTAACCCTTACAAAAAAGAAGTATATTTCAAATTTATTTTATGAAGTAAACTTAAAATATACTTTATGCAGTAAGTATACAAAAATAAATAAATCAATGTACTAGTACAGGGGTGGCGAAAGTCGGTCCTGGAGAGCCGCAGTCCTGCAGAGTTTTGCTTCAACCCTAATCAAACACAACTGAACAAGCTAATCAAGGTATAAATGGTTGCTAGAAAATTTCCAGGCAGGTGAGTTTTAATTAGGGTTGGAGCTGAACTCTGCAGGGCTGCGGCTCTCCAGGACCGGAGTTCGCCACCGCTGTACTAGTAGTATACTTTATAATAGTAGTATAATTTCAGTACTTGGAACTAAATGGGCCCACATTTCAGTTTATAGAAACATTTTTAAGTAAACAAAACGTGATATTTACCCTCACTAGGCACCCGCTAAGTGCCATCTGGCAGTGTAAGCAAAAAATACACCAAAAGAGTGGGAGAGAGTGCCAGGACCCTCGGGTGAATTTTATGGAGGGACCTGAGGAGGAGGACACACTGAAGAAGCCGGTGGAAGAGGATGGAGGAGCCAGGGTGGAGATTTGGCTGTGGATCGAGGTTAACAAGGCGATCAATTGAGCGAGGCGAAGCTGGGCGAAGAGTTAGAGACCCAGGCGGAAACAAGGAGATGAAAACCCAGGGTGACACCGGAGCCATTATACAGGATGTAGCCAGCAGAAGGGGAGGAGCCAAGCAGCTGAACAGGACCAGTGAGGATGACTAGGTTTTGGATGACCTCCATGGTCAAGACACGGAAACATGGTATGGCCTCCATGGTTGGGATGCAGGAGCTTGAAGGCTGGATGGAACCAGTGGAGATGAAGGAGCTTGGAGGCTGGAAGGGGAGGAAAGTTTCCAGACAGGACAGGCGGACAGGACCAGAAGAGAAGGAAGAGCTTCGAGGGTGAGGACATAGGTAGGACTTTACTTCAGGATGTCAAAATGGATTAGTGCTCCCTCTTGGCCAGACATGGCTGCTGGCTCTAGCTCTGGGACAGATATGGCAACAGGTTCAGGGTCTGGGACAAACAAGTCCTCCGCTTCTAGCTCCATGACGAACATCTCCACTGGCAAGAAGTCAGTGGTGAGTGTGAGCTCTAGGTCTGTGGCGGGTGAGTTGCAATCAAAGCCCTCCTCCACTTCATCCATGATGAAAGAAAAAAAATCAATAAATTTCCCTCGAGTACCATCAAAAGGAAAAGGGATATTGGTTTTTAACTGTTCATGAAATCCAGTGTAATAAAATGAAATTAACAAACTGACAAGGAAGTGTTTTTCCACACACACACAGTAGTGAACACACACCCAGAACAGTGGGCAACCAATGCTGCAGCACCCGGGGAGCAGTTGGGGTTTCGGTGCCGTGCTCAAGAGTCTCACCTCAGTCATGGTATTGAAGGTGGAGAGAGCACTGGTTATTCACTCCCCCCACCTACAATTGAGACTCAAACCCTCGACCTTTGGGTTACAAGTCCAACTCTCTATCCATTAGGCCACAACTGATTGATGGGCATGTTCCAAAAAATATGTGGTATGGTCGTCAAGGGAGTGATCATCCTGGGTGAAGAAGAGGAGGAGGTGGACAGCTGCTAGATCCATCTCCTTTCCAGGTCTGGTATTCTGTCACATTGCAAGCAAGGCAAGTAGAAGGGATGTGAATCTAAATGCAGCTTTCTTCTTTACTGGCACAAAAAACCAAGCGAACAACAAACACAGAAACTAAACTAAACACAGGAAGAGAAACCAAAAGAGAATGTGTTACCAATGGCTGAGTGTTTATATAATATATTTGCACTTTAAGTATACTAGGTTTTTATTTAGGTATTATTTTTATACTTGATATAATCCATTCATTTAAGTTGACTTGAATCTAGCTCCCTTCATTGGATTTTTTTTACTATTAATAGTTACTATTCACTGCAAAGCTGACTTGTTACTATTACTGCAAAGTATCGGTATCGGGCCCGATACTGAGCTCCTGTACTCATACTCATACTAGTTAAAATGCCCCGATACCAAACGCCAAAACCACACAACATGTGATAAGAGCAATATTCAGACAAAGAAACACCGACAACAAAACAAAAGACAGCAGAATGGAGTTATTAGAGATTAAGGATGTCTACGAAGTATATGTATGCAATGAATATAATGTTAAACATTCAGTATTAATGCCTGTATAGCTGGTGTGTGCGAGCTGATAAACAAAGCACGCTGAGTGGATTGAACGCGCGGCGGCGCAGATGAGCGAGCTTGTCGAGTGAATATACCTTTCTCACAGACATCACTGGAAAGTTTGTAGTTCGGTCGGATACGTCAAAAACAAGGAAGTAAAACAATGCACAAGTTACTTAATGGTAGGGAGAGAGAGAGAGAGAGAGAATTCGGTTGGGATCTTTGATGTTCACTCACTTAGCACACGCATCATTCGGATTAAATGGGTCATATGATGCTTTTTTAAAGATCATTATTTTGTGTATTTGGTGTAACAGAATATGTTGACATGCTTTAATGTTCAAAAAACACATTATTTTTCAAATACTGTACATTATTGTAGGTCCTCTATGCACCGCCTCTCTCAAACACCTCGTTTTCAACAAAGCCCCCTCCTTCCGACAAGCGCAGTCTGCTCTGACTGGCCAGCTGACCCAGTGCATTGTGATTGGCCGAACACCGCAAGCACGCGTCGAAATGTAACGCCCCTTACCATAATGCGAGCTTCATCTTTCAAAGTAAATGTAAAGATCGTAAGTAATTAGTCACAGCATGACAGACACAGTGATGAACCTGGTATGTGTTTGCAGTACACAAGCCACGGTTAAGACAGCTGACTCCACTGTGATGTGACCCTGTCTCTCTCTCTCTCTCTCTCACCACACAGGACACACCACACACACACACACACCACACACACACACACGTGGGCAAGGAATCCGCATTTGAACAGTCAATGCAAATACTGCTACTAATAACAAAAAATACTACAGAAAATGAGCTGATTCAGAAGCGCCCGATTGTAATAAGGCCTTTCGCAATGCGGACCTTTTCATAGTACCAGAACTAATTATGGAACTACCCACTTTTCGGCGTGTTCGCACAGCCGGAACTGGGAGCGATTTTAGTACCGGACTGCCTTTTTCGAGAACCAAATTATCTCCTACTCCAGAGCAGGGTCTAACCAGCACAACTGGTATTAATCGTGATGTAAGTAGACATTGATTGGTCAAACGTGTACGAAAACGCCCTCACCATGATTTAAAACGCAGTGTAAACACACTGTAAACATTGTGTCAACTTATTTAGCAAGAATGGAGATCAGCGATAGATGGACGGACGCTGAAGTGCAGGCACTTTTAGCAAATGTAGCACTGCCAGTTATCGTTGGAGATTCTAATATGAGGTTCCATTTGTGTCAAAAAAATGTCCAAATGTGTCTACAGTCATTGCCTACTTTGCCTAGTTAAATTAGTACATGTAGACGTGTATGTTGTCTGCTGATGTCGTCTAATCTGTCGTCTGCTTGCTTTTTCTCTGTCGTTTAATTACTGTCGTCCTTATTGTCGTTTTGTTCTGTCATCTTGTTCTGTCGTCCTAACTGTCATCTTATTCTGTCGTCCTAACTGTCATCTTGTTCTGTCATCCTAACTGTCATCCTGTTCTGTCTAATTACTCTAGTCTTTAATTCTGTCATAAATGTCATGTATTCTGTCATCCTTACTGTCGTCTTTACTGTTGTCCTTACTGTCGTCATGTTCGGTCTTTTTGTTTTTGGTCCTTACTGTCGTCATGTTCTGTCGTCCTTACTGTCGTCTTGTTCTGTCGTCATGTTATGTTGTCCAACAGTCATCTTGTTCTGTCGTCCTTCCTGTCGTCATGTTCTGTCGTCATTACCAGTCATCGGTTCTGTATCCTTCTCTCGTCTTTAATGTCGTCTAACTTCATCTTATTCTGTCATCCTTACTGTCGTCTTGTTCTGTCGTTATAACTGTCGTCTTGTTCTGTCATGCTTAATGTCGTCTTGTTCTGTCATCATAACCTTCATCAGCTCGGTAAAGTTAGTTTCACATTTCATATTCGACTAAGCTGCTTTAGGAACCGTCTGCAAATTTACCTCACAGTACAAAACGAAGTACAATAATTCATTCAAATTAATGTTTAGAAAAAAAAAATACTTTAATTCACCAAAAAAGGCTTTTTCATGTTCCAAAGGTTGTAGTATGTACCTAGTTACAAAACTTATGAGTTTGCCAATATCTCCTTTACTGTATGTACTGTGCACAAAATATTTTATGAAAAAATTAGAGTAATTTACCAATAGGTTTTTTTCATGTTCCAAAGGTTGTAGTATGTTCCTAGATACTGACATGAGATATTTTGGCAGTATCTCTCGTCATATAGGCCTATTTACAGTACACAATTATTTTCATAAAATTTACTGTACGCAAAGTTTTTTTGTAGGTTGTATTACATTTGCAGTTACAAGACTGACTTACTACAGGTAAGATTTTCCAATATCTCTTTTACTGTATGTACAGTACACAAATATTTTTAGAAAAATATAGTAATTTACCAGTAGGGGTTTTTTTTATGTTCCAAAGGTTGTAGTACATTCCTAGTTACAAGACTGACTTACTACAGGTGAGATTTTGCTAATACCTCCCTTACTGTACATACAGTACACAAATATTCTTAGAAAAAAACTACTGTAATTTACCAAAACGGTTTGTTCATGTTCTAATGCTTGTAATACAGTCCTAGTTACAAGACTGGCTTACTACAGGTGAGATTTTCCAATTATCTTTTTTACTGTATGTACAGTGCACAAATATTTTTAGAAAAAGGTTGTAGCGTTTTCTTATTTACAAGACTGACTTACTACAGGTGAGAGTTTGGCAATAACACCCTTACTGTATGTACAGTACACAAATAGTTTTTAAAAAAAACTACAGTTATTCACCAAGAGGGTTTTATCATGTCTTATATTTAGTGAGTTTTGCCCACTAGTAATTTACCAATAGGTTTTTTTGTTTTGTTCATGAGTTCCAAAGCGTTGTACTACAGTCATTTTTAAATAATTGTGTACTGTACATATATGACCGGAGGTATTGGCAAAATCTCACATGTAGTAAGTCAGTCTTGTATCTAGGAACATACTACAACCTTTGGAACATGAAAAAGCCTTTTTGGTTAATTACAGTATTTTTTTTATTTTTTTATTTTAAAAGCCTTTTTTATTTTTACAGTATTCATTTTTTTTCTAAACATATTTGTGCACTGTACGTCCAGTAAAGCAGGTATTGGCAAAATTTCACCTTTAATAAGTCAGTCTTCTACAACCTACAACCTTTGTAACATGAAGAAAAAAATACAGTAGCCTAATTTTTTCATGAAAATATTTGTGTACTGTACAGACTGTAAGGGAGATGTTGGAAGTATTGTCTAAAGTGAGACATTGGCAAAATATATTTAGTAATTTTGCCACTAGATTACTAAAATAGGGGGGGGGGGGGTCCTGTGAAACATTAATTTGAATGGATTATTGTACTTCTTTGTACTGTGAGGTAAATTTGCAGACGGTTCCTAAAGCAGCCTAGTCAAATATGAAATGTGAAACTAACTTTACGCTGATTAACGTTATGGTGACAGAACAAGACGACAGTACAGACGACAGAATAAGATGACAGTTAGGACGACAGAATAAGATGACAGTTAGGACGACAGAACAAGACGGCAGTTAGGACGACAGAATAAGACGACAATTAGGACGACAGAACAAGACAACGTAGGATGACAGATTAAGACGACGTAACAGACCAATACAGACTACATATACTGATTTACTGCTCAAGTAGGCAAGACTGTAGACAAAGAAAAATATATAGTACAAAGCACAAGCATTCGACTAAATTGTGACACAAATGGAACCTATTCTTAGTCCTCCTTTCTGTTTTTTCAATCGCTTTACGTATACGTTGACATTTCATGTCCATTATTGTGAAACCTGTGAGACACATCAAAAACACAGCTCCGATCACAGTGTCCTTTATCCTCTTGTTGTTAATGTTGTTCTTTGTTTCTGTTGTTGAATGCCACGCACAAATGACGACGTCGACGGCTTAAGGTCACTTAATGGCGCTTTTCACTGCATGGTACGGCACGACAAACAAAAACCACAACCCCACCAAAACCACCAATGGTACTGCTCGTTACGGTTCACTTTTGGGGGGTTTTCCCACTGGGTACAGTACCTGGTACCTGGTACTTTTTTAGTACCACATCGGTTGGGGTTCCAAGTGAACCGTAACGTTACCAAAACGTGACGTGTAAACTATGCTGATCACTGATTGGCCAGAGAGAATCATCACTACCTGCATCACTGAACTTGCGACACAAACACAAAAGAACCGCTACATTTAAATCAGCACAGCCAGCGAAGGATCGAACGCAACCGTTTTGAACGAGCGCACCTTTTTTAACAACCAAAAAAGTGGCTGTTTCGTTGTCTGTTGAGGAAGTACAGACGTTCCTATCGTTGATAGCAGAGGAGCGGATCCAGCGAGGGCTTGATGGGGCGACGCGGAATGAAAAAGTTTTTAGGAGTCGCGGCAGTAGAGGTGGCGCAACTATAAACGACATGTGAATAATCCCACCCACTATAAAGCAGTACTGAACTGCAGTGGAAACGTAAACCGTGCCGAAACCGAGCTGGGCTGTACGTACTGAAGCAGTACGAGCCGAGTCGTACACGCGTGGAAAAGCGCCATAGGTCCACACTGTTCGGTGCGAATGCAACCCTTTAAAATAGTACTGGGAATAGTCGCGCAAAATGTCTCAGTGACTTTAGTATGTACATTTAGTTCGGAACGAAAGCGGTGCGAAAGGCCATAGTAAAGTTAGAATTACCTCCTCTCCTAGGTTTATGAAACGGTCGTCCATAAAATGCATGGCTGTTCTGTTGAAAGTTATCTTAAAGATTCCTAAATGCATCCACTTCCGGAAGGCCAAATAAAGTGCTTTTTCTTTCGCCTAGAAACACACAGTGTCTCCTTGACATGCTGCTTCAACACTAACTGCGTTACTGAAACAACGCCTTCTTTCTTTGCATGAACATTATGCAAATATTTCCACATAGCGACCTAGATATGTGGGGGCGTGTTAGAAAGAGGCGTTTTAGGGGGGTGTGGCTGACTCTTAAATTTTATAAAGAATATCTCTTTTGAGACGTTAGTCTTTGCAAATTTACAGATCTTCTTTATGCACCAAGATTTTGTAACACTACAAAGAGAAAGGAAAACTCGCATCATATGACCCCTTTAAACTAAATCTAAAAATAGCCCATTTATAGGCATTCCCTATAAATGTAATTTATTTTTTAACCTAGGCATACCGACTTTCGGCGAAAGATGAATCCAAGCAGCATTGGTGAAATGCGCTAGGCTGTACTATTCTGCATAAAAAATGTGTGCGTACAAATACGTGCGCAGGTTGCGCGTGTTTTGCTTGCTTGATTGTTTCTGCATTATATGAGTGGCTTTGGAATATAAATCGCAGCATGTTTCAGATGAAAAAAAAACAAATTATACCCAAATTTCTTCATACAGTGGACTACCAGTAAAACTGATACAAATTTGGGACCAAAAATTATTCAGACCGAGTCTGGGAAAAAAACAATTTGAAGTTGAGGTTTGCATGAAGCTGGGTGACAGCATGCCCAGGAGACTACAGGCAGTCATTAAGGCTAAAGGTTGCCCGACAAAGTATTCACAGTTGCGTAAATACTGTCATACTAACAGCTGTATAATTTTTGGTTGATTGTAATCCATAACATACCTTTCTATCAACGTTATCTAACATTATCAAGCTGAATTTGTTCTGACTCCGTTTAACTCTGAGTTCTTCTTATATTTTATTACTATTTTCTAAACCATAGCAAATAAACTCTGATAATGGGAGAAATGTTGAAGGTGTCTGAATAAATTTAGGTTTGACTATCTATTTGATAAATAAAGTTAACCAACATTATACATACTCTTTTGGTTTCTGTACCCTATATTTTAAAAATGTACAAATGCAATAAAATATTGGTATTGGTATCGGTACTCTGTATCGGCAAGTGCCAAAAATAAAAGTATCGGTATCGGGGAGTGCTGGAAAAGTGGTATCGGTGCATCCCTACTGCAAAGCTGACTTGTTTTTATAAACTTTAACAAGTAAGTTTATCAAATACTATATAAATCATGCTGGAATACTACTGTACCTCCAAGCTGTCAATATTTGAAAAAGTATGTAATAAGCTGCTATATCAAAAGAGTAAACACATCTACAAGCCAAGTATATTTAGAATATTTAATTATACTTTTCTTAAGTATATCTAGATCAAGGGTGTCAAACCCAGGTCCTGGAAGTCCTGCAGAGTTTCCCTTTCATGGGAACTTCGAACTGCGCCCTCTAGGGGTTCCCCGGGCCTTTTAGGGGGGGGGGGGGGGGGGAAAGCAGCGTGACCCGTGTCTGAAGCATACAGTGAAAAAAACACCAACAACACGTTGGCCATCGACAGCCATGACGTCACTACCAGTGCAACTACAGTATAAATCGGAGCCGGGAGCTACACATCATTCACTTCTTCGTCTTCATTGACTGTTCTGTTTGAAGCGTGCATTTCCAAGGAAAAAGTAAGAGCTATCTCTATTTATTATGGCGAGCACTAGCAGAGCATTTAGAAGGTGTGTGCATCCGTGTCATCGCTATTTGACACCAGATGACACACACGATCTATGTGTTGTTTTTTTGGGCGAGGAGCACGCACGCGATGTCATCGAGGGGGCAATCTGCGTGCACTGTAAGAACTTTTCGCTGAAAAAGCTCCGTTCTCATTTGTCTCTCTTTTCAAGTAAAGAGGAGCAGCCATCTGCTTCCCGCGGTTCAGGACCCGCCGCTGCTGAGGAACGGAGGAGAATGAGCTCGTGGGGATTTCAGGTGGACCTGGCCGATGCGTAGAGAGGGACTTTCCTCTGTGCTCTTGGCAGGGGGGCGACGGGACAGCCATGGTCGGATGATGTTATTCTTTAACTCCATCTGATCCAGGGGGCAGTGTATGTGGGGGGGTCCAGCCCATGAAAGAGAAGGAAATGGAGCAGAGAGAGCAGAAGTATGAGGCTGAGCCTGCTTCAATAACTCCTGCCTGCGTATGGAGATTTAGAGGTTATGGATCGCGGCCACGGCAAGACTTGAATTGCCATGGAGGGATTCTAGGAACGTCGGGTCGCTGCGAGGTCCGTCTTCGACGTAATGTTATCTTCTGGCCAACCCTTCAGCTCATGTGAGACTTCCTGTCCTTCTATCATCCTACGGAGACTCGAGAAGGAGGAAGAGGCCGTTTTCCTCACCGCATGCATCGGTTTCTGCATACAAGTTCTGTGAATATCGAGGCGAGCGCGCGAAAACGGCTCTGACGAGATGCCCTCTGTAGAAGAGACGCTAACCGACTATATCTATATGGTGAGGACATCGTCTCTCAAAAATCCCTCCTTGCCCATCCGTGCCTTTAGCTACATATAAATGAATGCAAGTATACGCAGCAGCAGGTCAGGCTTTTGCTTCGTTGCGCACAATGCGGTGCTCCAAGCATATTAGGCTGACCTGCTGAAAGACCTGGATAAAAGCGAGGGCCTTTCTTCTGATGAGATGGATGAGTTGCGCCGCACCACGGATCTTGCTCTCCGTGCTACTAAGCAGGCTGCCTCTGCCATGGGCAGATCTATGGCGGCGATGGTAGTAACGGAGAGGCAGCTGTGGGTAAACCTGGCAGACATCGGGAAGAAAGAAAGGGGTTTTCTTCTCGATTCCCCGGTTTCACCCTCTGAACTTTTTGGTACATCCATTGAGACGGTCGTCGAAAAGTTCAGGGAGGTGAAGGCACGCTCAGCGGCCTTCAAAACCTTAATTCCACGAAGGTCCAGGTTTGAGCCCAAACAACCCAGGGGTCCTGGCCAGTCTCGATTTGAGGATCAGAGACGAGAACAGAAGGCTAGTGTCGCGACTCACGCTCCTCCCCCGCCCGCAGGTAGGGGTAGGAAGTATCGTGGGTCAAAGGGAGGTAGGCAAGACCTGAGGGATGTGATCCAGACAAGGCATCAGCGCTTTCGTCCGGATCAGAGTAATACTTAGGTATCCACTCTTTCTCTCAGGGGGTGTAACATCTACCCTCTTCTTCCCCTTCCTAATTCCCCTGTAAACACCATATCTCCAACTGACAGAGGTTAGGTGGAAGTTTCATGCACTACCGTTTCCTTCTGGACCTATGATGTTTGGTTGGTCTAGGGTTAAATCATAAGTAACCACCTTATTGAAGGTCCGTCTAGAGGCTTCTACCGGAACAGAGCTCCAACGCCGGGCACGCCATGGTGGCTGAGTACGACTACATGTCTAAAATCTATGTATATTAAATATTATATATGTGCCAATGAACGTGGTTGTGTGTACCTTCTGCTAGTTCGTGCAGTGTTTCCGGGGGACGGTGGTTTTCTGTCCCTTTTTATAGGGTAGGAATCGGTGGGCACCCTCTGCTGGGTTCAGAAACCTGGTGCTTGACTTGCAGTGTTTATTTCACTTGTCGAGATATGTCCAGAAGGTAAGTAACGTCCGGGGTTACGCTTTCATGCTACCCTGACTGGTCTACCGTATCTGGGTCGCCCTGAGGGGATTTCCCGATCACCAGGATATCCTCTTGAAGCATCACCCCCCTCACCATTGAGGGTTATTGTGAGTATGATGTTTCTTTCGAGAATTAATCCTCTCTGAGGAGTTGGATTCCTCGCTCCATGGGCTGTCCTAGTGGTAGTATTGAGACAATGCTCCCCTTCTATCAAAGGGTTACCTGGAATGAGCAAAGCTATTCCTCTGAATTCGGAGTTCTCCGCTCACTTGAGAAGTTGAGTTCTCTGTTTCTCCAGAGCACCTGGAACTAGCAGCATCAGGCGATTTAGGCCCTTACTCTGCCTCCCTGATGCTCTGAGTGTTTGGCTAGATTGCAGTATGCTTAACCCTCTGATTTTACAATCATGCTGCAATCATGCTCGTTGAGAGCTGGGTTTGTGCTCCATCAGCAAGGTAAACTACTGCTAGTCGTTCCAGCATTGGAACATGATGTAGGTCGAGCCCCCTTCTCGACTGAGAATTAGGTGTGTTACTCCCACAGCTAAGTAAACTATTGCTAGCTATTCCAGCTTTGGAACATGCTGCAGTTCGAGCCCCCTTCTCGACTGAGAACTAGGTATGTTGCTCCCTCAGCTAAATAACTGCTAGCTGTTCCACCATGGGAACATTCTGTAGGTTGAGCTCCCTCTCGATTGAGAGCTGGGTGTTTGCTCCCTTAGCTAGAGATTTACTGCTAGCCACTCTAGCATTATAGCCGTAGATATAGCGTCGGGGGATACGCTATTTTTATCTATAGGTTGCCCTTTTTCAGGGTGCCACGAGAACCCCTACTTGGTATTCAAGTGTGTGCACGTTATGCTATGCCCACTTTTCTAAAATCCACATAAATGGTAAGTGTGCACGTTATGCTTTGCCCACTTTCTAAAATCCACATAGCTGGTCAAGTGTGCACGTTCTGCTTTGCCCACTTTCTAAAAAATCCTGTAGGGTAAGAGCTAGCGCAAGACTTCGTGCTCTTTTGAGTGGTTTAAAACCCCGGTTCCACCTTGGGAACCACTCTTCCTATGTATCCTCTGGATACCTACTTTAACAGGGTGTTGCTATTAGGGGTCTGTTGAGACAGTTCCTTTAGCACATGCAAAGAGAAACGTGCGGTAGCTCCTGTGTGACAGGCCAAGACTAGTATGATTATAGGCTCTTGGTCGTATTCCCTTAAAGGAATCTATTTCTGATTCCAAGCCTTGAGCTCTACCCCGGGCCCAGGAGTCTGGCCCTAACAGGTAAGTATTTTTGGGGTATGTAGCCTAGGCCTTTGGCCGTAGGGAGTAACGTCACTGACAGCCGTCTAACGTCCCAGGGGCGACTCCCATAGCAATATGGTAGAGTTGGTACTTAGTGCACAAATTCTGCATACCACTCTTGTACGGGTCACCTGCCACAGGCTATTACCAGGGAAAGCTTTTTTTTTTTTTTTTTTGTTTTGTAACAAAAATGCGCCAGATTTGTTGAGAGAGGTAGGTGCCACGGCCACCTCAGTTGGCTGATACAGGTCTCTGTTAGCTGGTTTAAGGTGTTCAATTGAGACACATTCTGACCTCCCACCGACATCAATTACAAATGTTTTATCCGTGGACTCCAGAACCCGGAATGGCCCATCATATTTCATATATGGCGATTTCAATGGCCCTCTGCCTGCAAATTTTGCAGACGACAGATCATTGGGACCCCAAGCCTTGTTAAGTCCATGCTAAGAGTTGGGCACTGGAACGAAAGTGGAGTCATGGCTTAATAGAGTGGGATTGTGTTCTGATCCAGACCATGGAGTTTTGATACCAGGAACAAAGTCGCCATGCACCCTAAGTGTCTGCCCATAAACAAGCTCTGCTGAACAAGCCAGTAAATCCTCCTTAGGGCCATCTGAAGTCCCAGCAACACCAAAGGGAGCCAGTCATTCCTATCAGATCTGGTACTCCAGGTGCCAATAAAAGCACGTGCAATGTCCCCAGTTGATGTTGAGAAAAAGGGCACAACTTCTGGCCACCTAGTAGTCCGATCCACCAGTGTGAGCAGGTTAGCATCCCCCCGGGACCAACAAGATTACATGATCGAAACGACGTTCCAGTACCTCAAAACGCACCAGAGGTGCCTTAACGTGACTCTGCATTTTCGCTCTTTGACAGGCTATGCATGAAACGGACCACGATCTCACATCTTTTTTAAGGCCACGCTAAACCATTTTTTTAAACATTGATTTTTAGCATTTTTGCCTTTATTTAGATAGGACAGTTTAATGACAGGAAGTAAAGTGGGAGTGAGAGGTGGGGTGGGATCGGGAAAGGTCCACACGCCAGGATTCGAACTCGGGATGCCCGTAGCACAATGGTGCTGTATGTCAGGGGACAGCCCCAACCGCGAAATCAGAAGAATCTTTAGTAAGAGCAATTGGAACATCTGGAAGTGGATGCACCAACATGGCTTTGTTGCCATGGAGAAAGTTGACTGAGATGTCAGAAAACTCATGAGCATTTGCAAAAATTCGCAACTAGACTTGACAAGTTTGTAGTTGAAAAGACGCTGAGCATACATGGAAAAGAACTGAAATCTTTCGCATTGACTAAGTGGCAGTTTTGTGCATCTACCAACAAGCCAATTGCACAAAGAAAATCAGCACCCAGCAAAAGAAGAGCCAACTTAGCCACAACAAAATCTCAAGTGAAACGCCGTCCATTAAAACACAACTTCACTTGGAGCTTACCATATGTTGGGATTTGGCTACCTTTAGCGGCCTCCAATAAGGGGTTCTTATATTCAGAACACATGTCAAGGGGAGTCACCGTCAGTACGCTCACCTGGGTCCCAGTATCATAGAGGAAATTTCACCCCGATATTGTGAGTAATGAAGTGAAGGCAACCAGTATGGCCAGTGTCAACAGCATTCACAGGCTACTGACCCCTGTGGTAATTCTACCACAGAAAGTACATGGTAAGCAACACTTCTTGGCCCTGTCCTCAAAGTGATCATTATAAAAGCATAATCCAGAGTCGTTTCACCATGTGGCGCTTGTGCAGTTTGATTTGCTGCACCCACCAGTGGGTTGATGGAGGCGTTGAAAGATGTTGGTAAAACAAAACCTTTTTAAAGGGGTCATATGATGCTGCTAAAAAGAACATTATTTTGTGTATTTGGTGTAATGAAATGTGTTTATGGTTCAAAAAACACATTAATTTCCACATACTGTACATGATGGTTTCTCCTCTATGCCCCGACTTTTTAAAAACGCGTCAATTTTTACAAAGCTCATCCGTCTGAAAAGCGAGGTGTGCTCTGATTTGGCAGCTATCCAGTGCATTGTGATTGGCCGAATACCTCAAGCGTGTGACGGAAATGTTACTCCCCTTACCATACTGTGATGCCCTGTCCGGCCGGAGCGTAACATAAAACCATGTCTGCATTTGTGATCGGAGAAATGACAAACAACAAGTGCTACTCTACACTGCCCAAAAAACTCACGTTTGAATCGTCAGTGTCACATATTCTTTAAATATAAAAAATGATCTACAGTAGTGAGTCAGAACAGCCGGCATTGTGGTCTGTTCTTCCAGGATCAGGAAACAGTCCTCCGTATAATGCGCTGCACACATCTGAATATTTTGAGTTGAACTGTTCTGGAACAGTTTGTAAATACAACTTAACCACTGATTTCTAGTCGTGTCCTCTTTTGGAAGGCCAAACAAAGTAGTTTCGCTTTCACATCGGATTCGACAAAGGAGCGTCCGGCGGGCTTGCGGCAAATGTGACGAGCCAGGGCTGGACTGCTTTGTCCACGGGAAAGACGATCCAGCGATAGAAAGCGCGCGAAGTGAATGTATTACCCAGCGGACAGCACGGATCAGATCCAGGCTGACATAAGCCGCTTTGTACTCTTTGGAAGGCAAACACACAAAGTAGTTTCGCTTGCACAATGAAACACACAGCGCCTTCACAACACGGCGGCGGCAACAACAATACTACAGCGAGAATAAAAGTTACGCCTTCTTTCTTTGCGTGAACATTTGGGCTGCGTTATGCAAATCTTCCCATATCGTGACGTAGACATGTGGGGGCATGTTAGAACGAGCCGTTTAGGTAGGCGTGGTTGACTCTTAACTTTTATAAAGAATATCTCTTTGGATTTGAGACTTTAGTCTTTGCAACTTTACAGATCTTCTTTATGCACCAAGACTTTGTAACAGTCCAAAGAGAAAGGAAAAATTTAAATCCCATCATATGACCCCTTTAAAGGAATGTTATAAAGACTCTTTAGGAACGGATGTTCGCCATTTTAGCCAGCTCTCGTAAGTCCTAGATTGTCGTGCTGGTCAAAGCCATGCAGCCTTGTTCTGTCATTTGCCGAAGGAACAGCTCTTTGAATATAAAGCAGGGCTTATGGTCACCGAACAATGTCAGCATGTGGTCCATAAGCTTAGAGGGCTTTGCATCACCCAGACCTGGTAACGAAAGAAGCTGTATCAAACGCAGTTCAGTCAATCCAAAATTTCCCAACAAGTATGTTTTAAGAGTGCCATACTTGTCCCTCTCAGGGGGCTCATTTAACACGGTTACCACTTGCGATGCTGTGGAGCTGCTGAGCAAAGCTACTAGGTAGTAATACTTTGTGTCATCTGCAGTGATGTCTCGCAGTGTGAACTGTGCCTCTGCCTGTGCAAATGTCTCCAGGTTACGAATGTAACCATGGTTCCCAGAGTACTGAGGAACGAGACTTCTGCGTCGGAAACACTTTGGGAACGCCTTCAGCGTGACCATGCTCTGAATCACATGTAAAATCAGTCCAATGGAAGGGCGAGACGTCACAATCAGGTGACGTAGAGCTATAAAAGCACGTGCAGTGGAACCGTCTGAGCCATGGCATCAGGACTCTCTTAGCTGAAGTCTTCTATCAGGGCAGGACCCAATGAGAGACGCTTGGCAGGGGCTCCCAAACCACCAGGTGACCTACTAAGGGAACCAGTCTCTCGAGACTGGCTTCTGGTGCACTTAGAGCGGCTAGGTCAGTGCCCTGAAGCGGCAGACTGGTAGGGAACGGCTGAACTAGCTGCTCTAGAAACCTCCGAAGAGGTAGCGAGCCTCTCAGTACCGCTATGTTTCCGGGCGGTGACTGAGAGAAGCGCTCGCCGGAGACCGCTGCACCCTGGCTGGGTGGCAGGGTTGGCAGATCGATCTCCTGAGGGCACTGAGGAGAGACAGGCACCATATAATGAGGTGTACACCGCTCATCCCCAGAGGGGGCCGGCCCTCAGAAGTCCTGGGCCCTAGGCGTCAGGACGTTTTAGTCGAAGACTATCGAGCGAGAATGACGGTCCGCAGATCCGCTTTCCGCTAGAAGCCTTCGGCCCGGGAAGGAGCTGCATGAGGAGCTGGAACACGATTGGTTGGGGCTGCTCCCGCCAGCCAGCCCATAGAACACCTCAACCTCCTCGGAGATAATTTTTATTATTTGTTTTCCAGAGCTAGGTATATTAAACCTTCTCATAGTCTCAAGAAAAAAAAAATACTTAATTTAATTCCTCTGAATTAAATGCAGCCAAACAACCAGACAAGTAAACATGGTCTGGTGTGATAAGATTCATATCAAAACCGAAAATGATGTAATGCGAGCGGCAGCGCACAAGCCGCTCGGTCACACAAACAATATCAATCTCCTCGGAGAAAGATAGCTGCAGCAGCGAGCTCTCACTCAGAGGGGGAAGAAGCCGCAGCGTGGGCTTCTGAACCCCGAGAGAGAGCGCTAGATCTAGGGAACACGGGTGGAGATAGGAAGAGCCGACTCCAACCTGTCCGCCTGATCATGTGCGATCCCTGCGATCTCAATCGCTGCCGTGCCTCAGCAGCAGCGGAACCGCAATCGCAAGATCACAGGCACGAACACACTCCTCCGAGCGTGCCCGGCGAGAGCGGAGCGTTTTGCAGCGGGAAATCAGCACAATCAGCCCCCCGAGAACCGCAGCGCGGTGGAGTCGTACACAGAGCAGATGGGGCACTGGTCATCTCGAACACAGAGCGCACCGCCAGCACCGCGAGGAACGCTGGTGAAGGCTCCCTCATCAAAGAGAGCCTTCTGAGAGTGAAGCAAGGCAGTAACAAACACTCGCAATGCGGGCAGTCAGCTCCCTTGAGAACTGAATCTGCGTGCTTCACTCCCAAGCAGACAACATACAAACTGTGCGTGTCCCCACCCGAAATATAGCACGGGCAGGGAGGAACACACAGCCTGAACGCTGCCTGCTCTCGCCCAAATGCTTCTTCTTGGCTGAAGCTTGACATAATGGAGCTTATGAGTGGACAAACAACACTAAATAAAACTCACAAACAGATATCAGACTGACACACACACAGAGCGCTTGCTTACTGACAGAAAGCTGACACCGGTTACACCGCACGTGCTTTTATAGCTTCCTGGTCTCTACGTCACCCGCCTGTAACGTCTCGCCCTTCCATTGGACTGATTTTACATGTGATTCAGAGCGTGGTCATGCTAAAGGCGTTCCCAAAGCGTTTTCTTACGCAGCTCGAGTTCCTGAAGGGGAACCATGCCAAGGCTTGCTGTCCCCAAAACTCTGGTAACTTGAGAGCACCTGCGCTGGCCTTCATCTTGTCAAACCATAACAACAAAAAACTCTGGAAACGTCCAAGAGTATCGGGGTCACTACATGTAGGTATTTGTGCGATTAAATGAACACAGACAACATTAAAATTGGATGAAAAGCTGTGAACTGGCTATTGCTTTTTTCCACCACAGGCAACTAAACATATCAAACACTGTATGTGAATTCTGTCACATATTTAAGTGTATGCAGCCACACTATATACTTACGTATTTAGCATTACAGTTTTATGTTCATTTTAGGATACGCATATCGCCACTGTGATGCATCAGGTAACTGGGAGCAGGTATCCACTATAAACCGGACATGGGCTAACTACACAGAATGCACCACCTACCTGCACACTAACCACAGCGATCAGGGGGTGTGTATTTTTTAATAACTCCTAGGCAGCTATTATCCAATTTATGGCATGCATTACATTTCTGTTGCTCATATTATACTATATATTGCTCATATTCATACTATATACATTTAAGAATGTAACTCATTGGCAGAGTCAATTAATTGACATCACCTGGTAGATGGCTAAACAAAATGGTTAAAAAAATCAAATTGAAAGAGGCACCTGAACCATTTATTTAGGCCAGAATATCATAGATAGTTTGATATGTACTCTTTTTACATGTTTCAGTCACCAACCACCAATAGCAACCACACAGAAGCTATCAGCATAGCAACACAAAAAAATTTATATAATATTTTTTATTTCATTTTTTTTGTCTAAAAGATAAGAAAATAAGATCATGGACTAAAATGAACAGTCTTTTACAGTCACATGTACATACGTTCAATAATATGTTTTCTATTTTACTGTGTTTATTTAGGAGGTCTTTGAGCGACTTTATCTCATGTACACTATTGGATACTCCATATCACTGGTCGCGTTACTGGTGGCTGTCTTTATCCTTTGCTATTTTAAGTAAGTGCAAAATTAACATTTAGACAAGATAAATATCAAGTTTTTAATGTAAGAGTAGCATTGAATATGATATCCATGTGTTCAGATACAGACTTATGAGACATCTTTGCTATGATCTGATCAGACAGTCAGCAGGTCCTCTGCTCACTGAGAAAGCTATAGTTGTAAGAATAAAAGTTGAAAGAATAGTTGTAATTTACCCATGCAGAACTTTTCATTCAGTTCACACTAATAATTAATAACAAGAATCAAGTAATTGTAAAATTACATATAAAGATGTACTTAAGTCATACTTTAAGTGGGTCAAAAACACCCATAAGTTCAATTAATTGCACTTAAAAAAAGTTACAATTCATAATGAAAGCAATCTGGATGTACTACATCTGCATTGTCATGTGACTTACAGTATGAGACAATGAAATTAATAATTTTCCACAACTACTTAAAAGTCAGTTTGATTATTCTCCTTTCTCTGTTTCTTTTTTTCTATAGACGTCTCCATTGCACCCGTAACCACATTCACATCCACCTCTTCACCTCATTCATATGCCGAGCAATCAGTATATTTGTGAAAGACGCCGTTCTTTATGCTGTCATAGATGAAGGCAAACTAGAAGATGGGGCCATTGGACAAAGACCCTACATGGTACTTACAAAAACACATTTGCAAATGAATACATAAATACTGTACATAAATAACACAAAGTGTCTGCAGAACCCAACATTGGTTTTATTGTTCTGTGTGCTAACAGGTGGGCTGCAAGTTTGTTGTGACCCTCTTCCTGTATCTCTTGGCAACCAATCATTATTGGATCCTGGTGGAGGGTCTGTATTTGCATAGTCTGATCTTCATGGCCTTCCTGTCTGATAAAAACTGTCTGTGGGCTTTAACAATCATAGGCTGGGGTGAGTTGTCACTTTTGATTTGAAGATAGCATATGATAGTAACATTATGTAGAGCAATACATTATGGCATTGAGGGTGCAAAATGTAGATAGTATTCTCCTTTAACATCCTGCTTCAGTCTCTCTTGCTTCCTCTTACATAGGAATACCTGCAGTGTTTGTATCCATATGGGTCAGTGCCCGGGTGTTTCTGGCAGACACACAGTAGGTTTACACACACAAACAAGTGGCACACATGCGTGCAGTGCCTACATGCAAAGGTTTCTGTTAAAGCTCTAAATGTAAACCTTGGAATATGATCTCCTAAGTTCCCTGCCTTCGGCCCGAGACTCTGGGATTGGCCCTAATATCCCTACAACCCTACATAGGACATGCAGTTTGGAGAATAAATGTATTATCTTCTGGGTGATGAGCTTTGTTTGGCTTTAACTTGCACTTTTAGGCCAAATAGGTCCCATCAAACCACAAAACTTTTTTTCCAAAAGGTTTAGGTTTTGTCATATAGTTTTTAGCAAATTCCAGGCAAGACCTAATGTTGGCCTTTCTAAAAATAGTCTCTGGCTGAACCTGTGAAGTCAAGATATTTATGGTGCGGTCAAGCAGTTGTTTAAGTAGTTCATGTTTTTATTAATGTATTTATTCATCATCTATATTAAGCAGCAGTGTGCTGCAGGGTTCTATTCTTGGATCGATTTTATTTTCACTGTATATGTTTCCATTAGTTTCCATTTTTTTGTAAAAACAATATTTCATATAATTTATATGCTGATGATACGCAGCGTTGTATTATACTCATTCCAAGTGGTTCTTCATTATTTTGTTTCTTATGGGCCTACATTGTTTAGGTAAGATTAAAGCCTGGGTGTCTAGTAATTTCCACCATATTAACACAAACAAGGCTTTTCTGATTTAAGAATTTTGGTAACACTTTACAATGAGGTTTAATTTGTTAAAATCAGTTATCTATACTAGTTAACATAAATAATAGTTATACAAAAGTTGTACTATTATTGCTTTACTATTAGTTAATGCACTGTGAACTAATAACTAATAACATTAATATAATTTTATTAACTAACATTACAAAGGTTAATAAATATTTTGTTGGATGCTGTCCAGGTGCAGCAAGATTAATGTACAAATGGAAAAATTTTCAAATGTTTGTTGAAAAAGTAGGTAATTTGCTCTGGACTTTTTATAGAGGATGTGTGAGGAAAATACTCAAGAAAAACTCTGAACTGTGTAATGAGTGTCCCAGTGTAAAAAAATATTTAAATAATTAAATATTCCTTTCACATTACAACACAGTAAAATAAGATAATAGATGATTGAGAGTGCTTTCTAAAGCATTGAAGGCTGGATTTCTTTATTTCTAGGTGCTGGGATATAAGCGCCGGCAATCTCAAATGGATCTATCAAGTACCTATCCTGGCAGCCATTGTTGTAAGAAAATATATATTTTTCTCTAATTAATACTAATAATAATTCAAATCTTTCAATTAAATAAATCCTATGCAGTAACAAAAATATGTACTTTATAAAATGGAAAATATATTATCCATATTTTATAAACAATAAACGCTTCTTATCAGAAAATCCCTACTGAAAAGTCACTTATTTTTGTGTGTTTTATTTATCTAGGTAAACTTCTTTCTCTTCCTCAATATCATCAGGGTTCTGGCCTCTAAGTTGTGGGAAACAAACACTGGAAAACTAGACCCTAGACAGCAGTACAGGTTATAAATTACTACACACACGCGTACGCGTTTACGCATGTAAATACACATGTGATTTGTAGTGATTTGTTTGCTGTGTAGGAAACTGCTGAAGTCAACCCTGGTGTTGATGCCACTGTTTGGAGTTCATTACATGCTGTTCATGGCTCTTCCATACACTGAGGTCACAGGTCTGCTGTGGCAGATTCAGATGCATTATGAGATGCTCTTCAACTCTTCACAGGTATAGTCTACTTTCCAAAAAAATTAATAAATAAATCAGATCCACTCATCTGGGGTCAGGCGTCTCCTTTGACCTGGCAAATTTTCCCCAAGGGCTATTTTAAACCTATAATCTGCAAGTAATAGATGTGAAGGAAATTACTTTGGGATTCAATTGCTAAAAATTGAATAGTCTGCCGTTATGTTCACAGTGACAATGATTTACACTTTCTATAGAAGTTTAATTAATTGATTAATTTTCAATAAGAATTGATGAATTAAGATGACAGGGTTACACTTTACATGCATTAACTGACATTAACTAACAGTGAACAATTAATTGCTTATGGTTTTTATTAATATTGTTTACATTAGTCAATAAAATACAACTTTTTATTGTTACTGCAGTTCATGGTATCTAAGGTTCTTAAAATAAAATTAACAGATACAGCTTTTAAACATACAAATTGCTTGTCAATGGAGCTTTTCATGTTGCTTTAATTTAATTAGGGAACATGAAGCATCATACATGGTTGCTGCCCTGAAAAATTGCATGATTTTTCTGGTTATGATTTCATTGGAATTTTTCATTTCATTTCCACAGGGTTTCTTTGTGGCATTTATTTACTGCTTCTGCAATGGGGAGGTGAGTGTTTCACACTTTAGATTTATACGTGTGTACTTACCGTATTTACCCAGTGTGACTTGATGGTGTGAACTTGAACAGTTCAATGAGCTTTCTTTGAAAAATGCATGTTTAAATGATTAGTTCACTTCCAGAATAACAGTTTCCTAATAATTTACTCACCCCCATGTCCTCCAAGATATTCATGTCTTTCTTTCTTCAGTCGAAAAGAAAATAGTTTTTATTTTTAGGAAAACATTCCAGGATTTTTCTCCATATAGTGGTTTCAATGCAGTTTCAAAAGGCTCTACACCAGTGTTTCTCAACCCTGGTCCTGAGCGCCCCCAAACACTGCACATTTTGTGTGTCTCCCTAATCTAACACACCTGATTCAACTCATCATCTCATTAGAATAAACTAAACTCCAGGACCTGAACTGGGTGTGTCAGACAAGGGAGACATACAAAATGAGCAGTGTTGGGGGGCGCCCAGGACCAGGGTTGAGAAACACTGCTCTACACCATCCCAGCCAAGATATAAGTGTCTTACTAGTGAAGAAAAAAAAAAAAAAAAAAAAAAAAAAAAAAAAAAAAACAATCCGTCTTTTCAGAAATTTTTTTTTTCTTTCACTGAAGAAAACAGACCATGAACATCTTGGATGACATGGGGGTGAGTAAATAATCAGGAAATTTTTATCCTGGAAGTGAAATGATCCTTTAAAGATGCAGAGTGTAATTTAGGACAGAATGTAATTGTAAGAATAATGCCTTTAGCTAATGTTGCTGTTTTGGGCTGGTTGGGGAGCTCAAATAAGCAGAGCAATGTTTTATTGACAGTTTATACAGTTTTGGGGGGAATCAAACACAAATGGCTTATATTTGTTTCATTTGTCCTCTACATATTTAAAGCATATTCCTTAAAGGGGTCTATGATGCTGCTAAAAAGAACATTATTTGGTGTTATGAAATGTGTTTAAGAGGTTTAAGGTAAAAAAAAACACATTAATTTCCACATACTGTACATTATTGTTTCTCCTCTATGCACCGCTTTTTTGAAACGCGTCGATTTTTACAAAGCTCATCGGTCTGAAAAGCGAGGTGTGCTGTGATTGGCCAGCTATCCAGTGCATTGTGATTGGCGGAATACCTCAAGCGTGTAACGGAAATGTTACGCCCCTACCATACGGTTGATGGCGTGTCCCCCGGACGACTATACAAAAACATTAAGACGCCATTTGTTGCATCCAGTTGGGGACATAATTACTGATTATAATTACATATACTGTCTTTTTACACGTTGCATCACACCACGTAAACATAAAACCATGTCTACATCTGTGATCGGAGAAATGACAAACAACAAAAGCTACTCTACACTGCTCAAAACTCACGTTTTAATCATCAGTGGCCAAATCCTTTCAATTAAAACCCGTACTTACGACGAGTCAGAATAGCCTGCATTGTAGTCTTCTCTACCAGGATCAGTAAACAGTCCTACATTAAATGTGCTGCCCACATCTGGATATTTGGGTTAAACTGTTCTGGCACAGTGTTGTAAATACAACTTACCACTGATTTCTAGTCATGTCCTCTATTTGAATGCCAAACAAAGTAGTTTCGCTTTAACAACAAAACACACAGCGCCTCCGCGTGAGTGAGAACGGTGCGGCTGGCCGGATCGCGACTAAGGAGCGGCTAACCCCAATTTTACGACCGCCCGGGCTGGACTACCGCTTCTCCACGTTGAAAGCATTCCGGCGATCCACAGCACTAAGGGTTTGATGTATGCCTTCAGCGACCAGCAAAGATCATCTCTAGGCATGAACGAAGCGGATATCGTCCCTCTTTTTGGGAAGACCAAACAAGTAGTTTCCCGTCATTTTCCTCACAACGAAGCACACGGCGTCTTCACGACATGGCGCAGCAGCAACAATACTACAGTGAGAATACAAGGTTACCCTTCTTTCTTTGCGTGAACATTTTGGGCGGCGTTATGCAAATCTTCCCACATTGTGATGTAGATATGTGGGGGCGTGTTAGAACGAGCCGTTTTAGGTAGGCGTGGTTAACTCTTAACTTTGATAAAGAATATCTCTTTGGATTTGAGACTTTAGTCTTTGCAACTTTACAAGATCTTCTTTATGCACCAAGAGCTTGTAACACTCCAAAGAGAAAGAAAAAATTTTAATCCCATCATATGACCCCTTTAAAAATTTAAGTTCTGTCATCTTTTACTCAAACTTTTAATTTAGAGTTCTTGTCTGTGTCGTGTGACTATGGCTGAAAATTCTTATACACAATTTGGACCGACAAAGTTAACACAGGATTTTTCATTTTTGGGTGAACTAACACCACCTTATAATAATTTGCAACGTGAAAGATGCTATTTTCTGTGAGTGTGCAAGGCTTCTGATTCATTAGTCACTATAGGTAAATTAACAAGGAGAATAAAAAGTGCTATAAACTATTTGTGTTACAAACCAGTGTGTCTATAATTGCAATAATACGGTACTACATTAAAATAATAAAATAAATACCAGTTTCCAATATCAAGCAGCACAACGAGCTGTTTTGTACAGCTAAAAAAAAAAAAATACCTGGAACAGCTGATGACCCCAGAAGCCTTTAACTTTTTTACTTAAAAATTTAGGTGGATTGTGTATCTCAATTTCATACTGTGGCATATTCATTGCACTTTGCAATTTTGGTCAGCATAATTAGTATGTTGTTCACACTGAAAATTTCAACAAAAAGTGCACTTCACATACTCAGACCATGCACTTGTGCACTGAGATTTCACTAGTAAGCTACTAGGCTACTATAAATGCTGTCAAATTTTTTCTTGCCTTTTTGAAATAATATTTTTGGTATATGAAGGATAAAACTAAATATATTTTCAATTTCTAAAAAATATTTCATTAAGCTTTTAGCATATATTTGAAATATATTTTGGCCAGAAAGTATATATTTTTTGCTGTATAGGTTATTACATACAAGGGCTACGAGACTCCAATGCCACATTACACAATATCCTTCATACACTAGAAAGTACATAGTATAAGTGGTTTTCATTTGGGTCACAACATATTTCGTTAAGCTGGAACAAGTGACTGTATTTTAACATAGAGGAAACCACATACATCACCTTTAAATTTGTGTGTGTGCCAGTGTCTTAACCCTTTTTCTCTGTCTCTTTCTTTTTTTATCTCTCCATCATGAACAGGTGCAGGCAGAGCTTAAGAAGGCTTGGCTGAGGCGCAGTCTTGCAATAGACCTGAAGCAGAAAACTCGTGTCAACAGCAGCGCGGGATGTGGAAGCGGCTACTATGGAGGCATGATGTCACACACCACAACTCAGAGCGTGTGTCTCAGTGTCAGCGGCACTAAAGGCCTGCCTCTGGGCACCATGGGGTCCAAAGGGCAATCACGTCTCCACCATTCAGGAAACTTACCTGGGCATGCGCCTCACGACACAGAGACTGTGTTTTTTACAGTGCGGCAGCATGAGCTGGTTCTGAGGCAGAATGATGGGAAAAGGTCTCCATGCAAGCAGACCAGCAAGAATGCAGAGGAAAGTGAGCATGATTTTGTAGCAGATGATGAACATTCAGGTTCCATGTCTTGGAAAGAACTGGAAACAATGCTTTGATGGTCTCCTGGCTGAATATCAGTGGTTCTTACTATGGTTAGAAGCCCTTAGTATTAAATAGTCTAGAATTAAATACAAGTTAAGCTCAGTCAACAGCACTTGTGGCATATTGTTGACCACAGGTTGAATTTCACAATTGCACAATTGAATTTCAACTCAGTTTTCATTTTCTTAAAAAAAGAAAAAGAAAAAAAGGTTACGTGCGAATGTAAATGTTGAAATACTAATTTGTGTTTCAATAGTATAACCACATAATGTAAACAATGTTAACATGACTTTAGTGTGAAAAATCACTTACTAACTTTTTTGTTTTTGTGTGTGTGTGTGTGTGTGTGTGTGTGTAAAATTATATTTAGTTTCCAACTTTCACAGTTCAGTTTCACAACCTACACTCAGATTCTAAAAAAAAAAATATGTAAAAAATTGGTATCACATTTACCGCTCAAATAATAAATTTGAACAGAATAATTAATGTATTAATAAAAGAAAATAGATAAATTAATTTTATAAATCAATGTTTATAAATTTAAATCTTTCCAAAAAACTGGCCTCATTCAGCTTACCCCGTATTGACTCACCATTACTTATTTTTTATTTTTTTAAGAAAATTAGAAATTAATCTAAATTATTTTTTATGGTACATTATGCCACAAAGACTGATTTTCACCTGCCAGACAATTAAACAAACAAGCAAACAAAAATCCCATGGATTTACATTCAAGAAAGAACAATATCTAGAGGTCTCATGGAGGAGTGCAATTTTGACTTGGGCCAATAAGCAACCATCTAGCAACGTCCTAGCAACCACCCTAAACACCCTATACTAACTACATAGCAACATGTTGAAAACAGATAGAAAACACTGTAGTAACCAACCCAGCATACTAACATTGTAACATTGTAGAGTTTCTAAAAGTGCAAGCACCACTCATTTTCTTGAGAAAATGTTGTTTTTAGTATTGTAATTATGGATGTCTGAATTTGAGATGTCAAGCAAATACGTATATTTGTCTGTCATGCATATTGTGCATATAGAGAAAATGAAAATGTCTGAAAATGAAAACTTTTGTCAAGTAATGAACCTGTAGGCCACTAGAAATTTGCATGATAAAAGTTTCACATTTGAAATGAACTGTAAAAAAGAATGCTTACTATCAGTTGTCTCTCTTTATCATTTCAAATATCATCTCAAAATAACGTCATGCATTAAAAACCTGCATTAGTATTTGTGAGACAGTCCACGTTGTGCCATCTCTTCAAATTTCTGCCCAAGCCATTATGATATTATGATGCTTCCTTTAATCTGCATTTGAGCTCTAATTTTGGAGATATTATGATTTGTTGCACAGCTAAACGCATAATCATGGTTATAATGATAATGATATTTTGTGATTTTGTATTTAGAAATTCACCTGCCGACTGACAAAAAAAGGACCATGTAGTGTTTAATGTAAAATTGATGTGTGTTGAATAAAATCTGTACGGTCTGTAACAAGTTTAATACTTATTTTAATTATTTATTAAATATGTAGCCTATGTCACTGGAATATGTACTTCATTAATGGCAGTCATTATAATGTTAATGATGAACACAGTAAACTTCACCAGGTTTCACCAGGACACAAGGAAACCAGCACTTACATTAAAAATCCCATTGCAAATCAGTGACTAAATTATGTCCACAGTGTAAGTGGAGATATTCGTTTTCCTAAAAAAATTTTGATGTAAGGTTTAAAAAATGGATGTGAAAGAATGCATGGGTTTGTGTTTGACTGTCAGATATTTTTACTTCTATCCCAATTCAAAACAAACATTTTTTCCTTCTGTTATGGATCCGCTCTTTCCATCAGTCTTTCTTCTACTCTAAAACGATATATTTCACATTCTTTCAGCACCCTGCCCTAGATGCCCTCTCACTGCAGTCAGGAATTTCACAGCAGAGCTTCAGGTCTAAACCTAGCCCTGGACATAGACAGTCTCTGCCTGCTTCACATACAAATGTGCAAGAACATTAAACTTAACATTAGCATTGTTGGTTATATTTTTGCCATTATGAATCTGCATTACACATCAAGTGAGCAATTATTGACACCTTTTCATATTTACATTTCACAGTGCAACAAAATAAGGGTAGTGTGTGTGTTGCATGTTTTAGCAATTCAAATGATGCTGCCAAAAGGACCTCTGGTGGATATATGGGTAACTGCATCTCAATCAAGTTTTTGGTATGGAAAAACAGTGGGGCTATGCACTTTATTTAAAGAAATAGCTCACCCAAAAATGAAAAATCGCTATAAATTTACTCACTCTTAGGCCAACCAAGATGTAGATGAGTTTGTTTCCTCATTGGAACATATTTTGAGAAATTTATTATAACTTCACTTGTTCACACCAATGGATCTTCTGCAGTGAATGGGTGCCGTGGGAATGAGATTTTATCAGCTGATAAAAATCATCACAATAATCCACAAAAATAAATAAACCCCTTTTTTTACCCCTAATAGGTATGTATGCATACATACATACCTATTACTACTCTAAGGTATTAATATGTTCCTATTAGGGGTAAAAAAAAAAAAAAAAAAATGTATAAAGATGTCCTTTTAAGAGTACTGCTCCAGTGACTTTTGGCCCCTTTTTTTATGTGGCCTGGATGAGTGTGAGATTTCCTGGCCTGAAATTGCATCCCAGTCTGGCCTTGGTTAAGTATTAATGGTGTGAGAATTATAGATAATAAATGTAATAACTTTCATATTTAAAAAAATTATGTAGAACCACATTATTGCCAAAATGCAAACCTATTTGGAATTTGTTATATAATTGAATGGAAAGAGGTCTGGAGTTTACCTAATAAATATTGTCTCACCAATAAACTTACATATAAAGTTATTCATTTGATTTACCCAGTGAGACAAGTAGTTGCAACATTTTTTGGAAATATGGACAGACTGCATAAAACGCTTATTTTATGAAGGCGTATTTACCTATATGTTTTGGACTGATGTTGAATATCTAATATTTAAATTTAGCTACAAAATTAAGACTCTCTGGTAAAGATATATTTTTGTTGTGTAATTTGGAGCCAAATTTTGGTGTATTTTATACACTGAACAAAATTATAAACGCCAACACTTTTGTTTTTGCCCCCATTTTTTCATGAGCTGAACTCAAAGATCTAGGACTTTTTCTATGTACACAAAAGGCCTATTTCTTTCAAATATTGTTCACAAATCTGTCTAAATCTGTGTTAGTGAGCACTTCTCCTTTGCCGAGATAATCCATCCACCTCACAGGTGTGGCATATCAAGATGCTGATTAGACAGCATGATTATTGCACTGTTGTGCCTTAGGCTGGCCACAATAAAAAGGCCACTCTAAAATGTGCAGTTTTATTATACAGCACAATGCCACAGATGTCGCAAATTTTGAAGGAGCGTGCAATTGGCATGCTGACAGCAGGAATGTCCACTAGAGCTGTTGCCCGTGAATTGAAACGTTTCCAAAGGCGTTTCAGAGAATTTGGCTGTACATCCAACCGGCCTCACAACTGCTGACCACGTGTAACCACACCAGCCCAGTTCCTCCACATCCAGCATCTTCACCTCCGAGATCATCTGAGACCAGCCACCCGGAAAGCTGCTGCAACAATCGGTTTGCATAACCAAAGAATTTCTGCACAAACTGTCAGAAACCGTCTCAGGGAAGATCATCTGCATGCTCGTCGTCCTCATCGGTGTCTCGACCTGACTGCAGTTCGTCGTAACAGACTTGAGTGGGCAAATGATCACATTCGATGGCGTCTGGCACTTTGGAGAGGTGTTCTCTTCACGGTGAATCCTGGTTTTCACTGTACAGGGCAGATGACAGCGTGTATGGCGTTGTGTGGGTCAGCGGTTTGATGTCAACGTTGTGGATCGAGTGGCCCATGGTGGCGGTGGGGTTATGGTATGGCAGGCGTATGTTATGGACAACGAACACAGGTGCATTTTATTGATGGCATTTTGAATGCACAGAGATACCGTGACAAGATCCTGAGGCCCATTGTTGTGCCATTCATCGACCATCACCCATGTTGCAGCATGATAATGCACGGCCCCATGTTGCAAGGATCTGTACACAATTCCTGGAAGCTGAAAACATCGCATTTCTTGCATGGCCAGCATACTCACCGTACATGTCACCCCATTGAGCATGTTTTGGGATGCTCTGGATCGGCGTATATGACAGCGTGTTCCAGTTCCTTCCAATATCCAGCAACTTCGCACAGCCTTTGAAGAGGAGTGGACCAATATTCCACAGGCTACAATCAACAACCTGATCAATTCTATGTGAAGGAGATGTGTTGCACTGTGTGAGGCCAATGGTGGTCACACCAGATACTGACTGGTTTTTCGGACCCCCCGGACCCCCCAATACAATAAAACTGCACATTTTACAGTGGCCTTTTATTGTAGCCAGCCTAAGGCACAACTGTGCAATAATCATGCTGTCTAATCAGCATTTTGATATGCCACACCTGTGAGGTGGATGATTATCTCGGCAAAGGAGAAGTGCTCACTAACACAGATTTAGACAGATTTTGTGAACAATATTTGAGAGAAATAGGCCTTTTGCCTTTTGTGTACATAGAAAAAGTCACAGAGTGAAAAAGAGTTCAGCTCATGAAAAATGGGAGCAAAAACAAAATTGCTGCATTTATAATTTTGTTCAGTATAATGTGGTATGGGAAAAACCATATACCACAAACCAAATGGACTAATAACAAACCTACACCTTGACCTTATTTAAAACTGAACTTTTAAGCAAGTGCATTTAGGCCTTACACGATCTAAGAAATTAAAGAGCAAATAGACCGCATCAAGTTTTTTGGAAATTTCTGTGTCTTACCCCTGTTATAGTGTTTTTTAATAATATTTTATTTATTTATTTTCTTTCTTCTTTTTTCTGTTGGTTCCTTTGATGCTATTATTAATATATTTGATAATAGTTGAATACCCTGTGATCCTCTATACAAGTATGTTATGTTACTGTTCTTGTTATTCAATAAGAAAGAAAGAAAGAAAGAAAGAAAAGCCGAGATTTCAACCTAGCAGCATGATAGTAGCTAGATTTCAGAACCTATTGACTGAAGCCCTCTAGGGGCCGCTTTGGTTCACTGCGTCCCCCGCGGCACTGGAAAGGTCTGTGCGTCCTTCATGCGCATCTCAGCCTTACAGCAGGACCCACCTGGAATAACATTTCCAGTTAATTCATTTTTTTAATTTGACCTCATAGTTGAAGTGCTGGGAGTTGAAAGAAACGTGAATCATCCTAAAATGATTTTGCTGATCCGGTGAATGCTGAGATGAGGTCAGTATATAGGAGGGGTGCAGACGGTCGCCATCAGTGTCTCTCTTTAACAGCGCTCAAGGAGAAAGCCTCAGTTCGTCTGCACTGTAATAGTGGAGAATGGCGTTTTCAAACCGACTATCTTCACCTGTCATGCCTCGTCTCTGAATGCGGTTGTGTGTGTATTTGTGGCGTAAGGGAGGGGTCCAGTGGGATGGAGCAGAGTTGCATGCAGTCCGCGATGGCAATGGGTGCACAGTCCAAGAAAG
The DNA here is from genome assembly GCA_018155175.1 of Sinocyclocheilus anophthalmus. Classification (NCBI taxonomy): domain Eukaryota; kingdom Metazoa; phylum Chordata; class Actinopteri; order Cypriniformes; family Cyprinidae; genus Sinocyclocheilus; species Sinocyclocheilus anophthalmus. The sequence goes on from JADLZN010011839.1 coordinate 186,914, forward strand.
GCTTCTCCAGGAGCATCGCCGTGGAGAGAAAAAACCTCATCACGGTTTGTAGGTGAGTGAGAAGCCTTCAGAAGCCACATAACGTTATGTAACGTTATGCATGTTGCAACGTTTCTGGCCTTCAGCGGAGTCATAAACAGACAGGGATGCGTCCGAAAATATCATTTGCTCTTTTATTTCATTTAGGAAACGCGGCACTTAGTCTGTGTACTGCATGGAGAGGCTTGCTGAAAACAATATGTGTCGTTTTCACCATCATCTTAAAGAAATCTGTAGATTCGGAGGTACGTTTCGTGAGGTCTATGACCGACATACATGGTAAACACCGGATTGCTAAAGATCTTTAGTTCCGTTTACTTCGTTATGTGAGTCTATACGCTAATTATTAAGGGTGTTTTATTAAATGTGTGTACACAAATTATTTCTGAAACCTGGCATTTCACGCAATGTGAGTTATCTCCGTTCCCCGGATGATGTCGATGCTTCCTCCCGCTGACGGGGGCCCCTGGGAATCTGCTGTGCTGTACAGAGAATAGGGGTCACAATGATCCAAATATAAAATTAGTACTTATAATTAAAATGCTGACGAAAATCATTGATGTTTTGGATTCACTTTATGTTAGGTCAGTCTTTACATTTAAATGAATCATTTGAATTTGATACAAAACAGTGTACTTATATAAAAAAAAATACATGTAATTCAAACTTGTAATTTTATTTCTGTAGTTACACATATGATTACACTGTAATACAATAGCAGCAAAGGCTTTTCAGTACAACATGTAGCCTACACAAGTATAAGTGCATGGTAGTTAAGGCACCTAATATAAAGTTTGACTGAAGTTTTTCTCTCCAGCTTCTGGCTGTCATGTCATACTCTGCCAATTGTACTGCAGTGGAGGGCTGTACTGAAAGAGTCATTGTTGTGATCAGAACAATTGATGGTGAAGTCACTGCTGGTTTGGCATTGGCAGGAATAACATTGCTCCATGTATGATTATGCCATATTATGCGTTAAATGAAATTATATTTTGTAGTTCAGTCATTCTTGAGAAGTGGGACAAAACGGTGCAAAATTGAAAAAAATAAAACCTTGTACTCAAACAAATGAAACTACATTTATTTAAATCTTATATGTACTTAAGCTACTGACTATGCGTTTGATACAACACTCCCAACTTTTCGCTTTTTTAACAAATGTTCTTTTTTTACCTTTGAGTTGTACTATAATTTTTCAGCTTTATCCTTTAACACATTCAAAATGTTTTTAAAACATTTCAAAAACACATTCGTCGTGTTAGCAACATATTACAGCCTTTCACAAATGTACCACAATTCCACAACAACTAAAATGATCATAAATGAAACATTTCACAATATTCAACTGGGGGGGGGACGGAGGTTGTACAGAACTGACGAGTTTACACTCTGACAGGAGTGACGAAAACCTAATTTTTTGTAATAATGTAACTATCTAATGCATTTAATCAGTCGATTACTGTATTAAAACAAAAACAACAGTGAGAATGTTGTTGTTTATAAAGCTTTTATTCAAGAGCCACATTGAAGTATTTTGATATATCACTGAAACACAAAATCATATGGTGGTGACATCTGACGGTGTTTTACGGAAATTTGGCATTTCTTTCACATAAACCAATGGAGTTCAATGTAGTAGACAAATTTTTTTGTTTTTTTCTGTTGAGTAGGCTGAGATGCTAATGGGAACTGAGAGAACCGGCCTTCATGAGATTAAAACTAATCCTTAAATATTTCAAATAATTGATCCTCATGAGAACGATTGGGTAAGAATGTGTGTTGACATATCAGCTGTGACAAAAAAGTAAATAGTAACATAGGATAAATATTTTACAACTAAAACTTAGCCGAGTCCTGTCTGGACCGATGTACTCTGCAGAGGTGGACTGTTGCAAGGGGGTCCTTTAGAGTTACAGCTGCCCCTGATATTCCCTGATTTGATTACATTTATTGAATGTCTGACGGTGTTGACAAAAAGCGGGGACGCAACTTTAAAATCATGTTAAACATGCATGTGTCATTAAAAAACAATCTTGCTTTCATAGGAGATAATATTAAGTTTTGCTTTTGATAAAACAAGCTCTTTTTCGTCATTAAAAAAACATTTTTATCCATTTTTTTGCATATGAATGATTGAACCCTTCTCGGTGGACACACTGTTTTAGACGTAGTGAGAAACACAGATTTGGTATAATAATGAAAAAATTAAATTGAAGGTAATAATTGTGTTAAATACATTCTATTAATCAATCCCTCATGACATTTAAAATTGAAAAAAATTTTTTTTTTTTTTAAAGCTAATAGCAGTTACCCTTGCTGGACCTGTTTTGTCCCACGTCTCAAGAATGACTAAGTTACAGTATATCTTCTTTCTAAAATGATGGCAACAGAATACAAGAAATATTATAAATTAAATATGATTATGTTTGGAAGTCACCTGTCCAGTGTATTTCTATGCCTGCGGCCCCAGACATTGGATTATGTTCCAGCATTCCCATGACCATAATCAGAAGATTAGAATTTAGAATTGAGTCTTTAAACTGGGAGACTGATTGAAAACTGATGCTTTTGAATTTTAGCATCACACATATCCAGCTTCATATCTATGGGGTTTCATAGGCGGTAGGTTTGTAGACGTAGGCCTACTTAAGAGGTGAGGAGCTCCGGTTCGAATCCCGTGCAACTACAGTGCAACAAAACAGTTCAAATCTGCATATAAGGAAGTTCAAATAACACGGTTGCATCAACAAATGTGTTTTTATATCAGTTTTGCATTTGTTAACACTATCGGGTAGGTTTAGGGTTGGATTTGGCGTAGGGCATATTTCCAACACGATAGAGCATTAACTTTTAGCGACAGTCCCCGGATATTTGAAAGCTGCAATACGTACCTGAAGCAACGTAATAAAAACACAGCAATATATACCTATATCAAAGTAATAAAAACGTGCCAGGGTTCACATATTGAACCCGTGATTTAGTTCCACTCAGTGGACATTTCTCTTTGAAACTGCGGCGAAACGTGCAGTAAGGTACGTAAAACGGTGTTGCAGAAAAGTACCCAGAGGTACATGTTTTTTTGAGACCAGGTTGAAAAACTCATATAAAACATTATGTACTGTAATGTATGTCACTCAGTTGGAAGCAGTTATATTCATGACCTTTCTAAGGATTAAGTAAGTACAGTAGTTAAGTAGAAAATGGTTTAGTCATTTATCAGAAAATGGTTTAGTCATCAGAAAGATTCAGTTAGTGCATTGATCCACACAGTACAACGGAACACACACAGCTGCAAAGATCATCGGTGCCCCTCTCCCCTCCATCCTGGACATTTTCCTTACACGATGCTCCAGCAAAGCCAACAGTATCGTGAAGGACCCCACCCATCCCCCCCACAGTCTCTTCCAGCTCCTACCATCAGGAAGACGGTACCAGAGCATCAGAGCCCGCTCTGAAAGACTGCTCAACAGCTTCTTCCCCCAGGCTGTGAGAAGCCCCTGAACTGCAAAATCAATTCACCCCACCCTCCTCTAAACCCCGTAACAACCCCTACCTCACTGAAACATGGACCATCGTCACCTCCTCCACGGGCCCGGGGACGGGGCCCCCAACCTTACCACATCGGAGGGGGAAGAAGAAGTCACAAAAAAAACTGGTCTGAAACATTTCTGAACATTCGAAGTATGCTACAGTGCCTTACAACCACCTGTAAACACACTCTCTATGCGCACTAACACGCTTTTTCAACCCACACTCTTTGCTTACATTAATGCCCACAAAAGACTCCGAATATGTTTTTTAGCATTCTCATAGGCACTACCCCAAAAAAAATCATCTTGGCCCTGGTTCCCCAGCCAGCTTACTTAACGATGTATTCTCCTTTGTTTGCACATGTACAAGTACATTATGTTTAGTGCTCCGTATATTCCTATTTTTTAAATTTATGAATAGTTAAACATTTATATATAGTATATTCATAGTCAAAATCTGTCAGTAGGTTAGTTGTGTATAGGTTTTACTGTTTTACTTCATTGTTGTATGCCTGTATTTATGTAGCACTGTGGTCCTGTGAGGCACGACATTTAGTTCCACTGTATGTCCCCACATGTAGCAGAATGACAATAAAGCTCAAATTGACTTGACTTGACATCATATCATCATTGGCTATTGCCTCACCAGTACTTCTAGCAACAGCTTTTAATGAGTAGACTTAGGGTATTAAAAATTTAAAATTTTCAAAGATTTTATATCTTATCTTAGTATCAGAAATTGTTTTAGTTTAATATACGATGTCTTAGCATGGACAGATGTAAAGAGATTCTTTTTGATGTTGATTGGGGTAATGATTTACCTATAGATTACCTTGTGAAACCAATCTTTTTCTTTAAATTATCCCTTGTGAAAAGATAGTGCACTTGTATTGACTGTGGACTTGCAGTGTACTTGCAGATAATATAATAATACAAAATAATGGCCACTTAAATGCACTTAAAGAGAGTGCGTTTTCGTGATCATGTTTCTTAGCACATTTAAGTACACTTTTAAATAGTTCACTTTGTAAAAATGTCAAATTAAAAGTTTGCATTTTAAATTATGTTTTAATAATCTTTGTTAAGACATTTATTTTGATGTGTTGTCTAACATACTAAAGCACATGGTGATTAGTATGTATATGTCTTTTGTATCGTACCTTTAAAGTAATCATGTGTATTTAATGACTAAAATTTGCAACTATCATCATAAAAAAAAAAGACATAGTGTGCATTAGCAATATATTGAAGTACAGGAAGTGCATGGTTTTCCCCAATAATATTTCTGGGAACAATAAAACACAACAATAACTTGGTTTTCAAAGACAATAAGGATATAGGCTAAGTCCTAGTTAATTGGGTCAAAAACACACTTAAATTCAACTATATATTTTGAATAAACAGGTACTATAAAATATATATATAATATATATGATAGAAGTGATAGGAAACTATATTATATCAAAGAATATATTGTAGAATAAGAATGCAGTGTAATTTGGTCTGAAAAATACAATTTTGTTTTGCAACCGATTTCAGTAGTATGCTAAAGCTGTACTTCTTTGTTTTCACTTTGAAATTTCAATCAGCCTCCCCACAATAGAGGTGACGTACGAGGATAGATCGCGTTTGAACTTATTGAAAAAAGAAGACACTTTCTTGGATAGTGATGAAATCAACCAGAAAAACAAGTAGAAAAAAAATCCAAATGGAATCAATGGTGTTCTCTAGGTATTGAAGCAAAATGGAAACCAGGTAATTTTTTCCGTATTGAAGTACTTTGTAATTGTTTGTGTTTGTATGGCAGGTTTTCAGTGAAGACACTGCTAGAGAAGTACACAGCAGAGCCCATCGATGACTCGTCTGAGGAGTTCATTAACTTTGCTGCTATTCTGGAACACATCCTCAGCCACCGCTTTAAAGGTAAGAAAGTATTGCATTTTAACTGTACAAGAACATTAGGGACATATTTAAGCCAGTGATGTAAATGAAGGTGATCTCCCACATCACGTCTTTTGCAGGCTCTGGCAGCTGGTTTGATGGTCAGCGCAATTTTTGGGACTTCATCCGTCTGGCCTGCAGTAAAGTGCTCAATAACTGCATAAGCAGCATTGAGAACATGGAGAACATCAACTCCTCACGAGCAAAGGTGGGAACACAAATATCTGTACTTAAAATAGTTCAAGTAGAATGGGTAAATAATACCATAATCATTAATGCTTCAATTTAATACACAAACAAAAAATCCATTGTACATTTTTGTGCCACAGTTATTGTAAGATAGAAGTACATTGGAGTACATTCAGTAAGGTTCGTACTCAAAGAGATAGTTCACTCAAAAATGAAAAATCTTCATTTACTTCATTTAAATCTTCAGTCTTCATTTACATGCTTTTCCAAATCTGTATGACTTTCTTTTTTTCTGTGGAACATGAAAGGTGATGGGAGAAGGAAGGGGAGTAATATATCTGAGGAAATGTCTCATGGATTGATTACTCATTTTTTTGCCCACACATGAGTTGAAGGACTAAACAGACTATACCACAAACATGCTAAGATTAACCAAGGTCTTCAAAATGGACCTTATTATAAATATCTTTAATATCTTTTTATTGTTTTACAGAAGACATGACATGAAGGTGAATAAATAAAGACAGAATAAATTGTTTTTAGATGAAATACTTTTTAGGAATTAATTAATTAAATTATTTAGTTAGAGTTTGATGCTTGGTATAAAAGAGCATGAGGTACATACAAAAACATAATCACATGCATACTCAAACTAGGTCTCTTTATTTAATGATGATAACTAAAATACACGGTTTTTTCGAAACAGTTTATGACTGTACCATTGAGAGAAAAATAGATTTGCCATGAAATACTAAAATATGAATTGTTTTGCACCACGCCTTAATTGAACTTTAAAAAGAATTAATACCATGGTATGGAAATAATGACAGAGGCCAGGTTGGAAAGGTTACTTTTAAATGATTCCCTTACATTACCATTACGATACTTGCAGTAAAAGTATTCAGTAACGCATCCAATACCCACATAAAAGTAATGAATCTGGATTACTTTGATTCTTCAAGTTAACATTGTAAATATGCAAAAAATCAACATGCTAAGTACTTTTATTTTTCACTATGACTTTTATATCAAATTTAAACATAGAAGTGAAAAAACACAGTAAAAACTACTTGAATAATTGTAGATGGGTGTTCTTTGCCACGGGGGGCCGGCCAGCAGCGGCTTATCACGTGAAGTCAACCGTGTCAACAGAACAGAATAGTTCCTATGCAGCGCTAAATAAATAGCATTGTCAAAATACTCATTTATTTCATTTTAATTGAAACAAATGTAATCCTGATAGTGTTTTCCAGCTTTTTACAAAATGTAACTTTAATCTGAATACTTAGTTTTTTGATGTAACCGTGACGGATTACAGTTACTAGATTTTTGTATCCTGATTACGTAACGGCGTTACATGTATTCCGTGACAAAGTACAGTACGTTTTTGTTATGGTACTATTTTCTACATTACTGTATTTAATTTTAATGTATAAATAATGTATTTTTTACAAAACAAAAGTTGTTACAAAAATGTTACAGAATACTCTTAGTACAGGGGAAAATTTCATTTTGGTGAACTGTAAAATTGTAGGGTTTTCTTCAAAAAATATGATTTTGGTATGTTTTATTCTCATTTGCAATTAATGGACTCTCTTTAAAATTGTTCATTAATGTTTCTGCAGTATATGCATATAGATGTTTGATATGGTTTGTATGATGAAGCTTGCCTTGATTTGTGATGTATCCGTGTATTTAGGGCAGAGCATGGCTACGGGTTGCACTGATGGAGAAACGGCTGTCTGAATACATCGCCACAGCTTTGCGAGATAGCCGCACCACCAGGTCAGACTGAAAGAGAAAACTCAATATTAATCAAACTACCAATATGATCCTTTTATGCTGTCATACCCAGTCATCAATACATATATCCAGTGTAAGCATAACAATTGAGACTACTGCACTATCGAATACATAAAATGGTGCATCTATAATGTAACTGTGTTTATGTATTGCATGTGTGTGTTTGTCTACAGGCGGTTCTACGATGAAGGTGCCATAATGTTGCGAGAAGAAGCAACTGTTTTGACCGGAATGCTCATCGGACTTGGAGCAATTGACTTCAGGTAAGAGAATGGGAAATAGAAGGGGTAATAAAACTACATAGCACACAAGCTATGTTTCAAAACCAACTGAAATGGAACCTCATAAGTGATTGATTTGGAATTTTTTTTAAATAGGCAGAAACTCTGCACACCACACTCATGTAATGCATATGATACTTTAATGCAGGTTTTGGAACTGAGCTATAATGTTATGCAATGTAATCAGCATAATCCTTGCTGTTCTTTGTTTGTTGTCAGTTTCTGTTTGAAAGGGGAGGCTCTGGATGGGAAGTCTGAGGCTGTTATTGACTACACTCCTTATCTGAAATTTACACAAAGGTGAGGAACATTTATTTCTTACAGTATAACACTGGGGATCTTTCAGGGAATGGTGTGGGCTTTGATGTTTAGATTTGATTTATATCTCTTTATTCTAGGGCTGCATTATTAATCAAATTTTAATCATATTGTTATTGTTCTCTCGATTAATTATGCATAATCATTGGAACTATTTTCGCACTGGTTATTTATTCTTAAAACATTGTTTTCATTTGACATTTCCATTAACCTGTGTTGTTAACATGCATCCACATGACTGGGGTTGCCAGATATTATGAGTTTAACCCCTTAATTTCTCTTCCCAATCTTCCTATTGATTTTTGAGAGAAGCCTCTTACAGTTTTACCATTTTTTATAATGTAGATAGAGTAGAGAGTCAGTTATAACCATTATTGTGCTGCCCTACTGTATACTAATAGAATGCTTGATATTTATATGGTTTCCTGAAAGAAAGAAATATTTTCTGTTGCTGCTAATATTGCATTATAGCGAGTAAGCGGTCAACTGATATCAAATCTGATCACATTGGAATATTAATAATATTTTATTATATAAGAAATACACAAAAATTGTTAAAATGTATTACATACAATATTCACTCAATATTCAGAAAAAATTAGTTCAGTAAGATTTTGATTTAGTAACTGTTCAGACATATTCAGCAAGTTTTTTGTTTAACTGATTCAAACTGATGACTCATGAGTCATTTTGACCTGGTCAGTGCTGGTCAAACTGACCAAAATCAAGTATTGCTGCTGCTCTGTTTCCATAGCAATGAGCTGTTGTGTTGTGTGTTTTGTTGGTTGTGGCAGGTTATGAAGTACCTTAGGTTACGATAGAAAACGGTCGAGACAGGAGCGTGACAGCAAAACCAGTGATTCCGATATTAGAGCATATCCGTAGACATCCCTCCTGAATCGACTGATTATGATACTTTGGAGGAGACAAGTGCCAAGCAAGATTGAAGCAGAGGTGTCGAAGAACCTTCAATGGATCGCAAAAAGGTTTAAACACACACACACATACACATACAGGACAATACAAGATTTACTTTAGTGGGTATGTTACTCTCACATTAAATAGTCAATATGTGTCAAAGGTTGTGCATTTTGTATTATTTGTGTTTAGGGGTACCTTGAGGAGCTGGTAAGGTTGCGGGAATCTCAGCTGAAGAATGTGGATTTTGGAGAATAAGAAAAACGAACACTGGACTAGAAGACACTCACTGCAGAGCCGAAAGAGAAGAGATAACTGGAGAACATACATTCTGGGGAGCTGCAGGAACACTGAGAGAAACCACCCACACACCCTGATTCTTGAAACATGGTAAATTTTTAGGGAATATTTTTAGATTAAACGTCCAACATATTATTTGGTTCTTCCTTGCTTCTATGAATGATTCATATGTATTAAAGGGGCATATGATGCGATTTCAAGTTTTCCATTTTTTTTGGAGTGTTACAAGCTGATTGTGCATAAAGAAGATCCCTGAAGTTGCAAAGACTAAAGGTCTCAAAACCAAAGAGATAGTGCTTAATCAAAGTTAAAACTCTGCAACGCCCCCCTAAAACAAACGGCTTCATTATAGGGAACACGGGCCGGGAGGCACGCCGGACTTCTAACGCCACGCGCCCCACATATCTAACCGCGCTCCCTACGGTCAGATAGTAGCATAGATGCTACACTGCCCCCAAAATGTTCACGCAAGGGGACGAGAAAGAAAGGTGTGGTTTTCATTCAGTAACTTCAGGTAGTGTTGAAGAGCAGGGGCATGTCAGAAGACGCTAGGGGTGTGTTCTGCCTAGGCGAGAAGCAAAAGCACTTTATTGGCCTTGGCCGAAAGTAATGCATTTATGAATTCTTTAAGATGACTTACAACAAAAACAATGTTTTTAGGGACTGACCGTGTTGCCGTGAATCTAAGGAGAGGAGGATAATTCCTGACTTTGCTAGACAAAGTCTGGCTCTGTCTGAAATCCCTACTGTTTTTATTTATTAGTTTGGAGGAGGTTATTTGCTATTGGGGGACTGTGTTTCAAATGTGCATGGGGTTGAGAGGGGAGATTATGAGGGGCCAGAGGAGCGGGCAGAGAGAGACGGTAGGCAAGGTGGGGCGCGGCGAGAAGAAGAGAGAGAGAGAGAGAGAGAGATGGGGGGGGGGGTCACATCACAGTGGATTCAGCTGTCTTAACCTTGGCTTGTGTACTGCAAACACATACCTGCTTCATCACTGTGTCTGTCACGCGAATTTGTTCCCCTTTCAGGCTCTGTCTTTAGGTTTATTTTGAAAGATGAATCTCGCGATTATGGTAAGGGGCGTTACATTTCTGACGAGTGCTTGCGGTGTTCGGGCAATTACAATGCACTGGGTCAGCTGGCCACTCAGCAGACTGCGCCTGTCAGAAGGAGGGACTTTGTAGAAAACGAAGAGTTTGAGAGAGACGGGGCATAGAGGCTACAATAATGTACAGTATTTGAAAAATATGTGTTTTTTGAACATTAAAGCATTAAAACATATTCTGTTACACCAAATACACATCAATAATGATATTTAAAAAAAAAAATAGCATCATATGACCCCTTTAAATCTGTCAGATTCAAAAACATGTATCAATGTTATAAATTGATACAAATAAACAAATAATATTTTATCAAATAAATATTTTCATAGAGATTTCATATTCACTTAGTTCATCTATTATGTTTAACTTTTTTTTTTTTTATACTATTTGTGTGAAACAGTCATAACATTTTTAGGTTACAGAGGACGTCCGGATTCCCATTTTCCACAAGTTGGTATGATTCTTTTGAGTCTTCATGAATAGTCTATAACATACTTTTGTTAAAATTTCTCAATGGTAGTGTAAAAACACCTTTTTTACCTTGTCAAAAACAGCTTTGTTCACAGCGAGATGTTTTGGTGCATGTCCCTTTAAATGATAATGACCACTGCTCACCTCGCCCCTCTCTTCCGTTCTTTCGCATTAAGTCACCAGTATTTTTTTCATGCAGTTTATAAACTTTATAACCTAACTCTCCTAACTGCTCAAAAATGATTTAAAATACATTTGTAAATGACTTATTAGTTATTAAAGTGCCCCTATTATATTTTGGTTTTGGGAGTCCCCAACAACAGGTTGACATGCATGCAAGGTCAAAAAACACATTCATTGTCTTATAATATGCATTTATTTTTGCCTTATTTGATCAACGACTCCTAAATGATTAGCTCAACGATTCATTTTTCCAAACCCATCCTTTGCGTGACGCTAATCTGCGGTGATTGGTCCGATTGGTCTCATTTTTGTCTCATTTTCAATTTCAATCATGGCCTATAACGCACATGATCAAAGCACCTTTGTAAGACGCAGGGGCAGCGCAGTTCTTGCTTTGCTTTGTGTTAACCCCAAGCGTTACCGGGGAAACCGCTATTTTTTACCGCTCCAAAAGCGGCACCTAGTGGCAAAGTCAGACCAACGCGAAAAGACCAACAAGTGGGTGGGAAATATGCTAATGTTTCATGTTGAGTCAACATGAAACTGCTTGGTATTTGTTTTAAAAAACGACTCTTTTCAATGATTCAGAGTCGACTCTTTCTTTTGAGAGACAATAACTTTTATACACGGTGCACTTTCAGATTTAAAACTTTGCAGTATGTTTTCATTCACTAATTTTCAAAAATCCATAATAGGGCACTTTTTACAAACACCTTTTATAACCCTCTAACAAGGTCTTTAACAGAAAACCTTAAACTCATTTGTATTAAGACAATCCACCTAATGAGGTTTTCATTATAACGATGCGGTTATGAATTATATTTAAAGGTTCTAAACCGAAAATAATGACATATGTTCTCTGAGATGTGAGTGGGGTAAGGATTTCTGTTAGCCAATGTTGAATTATTCAAATCCACCAAACAACAATGGATATGCCCCTCCCCAAAAGGGTCTCGCGCCCTATTTTATAGCCTCCGCGCCCACACTAACGTAAACGCAACCCCGGCAATGATTTAGTTTCTGTGAAACAAAAAAAAAATCAAAAAACCATGTTACACACTTGTCTACACTGGACGAGCGTACTACTAAACTCAGTATAATCAAGTGATGTAATCCGTGATGCTGTCTACACTGACTTCGTCGTGGCGCGGACGGGCACACAATCCCCACAAGAAACAAAGAAAAACTGCTGCTGTGTTTCCTATTTATGAACTTAGTGCCACAAATTTTCAAAAATGATTTTCAAGAAACGGGCCGCTTTATCTACGAGGGGGCTCCAGTGTAGGACAGACTTAGCACTTTAGCCTTATCTTGTTGCGGCGTGGCGCGACATCTGTGTCTGATCATCCTGTCGACGTCGGTGTAAACACAGTGTTACTTTTACCTCACCTCACCTATCTAGAAAAGAAAAACAAAGCAACCCTTGCGTCCCCGAGTGGTCGCAGGCCTTCCGCGCCTTGATTCCTCTCCCAGCCGCTGGAAAGCTGATTTCCGATATTTTCACAATCACATGGGTCCTACTTCTTTCCATTATCATAGCCTTCTTTGTTCCTGAGAGACTTTTATCCCCATCTCTATCTTTTTCTGTCGCTTTCTCGGCTAATGTCCGTTCCTTTGGCACTGAGCTCTCTCTCCTCTGCCTCCCCTAGACACCCCCTTAACTGCTGGATTTTTACCAAGTTTGTTTTTTTCTACTTGCTACCTTACTCTAGCTCTTTTTCCTAATACACTGCTACTCCTCACTATCTTGTTTTTGCTACTCTACTACTCTGCTACTTACTAAGTTACTACTCTCTGACTTTACTCTTTGCTAACTTATATACTGCTACTCTCTCGACTACTCTGCTACTCTTTACTTTAACTAGCTCGTCTTAACTTTCGGTCCTTCTTTACTTGCTACTCTACTTACCCGACTTACTTATCTACTCGCTACTCTTTAACTCACTTACTTTCGACTCTACTTACTCACTTCTTACTTTTGCTACTCTCGGTGCGATACTTCTTTGCTAGACTTGATCCTACACTTACTATACTTCTTATGCTAGGTGCTATACTCTTAACTTGGTACTTACTTCTTTGCTACTTCTTTACTACTACTACTCCTACTACCTTCGAGCCTCACTGCTACTTGCTACTACTACGTACTTTAACTTCTACTTATAGCTACTCTTACTTTACTACTACTTACTACTTCGGCTCGGACTCTAACTTACTCTTTACTACCTCGTTGAACTACTACTACAGTAACTCTACTTTTCTACTCTAACTACTCTACATACACTACTTTACTAACTTTGCTAACTACCCTTCGGTACTGCTACTACTCGCTTCTACTTCTTAACTAGACTACTTTTGCTACCTTGCTACTCTCTTATCTACCTTTTTTGTCTTCTTGCTCTTACTCTGACTGTTACTGCTACTTCTTTGCTACTCTCGGGCTATGACTGCTACTAACTTACTTTACTACTTCTACTTACTCTACTTACTCTTAACTCACGTCCTCGGTACTCTATTGCTACTCTTACCTAATTATCGTACTATCACTCTTCGTTATCCCGTGACTACTTCGTCCCCCGCAGTTTTCTAAAGCTTTTTGAAAAAATACATACCCCACCTTTACTTTTAGTCACATTCGTCCGGCACTTTGCGCCAACTAGCACTTATTAATAAAGGGCGATTTCAAAGATTTATAAAAAAACTATACTCACTTCTTCTTGAGGTGAAGCTGGAGCACAAACTCTGGTACCGATCCATCCTTCAGTAAACAAACTTTTTAGCAACAAACTGCTTTGTACTCTGAACCCGCCGTTTACAAAGCAGTCCTAAGTGTACAATGATTCATGAGCAAACTAAACCATTTTATGTAATCGGGGGATCGCGGGCAACAATTTCCCTTCAACAAAAAAAAAAAAACCAAAAGTAAACCTCTGAGTCTTTCAGCGCTCAGAATGTCAGAGGAGCGATTTGTGGCGAGTGGAGTGGCAACAATTTTCCTTGTCCCCTCTCCGCCCCCTCCGCCCGCCGCCTCCGCCCCCTCCCCTCCGAGCATTTAATAATCAATCCGCTCCGGGTTCACCATTTCCCACTCCTCGCTCCCTGATATCAGAAACGCCGCTCCGCCTTCGCTCCGTGGCTTAAGTATTTCAGTATGTTTGAAATATCCGTTCTGTTCATAATGTAGGCTATATTAAAAGAAAAAATCTAATATATAAAATAACAGGAGAGTTTCAAAGTGGCTTTATTGGAACACTAGTGTGCAAACGTTTTTCCTTCCACATGCCAAGCTAATAACATGGTTGTCAGCATTAAAAGGTATAATTGCTATAATTGCTTGCTGCTTTTTGCAGTGCAAATTTTGTTTGTGATGAAAATAACTACATTTTCGTCAGTTATTTTATCTACGGATCGTTGATTTCTGCTCATTCGAAATCGGATACAGTTGAAGTAGCACTGTAATATTACATTTGTTTGAATGCATTATTTAGAGAGCAATAGTGAATAAGTGCTGTACCTTTTTAAGTCATGCTTTCCCCCGAAAATATTCAGTATCTAGAAGGAACAAAACAAATTCCTTGAGAACTATAACTTCCCGCTCATGTCCATTGCCGTCATCCTAGTCCCTTCCCTAAACATTTCTTTCTGCTTTGAGTTATCCACCCCCTAGATCTCTATCAAGCTAGCTAAATAGGCTATGTTTAACATTTGAATTCCTGTTAAATATGCAGTTATTTTACGGGCCGTTGGCATGAGTTGTACTCGTGATGGAGCGGTGGTGGAGCGCTCTAGGAGCGAGTGAAAACACGTCCGTCCTACACCTTCTTCAAATCACCCCTCTCCCACTCCTCGCATCCCGCCACATACTCCCTGGTCAGGAGTAAATGACGCTGCTATGTTCAAATATTACATCCACCACAAAACACCTCAATTGCTTAGGTCGGTCTATGCTATAAAAACAAACAACGGCAGTGTCCAACAACAGTTCGTGGGAGGGCTTGTGCAACCAGGGAATTCAATTGTGCCCCAGAATCGGGGAAACGGCTTCTCTGGAGGAAAATGCGTATATTTTGTGGGGATTTAAAATAAAGGGGGGGGGGGTAGACACTGGGTGGATTTTTATCATTTATAGGGTGGTTGTGTACACACACCCAAGACACATTTTAAGTTCAAAAGGGAAATTTTTCCAAATCCGCTGTCCCCTGTTTAGGACCAATTTCTCACTAATTACTATTTTCTTTAGCATTCAATGCATATTACTATCAGATTGGCTGTTTTATGAAGTACTTAGAATCACATATTAATGTGTTATCTATGCATGACCATATCCCCTACCCCATACCTAAACTAACCACCTAACCTAACTATTAAATATGGGGACTGCAGATTAGAGTTTATGAGGCAAAAAGTCCCATAGTTTTAATAGTGAGAATTGGGTCCCCCAAACTAAAATTGTATCACATTTCTTTTGTAACTATTATGTGACTGTTAATTTTCATAGTTTTCTGTAATGAAAGTTTTACTGACAACATAAACTCACCAGAGATCATCTCACACCAGAAGCCCTCGCCTTGTGAATTCAGAATAAGTTTTAGAAAAGCCATTAGAATGACGAGAAACCTTTTGATATTCTCCTTCTTTTTGTTAATATAAATATCTGAATACACATTTAACTATTATTAATAATAACTATAATAATAATAATAATTATTAGTCATCAAAAAAAGCCTAAATCCTCATTGAGATTGACAGAGACCTGGATCAAACCAGAGGACACTGCTACACCTGCAGCACTCTCCAATAATTTCTCATTTTCCCACTCCCCCCGTTTGACTGGAAGAGGTGGAGGTACTGGTCTGCTTATCTCTAATGATTGGAAATTTAATCCTTTACCATCTTTGGGTATCAACAGCTCCTTTGAATCTCATTCAGTTACTATTACCTACCCTCTTAAAATCCATTTTGTAGTTGTTTATCGACCCCCAGGACCACTAGGTAACTTCTTGGATGAATTAGATGTGCTGCTCTCAACCTTTCCTGAGGATGGTACTCCCTAGTTATGCTTGAGGACTGCAACATCCACCCTAGATAAACCTCAGGCTGCAGACTTCCACACTCTTCCACATCTCAATCGATTGTCAACTACTGCTACTCACAAATCAAGCAACCAACTGGACCTTATTTACACACGACACTGCTCCACTGATCATGTACTGGTTACTCCACTGCACACCTCGGATCACTTCCTCCTCACTCTTAACCTCAACATGGTTCCTGACACAACACATACCCCTCCACATGTCATCTTTCAACGTAACCTACGCTCACTCTCACCCTCCCGGCTATCTGCTATGGACCTGAACAGTTATCATCTCTTGATGTTAATAGTGCTACTGATACTTTCTGCTCCACGCTTACATCTTGTTTAGTCACTGTCTGCCCCTTGTCTTCCAGACCAGCCCGTACCACCCCTTCTGCCCCTTTGCTGTCTGATGTTCTCCGCAAACATCGTTCTAAGCTCAGGGCTGCTGAAAGATTATGGCGCAAATCCAAAAATCCTACTGACCTTAATGTGTATCAGTCACTCCTCTCTTCCTTCTCTGCTAAAAGACATACTCCCATAAGAAAAATTAACATTCGTCTACTCTCGCATGCCCTTTAAACTTTTCCCGCGCTCCTTTGTCCTCCTCCCCCTTACATCCAGGCTTCACAACTCCTTGTTCAAGCTCTTTGTTCTGTCCAGGCTGGACTATTGCTATGCTCTCTTGGCAGGTCTTCCAGCCGTTTCTATCAAACCTTTACAATTAATCCAGGACGTGGCAGCAAGATTAATTTTAATGAGCCAAAAATAATGCACGTCACACCTCTGTTTATCAATTTGCACTGGCTACCAGTTGCTGCTTGCATTAAATTCAAGGCATTGATGTTTTCCTACAAAACCCCCACTGGCTCTGCACCCCTTTACCTAAATTCATTACTTCAGACTTATGTGCCCTCTAGAATAGGGGTGTCAAACTCATTTAAGGTTGAGGGCTGGGTCTGAGAAAATGTCCCCTTGTGCGGGCCGAATTACCTTTTGTTAAACCCTAGTTTGCTCACAATTACATTAATATTAACCATACAAAAAAAAAAATCTAGGACAACTTTTTTTAAAAGATAATGCTTGGTTATTTTAGGGGTGTGCAATATTGACACACCCCTAAAATTTTTTTTTTTTTTTTATAGTTATAATTACCATATTTTAACGAGTGTGTTTTTGATATTACCACCTTGTTGGTTTAACCTGGTAATGGATACAATCAAATTAAACTTAAACTGCCAGTAGGTGGCGGCAAGTCCCCGTCTTAATGTGTGATTCATTGACTCATTCATTCAAAACGGCTGATTCGTTTAGAAACTAAGCTAGTGATTGTCTTTATGAATGGGCCACTGAATCATTGACTCAAATAATTTGTTCAAAAACACAGATTAATTCAGTAACAAAATACACAGTGCTGCCTTGGAGACACACAATTGGTTTTACTTCGGCTTTGTTAAAAACTTTTTTCTTGCCAACAACAGAGATAATGAAAGAAAAAAAAAAAAAAAAAAAAACAACAGCATTGTGACTAATAACACACTTAATACTAGCGTCTTGTTTGTTGAGCTGTTGTATAAAATCAATTCATTTGCGATCGCGCTGACATTCGGGAAAGCAACACTCTTGACACTCACTTAGTTGGACATTACTTAACTATCGCGATAAATATTAAAAACTACATTTCTTACAGGGCATTTTATTTTTTGCCCCCATATATTGAATTATATTGTAAACTGATAGCCTTCATCCGGCACTGAAAAACTCTCATGATGTGTTTGTTTGTTTTTTTGCAAAGTTACAAAATATCAGCTCGCACATCATTTAAACAACAGTTAGGATATTAGTACACAATAAAAATCGCACACTCCCGCTCATTTACTGTCTCCATGCGAAGCTGTCCAGTGCGTCATAGTGTCGTTTAATATTGCACACATTTACCACAGCCACGAGTTGTGATTAAACATAGGCTACCTGTCGGCGTTGAGATTACTTTCTTTCCATTTCTCCTTAAATAGCCTGTCCGCCCTTCCAGGTCAAATTTCTTCTTTTGGACATGTTTAAAATCACCAGAAAATTTCCCCACAAGCATCAGTTACAACGCAGCTATCATCATATTATCCTCGTGCCCCCTGCCTCCTGGTGCTGCTCCTGCTGCTGCTCTAGATTCACCCCCTTTTGGGGTCCGCCGCTTTAAAATGCGCATGTTAGGTGTCCCGAATCCCGAGGTGTAATATCAACGTAAATAAATGAGCCATTTATTCCGCTTTAAATTCAAAGTAAAATATTGTAGTGAATACACTTTATTTAATTTTCAAAATAATGTTTTATTTATTATTTCAAGTTATTGTTCAAATCTCCTGCGCCGTGAGGGGGTGTGAAATTGTACACCTCTGTAGCGTCTGGACCAATCAAACACACAATATATATTTTGTTAGCTATATTTAACAAATACTCTGTAACACCCCTCAGTTAACAAGCCATATATGAGGACCTATGAACCCTTCCCCCCGGAATGCGTAACACCCCGGGAAGTCGAACAGGCTTCTTTGTTGCCTGGCAACCAACGCTGATATCACTGGGTTTTATTGGCCAAAGGAATGCAAAGCAGGGAAAATCCCTGCATGTCCCAGGGCAAGAGGCAGTGTAGAAATGGACTTTTCTACTAATTAATTCATAGGAAAACCTTTCTTTGAATGAACACACATGATCCTTCAGGTCATTGGGTATATTATTGTCATCGTGTATTTTGTCTTTGAAATTGTATACTGTTATGCAGGTTTATAATCGAAACACACTCCTGTCAGCTTATATATATATATAACCCTACCATGTTTAGTATATATGAATTAGTCTTCTGATGATCTAAATGAGTGTATATTGTATGTTTACACCTACCCAACATATTAGTGTTCTAAGAGTCTTTAGTAATTTCATAAACCCTCCAGCAATTGCCACCTCCCGCTTGGAATTTCCATCTTTCTCATTGGACAAGCCCATCTTGAGAGGCGGGGATCTTCTCCGACCTTAAAGGCCCCGCTCCAGGGACCCACCCAGTGTGTGGTTTGTTGGAATTCTGAGAGGTGGTGAGAAAAACGCTCCCGGAAACCCTAAGCTCGTGCCAGGCTTCGGCCTTGTCCTTTCCATTCATCAAGTTACTCTGACGCAAACTTGTTCTTTCTCATCAACCAACTTCAGCAAGATCTTGGGCCGTAAGATTGCATCAGGAATCTATTTTCAGATAGACGAGACTTGCAAGTATCAAACTTAGTCGTTTTAATTGATGCATTAAGTATCAGTTAATTTTTTTTTTTACAAAGGTGTGTTTGAACTAAGTATCTGACGTTTCCCTCAGGTGTAGATGTGCTGAATATGCAAATGTTTCCATAAATTTCATTCCTTATATTTATTTTCTGTACTGAGTTAAGCTTTAACCCTTTCCTATACCAACTGTATGCGTGTGTGTGTATGTTAGTTTTAGACCCAGTTTTTTTATGTGTTTTATGTGTATGTTAGACCAGTTTATGTGTTTATGTAGTATGTTAGACTAGTTTTTAAGTGTTTATGTAGTTAATAAAACCTACTTGTATCACACTTGAACCTGGTTCCTTTTTTGCTTATAACTGAGTTCACTTACTCCATGAAAAAGGGATTTACTACAAACTTTTGTAAATTGTACAGTAAGAACGTTATTTTTCCCCTTAACCAGGAAATTACGTTCTTTAGAATTGACAAGACAGGTTGACCCGAGAGGTCACAAAAAGCTAAATATCTACAGCGTGAATAATATTCATATTAATTATAACTGTTAGATTAATTTATTCCAATAATTCCCCATACCTGATTCGTTACACCTCTGTGGGCCGGTTTGGCCCGCTGGCCCTTATATTTTACACCCCTGGCCTAAAGCTTGCATGTCTGCAAAGTGAACGGCGTATTATTGTGCCATCTAAGAGGCACAAAATCACTTTCACTGACCTTTAAATTAAATGTTCTCTCCTGGTGGAATGACCTGCCCAATTCAATCCGAGCAGCTGAGTCCTTAGCCATCTTCAAGGATTCGGCTAAAAACACATCTCTTCCATCCTTATTTGACCCTCTAACTCTAGCACTCTCTATTCTAATTCTATTCTTTAAAAAAACACTTGTCCCTTTTAGAGTTGCACTCTATTTATTTGCTGCTTGTTTTCTTTATAAAAAACAAACAAAAACGAACACTTTTCTTTTTGTATTCTATCTTTTTTCTTTTCATTTATTATACAATTAACAAAAGCAAAAAAAACTCTAACACTAGCTTGCTCTATTCTTTTCTATTCAATCGGTTTTCTTTTTATTTATTATATAAAAAACCCTGGCTTCTAGCATTGTAGATCATGGGCTCTTTTTGTTTGCTGTTTGATGTCTTCTATTGTCCTCATTTGTAAGTCACTTTGGATAAAAAGCCCTGCTAAATGACTAAAGTAAACTAAAAACATGGTTTCTTTTAAAGATTTATTTTTAAAGTATTTCAATTATTTAATTATATGACATTGATTTATGGTCTGAGAACAGATGATTTTAGGGGTTGTGAAGGATGATGTAATGTCATACTTGTAATAAAATAAGAGTAAATACACTGAAAAAATGGTAACATAAAAAAGGTAACATCTAAATGAAGTCCACTAAAACTACTTCATGTTGGTTAAATCATGTAGAAATAGCTCTTTAAAGTAACAGTTTCAGGTTATTTTGCATTTAGAACATTCTAGTGAAAATCTCTTATTCATTTCAAAGTGTTGCTATTTTTAATAGTAATGGCTGCTAAAAACTGTGGCGCATACAGTATTGAAGAATCTGTGACACACACTTACCCACTAAGACCATATCATGTTTTTGTCTTTAACTGTATCACAGGACAAGTCTGATTCCAGGCGAATCACATCCACTCTCTAAGGATTTGCCAATCCCTCTTGTTAACCAATGGCCATCACTCCAAAACTACAACAACCAGGAGGACAGGAAACTGTACTACAGGTGATGAGAGGCTCTCTTTTATGTGGGCCAACAGTTTACTCAAAATCCCAGGCATTAGCCCAACAACTGGCTTTTTGAAGTTTGTGTTGCATCTAGAATGTGACACAAATTCAACTGCAAAATACATTTATGCCTTTGGGTCTGTTGTTGTCTTTTAGGGGTAGTTTCCCCAGCCCGGAGCCACATATAAGCCTAACCACAGATTCTCAGAGGATGGAAACGAACCAGAATGGAAAAGCCTGGTGCACAGCAGGTACACCTTAAAATCCACCTACAACAATTTTAATGTGGTACTGTAGCTTTGTTTTGACTTAGCTGTCTAGTTGTTGGTTGATCAATTGAGCTACTAGCTGTTAGATGGTTAAGCAGGTTTTTTAAGCATTTTGAAGTTTGCCCAAAAGTCTTAACGTTGACAGACTTTTGACTATCAGAATGAGGTGTGGTCCTCTTTATATCTTATTCTGGAAGGAATTACTTAGACAGGAGGAGACTGACAGACCATATTGTGTTTACATTCTGTTTAGTGACACGTTTGTATGGAATGGTTGATAATCGTTTGACATTGATAATAGATTGGTTACTCATTATAGTAATATATATATATATATAGTCACATTACGCTGCTGAGGGAACACGCTGGAGTCACGAGGAAACGTTTAACAGTCTTTATTAACAAAACACAGGAGATAATCCACAATAGGTGCTTGAACCAACACGCGTAGATGTCCGGGAGGGGGCCGGCAGACAGAGTCCAGGGAGGAGACGATGGAGGGACGAGCCAGGGAGGAGACAGGAGGGGCTTGGAGTAGGAGGAGCCAAGCAGGACCCAGGCCACAGGCTGACGGAGGGAGGAGCCAGGGAGGAGGAATGGCCGCCGACTCCAGGGGGCCGACCAACGGCGGCGGAGCAGGTGGTGGAGGAGCCCGAGGCGGGGACGGAGAGCCAACGAGCCAGGGGGAAGCCGAGGATCCGGGGGTCCAGGGTGGAGCCGAGGGTTCTGGCGACTGAGGCGGAGATCCGGAGATCCGCGGCTGAGCCGGAGCGACTGTGGACCAAGGTGGAGCTGGAGGGAGGAGCCCAACGGAGCCGGTGGGACGGAGTGACGAGGTGCAGTCGGAGGAGCGGAGTCCTGAGGCGATGGCGGGTCGACACCCGACCAAGGTGGAGCCGGAGGGACGAGGGAGCCTGGTGCAGCTGGTGGATCGACGGGTGACGGTGGAGGCGAGGGAGCTAGGAGCCGAGGTGGAGCCGCTGGGTCTACGGGCCGAGGCGGAGTCCGGGCCTCGGAGGCGGAGGTGAGGGATTCTCCAGCCATGGCGACGCTGGAGGATGGCAGACCCGCGGCGCTCGCACCATAATGATGGTGGGCTGAGGGCAAGCAGAGGGGCTACCAGACGACAGCTGTGGAGGAGGCAGGAGCGGGTGGGAGGGCGGTCATTTGTGAGTAAGGCCCTCTAGGCGAACTGGGAACAGATGGCCTCAGGAGGAGCGGACACTTGAGGTCGCTTACGAGGAGCTGGCACTGGAGGGCGCTTTCTAGGAGCGGGCACTGGAGGGCGCTCTGGACTGGATTCGGGGACTGGAGCCCTCTCCTCTTCGCTTTGGCACTTTCGCCGCGCCATACTCAGCTCACCCTCAACCGCGGTGCAGGGGGCATAGCTCCTCTCCGCGCTCACACCGTCCACAGCTTGCTCCCTCGTGGTGGGCATTGTCGCCGGCTCTCGCACCTGGTCTGACTATGAGCCTACGTCAGGGGGTGGGCGATCCTCTGCTCAGTCGCTCGGCATTGCGCTGGCTCGTAGATCGCGGCGGGAATTGGCTCTTCGTCATCGGTGGGCTTGGGCTTTAGCTCTGCACAGCGGGGAGATGGTGGGCTGGGCTCTGGGTCCGGAGTGGATCTGGCAAGATCATCCTCGGGAGTGACGATGAGAGGCGATCCGTTTCTCGCTAGAATCCACTCCACAAACGCGGTGAAATCCGCTCGAGGACCATCTTCGGACGACGGCGCTTTGCACGAGGTGTTTAAACTTGCATTGTAGAACACACAGAGCGTGTCGTCCGGGTAGCTGGTGGTGTTAGCTAGCAGCTGGAACAGTCTAGTATGGTCCTCGAGCGATCTCTCCCCCTGCTCCAGCAGGAGGAGGAGATATTCCGGGCAAAGGAGGGCATCCATGAGGGAACAACAGAAAAAAAAGACACTGGGTAAAAACGGGAAACAAAACGGAGGGTAGACACACGGAGGTTACTATTTTGGTAAGGTCTTCTGTCACGTTACGCTGCTGAGGGAACACGCTGGAGTCACGAGGAAATGTTTAAAAGTCTTTAATAACGAAACACAGGATATAATCCACAACAGGCGCTTGAGCCAAAACACGTAGAGAACGAGTAGACCTGACGAACACAAACTGAACAGACTAGGAATTTTATACAAGGGATGATTGGGGAACACAGGTGACATCAATGGAACATAATCAAACTAAACGAGGACAGGAACATGACCAAATAAGGGAACAGGGCAAAACATGACTCAGGACAGTCCCATGAGTCCTGAAGACTGTATACTATATATATATATACTATATATATATATATATATAATATATATATTAGTGCTGTCAAATGATTAATCGCGATTAATCGCATCCGAAATAAGTTTTTGTTTACATAATATACTGTGTGTGTGTGAACTGTGTATATTTAGTATATATATATAAAAGCACACACATACAGTATATTTTTTGAAAATATTTACATTTTAACAACAGTTCGTTCTGGTTCTCAAATCTGATTGGTGGAGAACCGTGAGATATGTACTGGTATCGCTACAGGAACGCCCTTTCAATTTTGTATCACTCCGCTTGTTCTAGCCGGGTCTATGTTTTTTTTTTATTATTCACTGAGCTAATCTTAGAGTACTTAGTTTAATTTAAGAAGAAACGCCTAGCTTCGCGTTCCTCTCTCTCTCCATTTGGATTCCGTCTTATAAACCTCATTATTTCTCACTAAATAACCTAACTGAAGCGCACATGCTCTTGATACGAATTCGAAAAGTGACGTAGTTTAACGGTCCAACTTGATTTTTGATTCCGTGGTGGAATGAAGTAGTTCCGCACAAAAGAGGGTTTATTAGGCACTCCGTTGTTTCTTGTTTAATTACACACGTTCCGTCAAACTGTTGTATAAACGCAATATCACTCTCGTACTCAGCGGCTGTGATTGCCTCTATCACAGCCATGCTGATATAGAGCCGGTATCGCTCTCGTACTCGAGTGATTATGTTATATAAACATAACATATTTTTCTTAAATATATTCATGCATGTGTTTGTATTTATATATACATAATAAATATACACAGTACACACACATATTGTCACATTTATGGTCTGTTTTTGTATTGTTTTCCCTCTGTTCCTGCCTCCTGTTTCTGTTTCCTGTCCTCGTTATAGTTCGTTATGTTCATTTGGTTTTCCCGTGTGTTTGATTGTAGATTGTTCCCAGGTGTGTCTTGTCAATTACCCCATGTACTTAAGTTCCTGTCTGTGTTATCTGAGTTTGTCTGGTATTGAACATCGATGTTGTGTTTCCTGTGTGTCCCTGCCTGTCTTGTTTTACCCCGTCTTGGATGATTAAAATACATTTACTTTG
Organism: Sinocyclocheilus anophthalmus; assembly: GCA_018155175.1. Lineage (NCBI taxonomy): Eukaryota > Metazoa > Chordata > Actinopteri > Cypriniformes > Cyprinidae > Sinocyclocheilus > Sinocyclocheilus anophthalmus. The sequence goes on from JADLZN010011839.1 coordinate 211,724, forward strand.
AGTTTATCCCACGTCTCCTCATTCTTCGTTTTGCCACAGAAGGCAACCGTGACACATATATTATGTGAACAAAACTTTTATTTTTAGATGCGATTAATCGTTTGAACAGCACTATAGTATATACAGGTCCCTCTCAATAAATTAGAATTTCGTGTAAAGTTATTTCAGTAATTCAACTCACATTGTGAAATCGTGACTTAAATAAATTCAGTGCACACAGACTGAAGTAGTTTTCAGTCTTTGGTTCTTTTATTGTGATGATTTTGGCTCACATTTAACAAAACCCACCCATTCACATCTCAACAAATTAGAATACTTCATAAAAAAAAAACATTTTTAGTGAATTGTTTGGCCTTCTGGAAAGTATGTTCATTTACTTACATGTACTCAATACTTGGTAGGGGCTCGTTTTGCTTTAATTACTGCTTCAATTCAGCGTGGCATGGAGGTGAGCAGTTTTTGTGGCACGGCTGAGGTGGTATGGAAGCCCAGGTTACTTTGACAGTGGCCTTCAGCTCATCTTCATTTTTTTGGTCTCTTGTTTCTCATCTTCCTCTTGACAATACCCCATAGATTCTTTCTGTGGTGTTCAGGTCTGGTGAGTTTGCTGGCCTGTCAAGCACACCAACACCATGGTCATTTAACCACCTCTTGGTGCTTTTGGCATTTTTTGGGTTTTTGTTGTGAGTGGTGTGCATGTTCAAATCCTGCTGGAAATGAAATCAGCATCTTCAAAAAGCTGGTCAGGAGAAGGAAGAATGAAGTGCTCCAAAATTTCTTGTTAAATGGGTGCAGTGACGTTGGTTTTTTCAAAAAACACAATGGACCAACACCAGCAGTTGACATTGCACCCCAAATCATTACAGGCTGTGGAAACTTAACACTGGACTTCAAGCAACTTGGGCTATGAGCTTCTCCACCCTTCCTCCATTCTCTAGGACCTTGGTTTCCAAATGAATACAAAACTTGCTCTCATCTGAAAAGAGGACTTTGGACCACTGGGCAACAGTCATTCTCTTCTCCTTAGCCCGAGTAAAAACGCCTCTGACATGTCTGTGGTTCATGATTGGCTTACAAGAGGAATAGGGGGAGGGGGGGGGGGGGGGGGGCGACAACTGTATCCAAATTCCGTGACACGTCTCTCTGTGGTGGCTCTTGATGCCTTGACCCCAGCCTCAGTCCATTCCTTGTGAAGTTCACTCAATTCTTGAATCAATTTTGCTTGACAATCCTCATAAGGCGGCGGTTCTCTCGGTTGGTTGTGCATCTTTTCTTCCACACTTTTTCCTTCCATCAACTTTGTTAACATGCTTGGATACAGCACTCTGTGATCAGCCAGCTTCTTTGGCAATGAATGTTTTGTGGCTTACCCTCCTTGTGAGGGGTGTCAATGATTGTCTTCTGGACATCTGTCAGATCAGCAGTCTTCCCCATGGTTTTGTAGCCTAGTGAACCAAACTGAGAGATTATTTTGAAGGCTCAGGAAACCTTTGCGGTGTTTTGAGTTGATTAGCTGATTGGCATGCACCATTCTAATTTGTTGAGATATGAATTGGTGGGTTTTTGTTAAATGTGAGCCAAATCATCACATCAAAGAACCAAAGACTTAAACTCCTTCAGTCTGTGTGCATTGAATTTATACACAAGTTTCACAATTTGAGTTGAATTACTGAAATAAATGAACTTTTCCACGCCATTCTAATTTATTGAGATTCACCTGTATATATATATGGGTCCAGACTTAGCATGTTGCACATCAAAATACATTTTCAAAAGTGATTTTATGTCCATAGAAAGCACATTAAATGTAAGTTGAGTGTCTACTTTTAAGGTTTCAAATAAGTTTTTGAAAAGTAAAATGTCAAAATTTGGTTTAAATAATGTTATATTGTCATTCAGTGTAACCCAATATTTATGTAAAAATTCAAACAACACGCTTATTCTGACCTGTACATATTAAAATATATAAAAGAATAAAGGCGCATATTAATTTAAATTAGTAAAAATTCTTACTGACAAATGGGCGAAACCTAGGATAGTGGCAAATTTAAAATTACAACTAATTAGTATTTGGGTGAAAGTAATTAAGTCTTTTAATATGTCATAAATTGATTTTTTGTTGTAATTATGCCTGACAAGATTGTTACACTGAATGGCATTTTAGTGGGTCTCTTCTGTAAATAAGGGGAAAATGCATGATATTTATTTTTTTGCTCAGAAAAACAAAAACAAAAGTGCAATTAAATTAATATAATTGTTTTTTTTTGTGGGGGGGGGGATACAACAATTTAAAGCAGTATTACACTTATTGTTTTTATTCTTAAACCCTTTTTCGTCTTTGACCCATATATATACTATGATATAAATAATATATTATATAATCATAGAATATATTTAATATTTAACATTGCACTTCACTGTTTTTTGTTCCTGAGTTCATGTGCACTCATAATCTTTCCACCCCAACAACATCTCGTCTGTGTCTGAAATTGCTAATTTCTGATTAGGATCCCTTTAAATAAATTACCGCACGACTGGCTAACAAAGTATTTCTGTTGTCTGGGTGTCAGTTGGGGCATCGTTTCCACAGATGTACGCCTTCAGAATCTCGCTGGAAGTATATCATCCTGGTACTTTTTGCCTACTGCTTTATAAATTCAGACTACACTCTCAGAAAAAAAAGGTACATAAGCTGTCACTGGGACAGTATCCAGTTACACTTTATTTTAAGGTGTCCTTGATACAGTGTAATTGCACATTTAAGTACTGAGTAATATTAATTATATAGGATTAATTATATTAATAGGATTAGGATTTGACTTAGGGTTAGTTGCATGTAATTATGCATAATTTATTGTTATTATAATAGTAAGTACATGTAACTTGTAACAAAGACACCTCAAAATAAAATGTTACCCAGTACCCTTTCAAAAGGTACACCGTTGTATACTCCCTGAAGGGTGCATTTTAGTACCTTAAAGGTACAAATTTGTACTTACATTGTACATATTAGTACCTAAATTGTACATATTAGTACTTTTTGTAAAGGCACTGCCACAGTGGCAGCTTTTGATAGTTATTTTCTGAGAGCATACTCTTTTTAAATATTTTTCAGCTACCGTATATTAGGGAAGTATGCAATTGTAGAGGCAGTCAGTCCTCTTCTCCTCTCTGATGACACCGGTACACTGGTGTGAGGGCTGGACTATAATTCCTCCCCAGCAATCTGCCACTCACAGCAGCAATTAGTAAATGACAACACACCAATGATCCAATCAATTCCCAATGGACAAAACCACAGCCATTTCATTCTTACATACATAGCATTAGAGAAAAGATAATTGCAGCTTCTGTTTCATGTGGACTTTAAAGGGATAGTTCACCAAAAAAAAAAATTTGCTTAATTTACTAATATTTTGCCATTAATCTTATGTGCCATGCACGTCATTTCAGACTTGTTCGAGTTTCTTTTCTCTGTGGAACATAACAGATGATATATTTTTTAGTCCATTTGATGGAGGTCAGTGTTAACCAAAAATCGCTACCAACATTCTTGTCAAATTATTCTTCTGTGTGTTCTGGCAAAAGATTTTAGAAAGACTCTAGGCGAGATGGTATAATTTGTGTCCCTTTTTCTTTTTTTCTCCCCTACTATCCCTTTGATTTTGTCTTTTTTTTCCCAGCAGGAAAAGCTATTATTGGTGTTTAACAATAATCCCTATTTCTTCCATTTTCATTTCAGAAAAAGACTACACTCCCTCTATGTTAGGTCTGTGTGGTTCTCTGTCCTCTTTACCCAGCTGTAAGTCCCTGCCAAGCCTGAGGTCAACAGAGTGCCTGGTAAACATCAGCGCAGAGCCCAGTCCTGCTCTAACCCCCAGCTAGGGACCACCAAGTGAGACCAAGCAGAGAAAAACTGCACAGTCAGCTAAGACATCCAAAGATACTATGGCTCGGCTACAGCCTGTGTAATACCTGTTACACTAATTCTCATGAAAGTATCATTGATAAGATATAGCTAGACCTCTGTAGTTATGACAAGAGGTATTTTCTCACAGATTTACCGTCAGAGCTTTTCAGAGGCAGATATCTCTGAATGTCTTTGCTGTTCAAACCTTTCTCCTGACTTGTTGTGATATCCAGTGAAGGTATGCACTGACAGACTTCACAAAACTGACAAGTTTTCATTACAACTTCATGTGTCAAAGCCCAACACAGCTTTCCCACATTCTGTTGCCCTTTAAAATCTCTTATGGGAACATGCATACTTACAGAACACATATAAACAAAACCGGTCAGACACATACAGCCAGAAATTAACCATGAAAATGTGTGAAAGAAAGCATATTATAGTTACAATAATTAGTATTTTGACATTATCATCACTTGTTTTTTTTAATTCTCACATTTCAATCATCTAAACATCCCTCCTCTGCCAAACATCATGCAAGAACTAAAAAGATGTGTATGTCTTTAAGTCTGCTGTACAATTACAGTGGTAATAAAATGAAAGACATTTCTGGAATAGCTGCCTTATTCCTCTTTTCTTGCCTCTTGAAGTAAGTTTGAAGATGGGATCACTCTGCACATGATGGCAGTATAATATTGCTGAATGACTGACAGTGAGTGAAGTAAACAAATGGGCCAGTGTATATCTGCATACTGTGGTATTGTACTGTATGTTTGACATCTATTTGGCATCTGTTGTTGCATCATTACAATATGTCTGCAATGTGTGGGCCACTGTCATTTTCAGTATATTAGCAGCAGATTTGAAACCTTGCATTGATTTTAATCGCATTATCATATAAAACTGATAAGCTAGATTTCCTCCCTCCATTGTCAGTGTAATTGAAAGTCTACTTGTTTGAGAATGTGTGTGTTGTGTTAGACATCTCTTCACCCTCAATTAGCGTTAAATAATTTCATTCATCGCACATTATTTTTTCATTTAAAAAGCCATTGGAAACTATGCTGTTCGTCACTTAAAATCGCAATAAAACTGCCTTTTTTGTCCTAATGTTTTCTATTGAGTCATATTTGTTCACTGTGTCTTTATTGTTTGTCTCTTCTGTTCCACTGAACAGCCCCATCTTTCCTTTTTTTTCCAGGACTGTAACTTGACAAATGCTTGATTCAAATGCTTAAAAAGCTGTGTAGTCCCCTCAAACAAACATGAAAAAACAGCTTCAGTGCCATTTTTAGAGTCTTTTAAAATATTATTTTATTTTATATGATAAGGCAAATCAATTTGGTTAACTGTAGCTTATGCACTATGCCTGCCAGGCCAGTAGATGGCAATGTCACTTTGTGCAGAAACATGTAATGGGCATAGGCCAATAGGGTATATGTCGAACATCACCTGACCAAACCCAGAAAACAGGGGCAAGTTCAAGCTCAAACCGGTGTGCACCGTTTTGCTACGGTTTCCGGTTTGAACGACATGTTTCCTGGAAACGGTGTGCAACGGGGTTTGAGATGTGTTTTCTCTTGTTTGGTGGGTGTGTCAAACATGTCAGCCCAATCAGCAGCAACATATATGTAAACCACAGGTATTAAAGAGACAGCTCGCACAATGTAATTGACATCCAAATAAATTCACAATAGCAAGTATATTGTTTGCACATGTTTATTTACATTAAAGGCAAAATAACTGAAATAATAAGGGCACAAGTATAGATCTGGAACTTCTTTAAGTCTGTCTAAATATCATTTATTAATTGCAATGTCTTCTGGTCCATATCCTTTCCTTAGGAAGGTATGCTAGACACTGATTAATGTAACATAAAAATACACATATTTATATATTTTGCTATTGTATTATGGAGTGACACTTTAATAAACCTTTCTATACCCCTCTGATTATATAATAAATATTACAATATCATAGCACAACAACAGTGATCAGCAATAATGATAAGCCTAATACTCACAATAAAAATAATAAGGTCATATAGATCATAACACGGTCTTGGAGGTAAGAAGTGGATTAGGCTATCCTTCACCTGAAATGTTTGTCTTTCATCCTGAAATGCGAGGCAAATGTAAGATCACAATAATTAGAAACCACAGTTTCCACAAATCCCTTCAATCGATTGGGATGCTCTCTTTTATTCTGGACGGCAAGAGCAGTGACTGTACCATCGAGCGTATTTTGCAGTATTAAACACGTATTGATTTCATCAGGCTCCGAAAATTCTTCAAAAAGAACACAAAGAATGGCCTTCTCAGCTGCCATAGTTGCAACTCTTGCGTCATCAGAACAGGGCGTTCAACGCACCACCGTTTCCGTTTAAAAAACGTTTTTCACCGTTTTTGTCGGGGCTGAACGTAGCCCAGGTCTCTTGTTGGAGAACGTGTTAACAGCCATATTAAATAATAGCGATATCTATGGACTTTTAAGATAATCAGTTAGACTAGCTAGCTGTTTTTATTGTTGACGTTTTATTACATTTTTATATCTAAATGTGAAACATTTTTAGATATCAGTCTGCATATGTGATGGACATTGGTTATGATCATCATTGGTATCTACTTTGAAGGCATCTTGAGTAAAACTGCTTCACGGCCGTTGTCGTGTAAATGAATGGCCAAAACAATTTTTTGTTGTTGTTGTTTTTAGTTCAAAATGGTGTTGTGTAAACGCCTTCTTAATATAAACCATTATCAGTGTTCTTCATCTAACCATCTGATTTCAAAAGTCAATAGAAGTCAAAGGAGCCCATGATATAAAATCCTCACATAACTGCATAACGTTCTGTAGTCTCACGTGGACTGAACGCATGATTCTAATATATTTCAAACTTGTGCCTCCTCCAGATGTCACTGTGGAACTCATTACAAATTGACTTGAATTTAAGGTCACCACGATCCAGGGGTCAAGCAAAGAACAAGTGTCAATTATGGGTCAAAGGTCAGCATCATTTGTTCACTTTGGACTGCTGCACTAAAGAGAACCTAACAGAGGTGTCTAAATGCAAAATGGGGACCAGTAGCTCAAAATATGCTTGCTAAAAAGATTGGACCATTGATTGATTTCACAGCATGCAGCAGAGTGAAGCTAAAGAATGACTTTTGATCTTCAAACTGACTAAATTCTAAAAGATAGGTTTCCAAAAGACAAAGGGCAAAAGAAAAGCCCTTCCTGTCGGATGTGGATGGGGTCAAAGAAAGGATATTTTCCTCAAGTGAAACTCAAAATGAAATACACCAACAACAAAAAAAAGCATTCTTGGATTATATCACTCTATATCAAAGTTTCAAAACATTCTTTGAATGGTCAATATTTCTATTCCTAGAACTCCCTGCAACCCCAAACCATGAAAAAAGCAAACATAGTATATGTAAACCATAGATAACAAAATATCAATACAAGAGTACTTTTCAAACAAACAAATGACAAATATAAGTTTCAGAACACTGACCACAAAACAGCTCTTCTGCTGAAATGACTTAAGATAACAATTTACAAATTCAGAAGGTGTTATCTCACACAAACTCCACCCTACGCAAACTACCACTGATGGAAGTTTATCTCCAACAATACATGCTGAAGACACCCACAGGGACGTGACTGTTACACCCGTGGAAGAAATACCACATCTATACTGTACATAGATATGAAATACAGTACCACATCTATATGAAATATGTAAAAGATGTTGCTTAACTTATGGTTAAGCATTAATTAACCCCGGATTCTTTATATTATTGTATGCAGGGGCACCGTAACAGAGGACTTAGGAGGTGTGAGGTTAGGATGATTCCAAGGGCCTGACAAGGTAGAGGGGGCCCCGGAACGCCAACCATAGCTTAACTATAGCATCTACTGTATTTGCACGTGTACACATTCAAGTTTCAATAGCATTATTTCAACTTTTCCTAATTTGGGAGTACACTTACAGTACATAGATTCATTAAAAACTCAAAGAAAGCGACTAAGCCACACAACTCCGGTTTTGATTTCATGAAGTTTCTTAGAACAACAGACTGCACACACTATTAGGGAGTTGGCCAAGTATTAGCATACTTAAAAGTATTAGAATAGTTCGAATTTTGTGTGCGCGTGCAAATGAGCAGTTCACTTCATTCTTTGAGACGAAGCCAAAATTGTTTACGTTATTTCTGGATTGATGTCTCATTACCCAATTACCTTAACGCAGCTATTTCTTTTCAGCCAATCAAAAGGTGAATTCTAAAGGTATCCGCCCACTTCCTAAAATGAATGAAAGATCCGCCGCAGAGAGTTTTGAGAGGTAGAGATCAGTGTTACTCGGTGTTGAGCAGCAAGCAGCTCTCTTAAGTTTTATAATCGTTTACTTGAATGCGATGAAATAAATATATCTTCTAGTTATCGGTCTAGCTAAGAAACTAGATGAGAAACATTTAGAATGGATAGATAGCTGGAAATGGACAGTTGGAAAAGGACAAAAACCGCTCACGACGCCAGAGTCAGTGTTTGTGGAGAGATGAAGATGTCCAGGAGCGGATCAGGTCTCCAGCCTCTCAAAGCTACTGTTCCCTTCACGCTGCACAAACCAGCTTCCGTCACAAATGTCACTCCAGGTGAAGTATATCACACACATTAGTAACTATCATGATCTGAGCCACTGGATGTCTTTCTTGAAGATCAACAGGAAATGTTATGTGAATGTTTGCAACTGCATCAGTACTTTAATTTGTTTCTTCATGTGCTATAACGGTCTAAACACATCCATTATTTCATTAACCTTAAAATGTATGTGCATTTAATCTATATTCAGTTTTCTTCCAGACTTAATTGGTGCATAGCAAGCAACACATCTTCATCATCACCTTCATCATCATTCATATTTTAATTATAAACAGTGGCTGTATATTTACTTTAAACGATTAAGTTAAGCTTGTAAGATGAATGGTTTCATTGGCATACTGTATCATACTGGACTACATAAAAAATCTGGGAATGATTTATGGAACAAGAATGTTTATGACATATGAAGAAGAAATATTTTCAGTAATCAAATAATACAATTTGTGACACTGATCATGTGAACTCCTTTGTACTAAAGGTCAGATGTTCTTGCATCCATTGAAGCACAAGATGTTCTTTGAAACATCCCAGGTCATGCTAGAAGACATGATCATCAGGTTTAGTTCATATCAGACCATCTAAATACCATCAAATCATGTTAATCTTTATTAACATGATCTAATTCATATAAATAATAATTAGAAGCATTTTATGGTCTGGACCAGTGAATAGAACGGTTGAAAACAAAAGATGATGTTGAAAAGTATTTCATAAATTTGACACTACAAACAATTATTTAAAAAGTTTGTTTCCTCATTAAAGTATACGACGAACTGAGCACTGGCTTTCTGTCAATGCAGTTTACTGTAATCACTTTGATTTCAGGGGTTTTCAAGCTTTCTTGTTTCTTCAGGTGAAAGGACCAAAGCAGAGTGGCGTTTGCAGACTCCCACCCAGCGCACATTATCTCTGGATGCGATTGTGTGGCCGTACTTGCAAGGCCAATGGCCCAAAGAGGACGACAGACACGGCAGGGAAGACAAATCCACACAGGTGAAAGGATGCAAGATCCATAATAAATTCTAGCCCATATTACCAGTTGAGTTCAGCTGACTCACCCAGGACAGATGTTAATATCAGTGTAAACAGGGCCATGCAGTACCATGGTATGTATATTACCAAAAGTCTGTGGTACTCTCAAGACACCATCATTGTACCATGGTTTGCTCATCACATCCTATGATTTACTGCAATCCTAATGAACTTTAACCCTCAGCTCAGATGTGAAGGGAAGTGGGTGCATCAGCTTTTCTCACTTTTTAAATATCATCTGTTTTCTGTTCCTCATTACCTAAGCCAAAATTTCGCTTTCTTTCATATAATCATATATGAATCATATAATCTTTATTTCATATAATGACTTAATACTGTTTAGCCATTTACTTGTGAAATTGCCTTATATTTTAGTCTCCCTAAAAAATTTTTTATTTGCACTTGTAGCTGGTTAATAGCAAAATGTCTAGTTGTACTAGTTCACAAAAAAATTCTGTCAACCTTGTGAGTAAAACAAGGACCAAATGGGATGAATTTTCATTTCATGCCGACTTTAAAAACAAGATAAAAATGCACCATGAAAGTAGTCCATATGACTAGTGCAATATTCCGAAGTCATGAGGAACAGATGACAATATGTTCTGAACAAGAGTCTTAAAATGTAGTTTTATGTGATTATAGTGTTGATATTTTTGTAAAAGACACCACACACGTGGTTAGCTGGAGCTGAAACAATAGCTGTTGGATTTCACAAACGTTCGGCATCATGGGGAAATTCAGAACGTCTCCAGGATGGAAGTGACGTGTGTGCAGATTCATCTGTAAGTCTCCATTGCACAATAAATAAAATTGAAAATTGCATGAAACTATAGTTCATGTGTGGTTGTGTGTACTGTGAGTCATGTAAGATTTAATATATCTACATCGCACTACATGCATCTCTAGAATGTATGTGGGGAAGAAAAAAAACGTCTGCTGTTTCTCTTTTATATCCTTACTCTTTATGATTCAAAGATTTTCAAGCTGAAACAACAACTACAACAGAAGAAAAGGTCTGGCGTTCTGGTTGGCAAACAAGAGAAACTGCACAACCAACATCAGGTACTAATATACACACATACTGTCATTCTCTTTTTCAAACACTTCTATGCTCCCTGGTTCCTCATTCCCAATCCTCATTTCCTTTTTCAACCTAAACAGATCAAACGGAGCTATTTGAAATTGTGGTCAAATTTAATTAAAGAGTATGCTGTAAAAAGTATGCAATGTATGCACTACTAGCATCGCTTGCAGAATTACAAAAATCAAGTTTAATAAAAAAAAATGAAGCATATTTGCAAACCCCTTACACTCATCAAGGCCTTATGAATATTCTTATCTATACAACAATCATTTGGGGGAGATAAACCCATGGATGGTATACTTATAGTAATCAATGAACAAACTGGGTTTAGAGAATGTACTTTGACATAAAAAAAATCTTACAAACAGCACTGAAAGTGCAAATAGCAATTGGTGCTTTTTACACTGTGAAAATAGCAGTATTTATTTTGCGATACATAAGTGTAAATGGTAGCAGATACTATTTGCACCTCAGAGTAGTGTTGTGCACTATCATGGAAACCTATGTCATTGCATGTCATATATCAAAATGCTGCAACATATTATCGTAAATAGAATAGAATTCTGGTTGTCTTATAGTTTAGGGAAGCACATTCTTGGTTGCACCAAAAGCTTCTAGACGCTCATAAAATTCAAATGAGTTCGGTGGTCTGCGGGTGAAGCCTTCAAGTGCACTAAAGTGCCATATTCTGACACATGTACACAAATGTTAGAGGAAGTGTGGAGGATTGCAAAAAGTAACAGGAAGAGTGCTTGTATCAAAAACTCTTCTGCTTTAAACACATGCTGGCCAGCTGCAAACACTTCCTACGGTTATTATAGTTTCACAGTTTTATTACAGTTGCTTGATCTTATTTCATTGTGTATTATGGTTTTTCATTTCAGTTTAGTTTTAGGTAGATATAATGGTATTTTGTTATGCCTGTTGTTTTTGTTAGTTTTTATGCGTTACAACAAATTATGGACCAACAATCTACAACATCACACACTTTTATCAGATATGTACTGTAAATTTGGTATTTAAGCAAACTTCAAAGTTTTATTAGTCCCATGTATAAGAGTGCAGCATACTGCAGTACTCGCTGTCCATGAAATAAAGGGATAAATATCCCTTTTTGGCTATATTTACCAGTGTTTGTAACATCCTTTATTCATATCCAGGGCGTTTATAATTCAACAGCATAGACTGGACCCACTCAGGTACACACTGGAGAATTTTCAAGGTTCATACCATATAGACTTTGAGATATATATCTATTCAAGAGTTTTGTTTGAGGCTGTAATGACATTTTGCTGCACACTGGTTCATTTTCGTGATTGTGTCAGTTTCAGTTTTGTGTGCCATACTTTTACAGTATGTTGATAAAGCTCTTCATTTCTGTGCAATTGTTAAATATATAAATGAATGCCTGGCTTGGGAGATAATTTAATCAGACCATCCAGCATGAATTGAAAATATAAAAAAATGTATTTTTGTGTTTTTCTTTAGTTTTCGTCTCATGCTCAAATTGTCTTAAAGTGTTAGTATGAAATGAAGTGTAATATATGATATGTGCTCATTTTCATAATTTGCATTTTTAAAATGTATTGCATGCTTTTAAAGTGTGTGTGTTTGTGGTTCGAACGTGTGGCGGCGTTGACCCAGATCCGGCGTAATGACATCATCATGCCGGATCTTGGTCAGCACCAGTGCTGCCACATGCTCGCGTCATGATACTGTCGTAAACGCGCGTCCAAGGTGATGCAGTAGAGACGAAAATGCGGAATAAAGTAGTTATTTTTGTTTTCTTTGCGCAAAAAAGTATTCTTGTAGCTTTGTAACTTTACAGTTGAACCACTGATGTCACACAGACTACTTTGTCGATCATCTTGGTACTTTTCTGGACCTTGAACGTGGTAGTTACCTTACTGTCTATGGGAGGGTCAGAGAGCCCTCATATTTCATCAAAAATATCTTTATTTGTGTTTCGAAGATGAACGAAGGTCTTACGGGTTTCGACAACACGAGGGTGAGTAATTAAAGTCGTAGGAGATCTTGGAAATGTAACTTAGCCTGATAGCACGAAAGCGAACGTCCCACCTTCCCTGCAATCGCCGTCCAAAGCCACGCCCCCTGAACGCATTTACACTCGCAGACCAGAGACAACATTACTACAATAGGCTACATCAGCGGTTCCCAATTCCAACCCATGTTCCGAAGTGAGGTAAACGTCAACGGATTTCCCCCACTCAGGGAGTAGGGAGCAATGAACACTGTGTAGGGATCATGTCAATCGGAACACAGTTCATGCACGTAGCTCACTTCTAACGAGCTGGCGCGAGGACTGGATTAACCGCTGGGCTACAGCATGTGTCATTCACCAGTGATAAATCTTTAAAAGTACTACAATACCAGGAAGGAAGATCGGGTTGTTGATGTTTGTCTGCCATCCTCGCTCTGTCTGCAGTGTGCACAGCGTGCGTAAACGCGCTGATGACGTATCCTGTCTGCGCGAACCGGGTGCGCAGAGGTATGCTAATATATACGTTGACAGACAGGTAGGAAAGCATATTAAAACACTTGGACCGAGCGTTTAAAACCAGCATACAAAAAATGTTTCTGAAGACAATACTATGGCACCTTAATGACCAAATTTTCATTTTCGGATGTGAACTAACCCTTAAAGAACAAAAATTAGATGATAACTTTTAAGACTAGTCTAAACCTTTTATGCAACCGGCCCCCTGTCTTTATGAGTGGACCACTGAATCATTGACTCAAATGAGTAATTCAAAAACGCAAATCATTCAGTAACGAAACACTTCTGTTTTGCTCAGAGATGTTTCTTCTGTGTGCAGTTGTGTTCATTTGTTTTGATTTCTCAACGAGATTGTTTCACATACAGATTGCGTGAGCCTCAACTGGCCCGACCTTGTTACTTGTTGATTATCCATTATCGATTGCCTTTTCCACCGAATGTAATAAAATCAGAAGCATTCTCACCCAAATTTCAGTGCATCCCTAATAAGTTGTTTTAATCACATCAGTTGTCCAGGTCGGGCAAGTAAAATTCTCTTTCAATTGCCCCTTCAAAAAATCCACTTGTCTCATACAAGCATTAATGTTGAGCTATGTTATATAAAATTCAACCCGGCAAAGTGGCTAGTGGGAGTGACCATATTACCCGCCACTGCTGAAATCCTTCCGCATTTGGCAGGTTGGCGGGTGGTTAATGTAAAGCCAATGATAGGTAGGAAACCTAAAATTCCAAATGCACTTGCAATTAAAACAACTAAAAAAACACATACAGAAAAGCTGAGACGCAAATATAAATGTATTTGTGAAAATACCAAAAGGTTTCTTGGATGGATATGTTTAGTGTTAGAGCGGGGCTTCAAACCCGGGAGGAGTGGGCCCACTAAGGAGGATAAGCCAAAAACTAGTATTTAAAAAAAATTATTATGAATATGGCTTTTTTTTCTCACACCATTGATTCATGTAATGAATTACATATTTAAATACTCCTAGTTTCTGTTAATAAAACATTTGGAAAAAAAAAGATTGATATTATATATATATATAGATTATTATATAATATATAATGTATAATATATATCATCTTATAATGCGGTTGGAGGCCTTCAAGTAAAAACAATATCTGGGAATAACTGAGGATGGAAAATATTATTAGATAAGAATAAAAAGTCATTGTAATAATACTAATACCAATATGTTTGTGTTTCTTCTCTTCTCAGTCCCCTGCTCTATTAATCCCATCTGCGTCATTGACTCGACTGCCGTCACGTCTGCGTCGAAGTGAAGAGAGACTAGATCAGGAGCTGGAGAAAGTCTTCACACATCACTCATCAGTTCACCACTGTGGAGTATGTCTAACACTTTTCACCATTTTAACTGATTGTGAAGGCTGATATCATGCAAAGTTGCATACATGACTGGAAACCTTCATGTAACTGTTTTTTTTTTTTTTAAGTTATATGAGGTTCCTGATGGCCACAGGGCTCCTGTTCCTCACCTGAGCTCCAAGAGTGGATTTCAGATTGGGTCTTCTTGTGTAGCTTCTCACTCTTCTTCTTCCTCATCCACATCTTGCTCTCCACAGCGCCCTCTAGATCTCGAAACTGGTAGGTCTCTTTTTTTTTTTTTAGCTCTTGCTAATAGGTCACCACCATATTATTCCTGTCAAAAACTTAACTATATATTAGGGTGACCAGACATCCACGTTTTCTGGACACAGTTTGGTTTTTGATGTCCTGTGCCTGGAAATGTACCATTTTTTTTCAGCACATTCAAAACACCTTTTAAATACCCTGCAAAAAATCCTGACCAGCATACCCTGCTGGTTAGGAGAGCAATCTTGTAGTGATTATTTTCACCAACAGAGAGCTGCATTCTACACTGATTACCAGAGCAGTACACTGACTACACTGGTAACCGGGCCACTGACTTCCATGGGATTTTTTCCCCATACTATGGAAGTCAGTGGCTACCAGCAACTGTTTGGTTACCAACGTTCTTCAGAATATCTTCTTTCGTGTTCAACAGAAGAAAGAAACTCAGAAACATGTTTGAACAACTTAAGGGTGAATAAATGATGACAATTTTTGGGTGAGCTATCTCTTTAACTATATCACATAGGTGAAAGTACACCCCGATATGAATAAATAAAAAAAGAAAAAGAAAGAAAAGGACCAATTTCACATACTGCGATGAGGCATTTCCACCATTATTAACATTGTAAATCTACCAATAGATTTTGTTTTCTAAAAATGTTACATAGATTTATAATGCTATACTGAGAATCTCAGATATATGAAAAGGGTCCATTACACTAGCAACAATAAACTGCAAAATAATAATCCTAATTAGGGATAGTAAAATCCATTTTTAAAAAGCATTTGAAAACAACATTTGAAAAGTTAAAAAGATGTAATTATCATCAATTATCAAGTGAGATTTCAAGTATATTTTGACTGCTGAACTAGTACATGTCCTGGGTTTCCATTTCATAAATCTGGATACCTTCCTATGTATCTTTAATTTGAACTGATTGATAATGCTCTGTCCTCAGTTGAAGAGGTCAACTCTTGTATTGTGATGGTGTCCTCATCACCACGGCCCAATAACAGCTACTGCTTTCAGAGAGATCCACCAGAAGGTTGTGAAAGAATCCGAGTGTGTGAAGAGAACGTGTAAGTAGGCATACCAGAGTGTTGCTATGTGGTTATGTACATTTATAAAGCTATTTCAATCTAAGTGGTTAACTCAATATTGACATTGTGCATCTTCTGCAACCCCCCCCCCCCCCCCATCCTCTAATCAGCCTTCCATGTTTAGATCACGTGTACGTGTCCTCCTGTCCTGACCCCAACAAAGTGAACTTCACCACACACACAGGCTCAGCCTTCTGCCCTGTCAATCTCCCGAAGCCCCTCCTACCTCCAGTGGACTTCCTGATCTGCAGCCTCTCAGTTTCTCCAGGGTCCTGTTGGGTGGGACAGTGATGAGTTAGTAAGAAAAGAAAAACCGCAGCATCTGCGTGAGAGAGATTCTTTAAAAACAATCAGTTCTTTGGTGTTTAATGTTGAATTTTGCTAATTGTAATAAGAGAATACCAGATGGTACTGAATGGTACTATTAGGCAATGATTGTATTTTAGATCTGTATTTTACCACCTACTTCAAAGAAATGGCAAATGTATTATTTTTTAAATATATGTACTTTAGTTATATTTTGTTTTGATTATTGAAAAGTTTATTGAAGAAAGTATGTGGGTGGATTATTACAGTCATAGACCATTTCAGTAGGTACTGTATGTTCATGTTCTTGGATTTGAGGTGAATGTCATAGTCATGCTTTAATGGTACATTTACATTCACCCTTTTTATTTTTTCGAAAAGTAGTGTTTTGTTTTTGTCTAATTAATGTTTACATTGTATAACTTGAACATATGAATGTTTTTATATTTGTATAGATGAATCTGTACATGAATGTAAGATTAGTTAGCAAGTCTGTACAGTTTGCACATTTTTTCTTTTTTGCTAAAGATAAGCTATAGAATGTAAATGGTGACATTATCTGACTTTAAAGTATTTCTTTATTCAGTACGTTCATTGCGCACATGGTGTTTGTTGTTATTTTAAGCTTTGGTTGAATTGCTTCGTTCAAATGAGTTGGTTTGGACAACTTGCCTTCCCGTTGGAAAGTACTTGGGGAAACTACATACATATTGTTTTATTCTTTTCTTTCTATAGATCACTTAAATTCTAGTATGTTTTGACACCAATAAAGTAGAATCGAGCATGACTGAATGTCTGTTCTGTCTTACTAAATTCCAAGCGGGTGATATTATGAGAAACAACATAGTCTACTGTGATTTTGACGGTCATGATTAGCAAAAGAAAATTAAGTGCTAATCTCATGTGATCAAATAATGTGATTTATAGCCTAGTATATGCAGCAAATTAGATGTTGTTTTTTTTTAAATCGGTTATATCAAATGTTCAGTTTCATACCTGCTGCTCCTATGTCCCTTGTCAGATTTCACATATTTTCATTACATGACCAGTGTTGGGGGTAATGCATTACAAGTAATGCTAGTTACGTAATCAGATTACTTTTTTCAAGTAACTAGTAAAGTAAGCATTACTTTTTAATTTACAAGCAAATATATGAGGTTCGGTTTCAAAAAAGTAACGCCAGTTGTTTGTTTTCCAGTTATGACTGACAGTCTCACTGTCCATATTGGGGGGAGAAATCTGAAGTGCAGAGGCGTTGTGTGCACTGTGTGAACATGATGTTACTGTAGTTCTAAACTAAATGTGAACAACATCTCACTTGCACAAAAACAGATTCAGTATTCATCAAAATGAATTAAAACGGTGAAATGCAAACTCAGAATGTGACGTAAACCTGCAATAATTAAATATATTAAATAACACAAATGTATCTAATCCCATTTTATTAACTAATGTCTTTGCTGCTGACATTTAATGATCCAATTCAATCATACTAATAAGCAAAAATGACTAGATAAACTAACAATTGTGCTTCATTGTTTTTTACATAGAGGTTTTGTTTTTGAACCTCGTACCTGGGTTCGATGTGTAATTTTACTTCAGCCTGAGGTTTATTCATTACACTTTTTGGTGTGAAAGGGCTTTTACATTTGCTATAAATAGAACTTCTTATATTAAAAACAATCAAGCCCTGCTCATATTTAAAAAGTAACGCGAAAGTAACGCAAAAGTAACGTAACGCATTACTTTAAATAAAAAGTAACTAAGTAAAGTAATTAGTTACTTTTTTTATGGAGTAACGCAAGATTGTAATGCATTACTTTTAAAAGTAACTTTCCCAAACACTGTACATGACACGAATAATTTATAATACATTGACCGCGCAATAGTTTGAAAACAATTGAAATTAGAACTAAATAAATAATTTCGGTAAAAGATGATTCAATTAAAACGACACATAGCCCAGAGCATTGTACTAAATATCTGTGTATATTAACACCAGCAGTTCCAACACTGATGGTTGATTGTGGTTTGGCCACAAGAGTAGCTATTTCAAATAGTGTACCGCGGCGCCCCTCTGTCCGTTCTACAGCGATAATTAGTATCAGGCATCCCTTCACACTCCGCTTCAGATGCACACATCAGAGCGTTACAAACACCATCAGATCTCATTAATTCTGCTGTATAGATATATTTTGGGAGTTTGACATGCTGAGTACCATACTGAAACAAGTGAAAAGCCACCCGGCTGTAAGTATTTCAGATCTTTTCTTGCTTATGCTTCTGTCTGTTAATAATGATGATTCATTCATTCTCAAATTATGCCTCCGAATAGTTTCAGGCGTTGGCTGTGTCGTAAATACATCCTTGCTTGCTTGAGGGGTATATTTAATACAAATATGTTTGATTTAAAAGGCAAACAGTATATTGAATGGCCGCAGTGGGGAGTAGGCTAAACATGGATTTCATGTTATCACAATGATGAGATATTCTGGTCATTCTGTGATATGGTGAGGATATTGGCATTGATCAAATGGGTTTCAGTCTATAAATTGTGTAGTCTACGTGATTTCACCAACAGTGGCTGAGCACGTATGCCTGCTGTAGGTTATCTGTTATATATGGCTGTGTTGCAGTGTAGTGTTCAGCAGTTGTCAAGGACATTGAGGTGAAATCAGTTGTGCCTCTTTTAAGTCATTTACCATTTACTTAAAACCTAAAATAGTATAGAACATATTCATAGTAGGTATGCGAAGGAATTCGGACATTTATGTACTTTGTTGTACAGTATATAATACGCAGCTGCAGTAGTACTGGATTTGTAATATACTCTAAATATCAAAGAAATTAGCTTTACGCTTGTAGATGATAGGAATCAACATAAAAACCGTTTTTATCTCCCTCAAAACCTAGTGAACTGCCTACATAGACAGCATTAAAGGGGTCATGCTTGGAAACACACCTTTTCCGTTTGATAAAGTGATTCTTAAAAAAACATTCATGTATGTGTATGTATATATGTAGGCCTATATCTCAAGCTAAATCACAAAACTTTTGACAGTTTTTACAGTTTAATTTGATATTAAAAGCTTTTTAGGAAGAGAACAGAATGCTGATATGTGTAAACATGAATATATTATTTTTATTGAATACTATTTAACTGAATTAACAAATCAGTCATTCTTGAGACGTGGGACAAAACAGGTCCAGCAAGGGTAACTGCTATTAGCTTTAAAAAATACAAATATTTTCAATTTTAAATGTCATGAGGGATTAATAATAGAAAGTGTTTAACACAATTATCACCTTCAATTTAATGTTCTCATTATTATACCAAATCTGTGTTTCTTAATGTCCTCTCACTACATCTAAAACAGTGTGTCCACAGAGAAGGGTTCAAGCATTCATATGCAATAAAATGGATAAAAATGTTTTTTTAATGATGAAAAAGAGCTTGTTTTATCAAAAGCAACACTTAATAATATCTCCTATCAAAGCAAGGTTGTTTTTTTAATGACGCATGCATGTTTCATAAGATTTTAAAGTTGCGTCCCCACTTTTTGTCAACACCGTCAGACATTCAATAAAATGTAATAAAATCAGGGAATATCAGGGGCTGCTGTCACTCTAAAGGACCCCCTTGCCACAGTTCACCTCTGCAGAGTACGTCAGTGTCAGACAGGCTCTGCTAAGTTTTAGTTTTAGAATATTTTAAATCCTAATGTTAATATTTCCTGTGTCACAGCCATGATATGTCAACTTCCAATTTCTGAGGAAATTATTTGAAATATTTAGATAATTGTATTCTCCTGAAGCACGTTCCATTAGCATCTAGCATCAACAGAAAAAAATAAAATGGCTACTACATGAACTCCATTAGTTTTGTGAAAGAAATGCCAAATTCGTCAACACCGTCAGATGTCACCACCATAAGATTTTGTGTTCCAGTGATATATCAAAATACTTAAATGGGACTCTTGAATAAAAGCTTTATAAACAATAACATACTCACTGTTGTGTTTGTTTTAATACAGTAATTGACTGATTCAATGTATTTGATAGTTAACATTATTACAAATTCAGGTTTTCGTCAACTCCGTCAGATGTGTCAACTCCGTCAGTTCTGTCACCTCCGTCAGTTGAATATTTTGATAATATTTCATTATGATATTTTATATTTGTTGAGGAATTGTTGGTCACATGTGAAAGTGTAATCTGTCTGCTAACACGAGAATGTGTTTTGAAATGTTAAAAATTCCTTGATCTCTGTTAAAGATAAAGTTTAATTTATATTACACAGTTCAAGGTAAAAAAGCACATTTTGTTAAGAAAGAGAAAAGTTGGGAGGTTGTATCTAAGCATAGCTCAGTAGCTTAGTACATATGAAACTACATTTATGTATTTTATTTGTCTGAGTACAAGGTTTTATTTTTTCAATTTTGCACCCTGTTTTGTCCCACTTCTCAAGAATGACTGAAATATGATGATAACAGGTTTGACCCCTAAATATATATTTAAGTCTTTTATTTTATGGACTGCATAACAGGTTATTGGTTTTTCAGCTTTTTTGTCATTGTTTAGCCATTTATTTATAATTCTGTGTCTCTTTGAAGTTGATTCCTCTCTTCATCTTCATCGGTGGTGGAGCGGCCATGTCTATGCTTTACCTGGGCCGCCTTGCGCTAAAGAACCCTGACTGCTCGTGAGAATCCTTTTCAGTACATTATCAAACAGGCAAAAATCTTTAGATTCCAATATAATTCAGAGTATATGACTGACTGAATTCTGTCAACAGATGGGATCGCAAGAACAACCCAGAGCCTTGGAACAAACTGGGGCCAAATGACCAGTACAAGGTGAAAACAACATTCATGTAGACATTTTGGCCATTCCTGTGTCCATCTTTGTATGTCCATCTATGTTTAGCTAATATAGTCTGTTAAGCCTATAATAACCTTACAAAAAGTCCCATTTGGTACATTTTGTTAGTGTAATAATATGTAATTATATAATTTAACCCATAACCTATTTCCCACAGCTCTTCACTGTCAACACGGACTACTCTAAACTGAAGAAGGACAGGCCTGACTTCTGAGCAGAGCCCAGTGAATCAGCTGGATGTGTTAAACGCTGCACTTTCAAGCCTGACACGTCATCAGATACCTGATCTTATCTGTGAATGTGAATCCCCATTTTAAATTAATAAAGAAACTGAAAGGGAGCACATACACAAGCTGTATGATCTAAATGGCTTGACAGAAACAATATTTTGTACAGATACAAATACTGAAACATCAAGGGAAATTGCATCATCAAACCTGTATCAATATCATCTGTGCTGATCTTACTGTTATCCAAATAAACATGACAGACAGCAATAATAGAAGTGTTTTGTGTGTGTGAAGCGTCTAGTTAGATGATTTTATGGAAGACTTTTAAAACTCCCCTATGGGAAAAATACTTCAGGAATATATAAGTATATATAAGTCTCCTAATAAAAAAAGCAAGTAGATAAAATAGAATTAGAATAGAAAGGGCTAGAGTTAGAGGGTCAAATCAAGATGGAAGAGATATGTTTTTAGCCGTTTCTTGAAGATGGCCAAGGACTCAGCTGCTCGGATTGAGTTGGGCAGGTCATTCCACCAGGAGGGAACAGTTAATGCAAAAGTCAGTGAAAGTGATTTTGTGCCTCTTTGGGATGGCACAATAATGTGCCGTTCACTTGCAGAATGCAAGCTTCTAGAGGGCACATAAGTCTGAAGTAGTGAATTTAGGTAAAGGGGAGCAGAGCCAGTGGTGGTTTTGTAGGCAAACATTAGTGCCTTGAATTTTATGCAAGCAGCTATAGGTAGCCAGTGCAAATTGATGAACAGAGGTGTGACGTGTTCTTTTTGGCTCGTTAAAGAACAGAGAGATCTTGCAACTACTTTTGGATTAATTGTAGAGTTTTGATAGAAGTGGCTGGAAGACCTGCTTAGAGAGCATTGTAATAGTCCAGCCTGGATTGAACAAGAGCTTGAACAAGGATTTGTGTTGCATGTTCTGAAAGAAAGGCCCTGATCTTCTTAATTTTGTATAAAGCAAATCTGCAGGACCAGCAGTTTTAGCAATGTGGTCTGAGAAATTCAGCTGATCATCAATCACAACTCCAAGGTTTCTGGCAGTCTTTGAAGTAGTTATGGTTTATGCGCATAGCTGGGGGGAAACAAAAAAAATTTGGTTGAATTTGAATGTGATGAAGTGATGGGTGTGTTGAAACCACAAGCAGTTCTGTCTTGGCAAGTTTGAGTTGAAGGTGATGGTGATGGTCCATCATCCAGCAAGAAATGTCTGTTGATGTAAGCAGTGAAGGCATGCTGAGGTGCGAGCAGCTATCGTCAGATCATCAGGATGGAATGAGAGGTAGAGGTGAGTGTCATCAGCATAGCAGTGATAATGAAAAGCCATGTTTCTGAATGACAAAACCATGCCATGTATGCCATGTTGACAGAGAAGAGAAGTGTTCCAAGAACTGAGCCATGTGGCACCCCAGTAGTTAGATGTTGCAAATTGGACACCTCACCTCTCCAAGATACACTGAAGGACCTATCTGAGAGGTAAGACTCAAACCACTGGAATGCGGTTCCTGAGATGACCTTTGCCAATAGGTTTGACAGGAGGATCTGGTGGTTAACTGTTTCAAAAGCAGCGGACAGATCCAGCAAATTAAGTATTGAAGATTTTGAATCTGCTCTTGCCAGTCTTAGGGCGTCTACAACTGAGAGCAAGGCAGTTTCGGTTGAATGTCAACTTCTGACTGGTTGCTGTTGAGGAGATTGTTCTGTGTGAGAAAGGCAGAGAGTGGTGGTAAAACAAGCCTTTAATGCTTTGCCAGAATTTTTTTTATTATTCGGTAGTTCTCTAAAGAGTGGATTAGGAGTGGGTTTTCTTAAGTTATGAGGTTATCGAGCCTGATTAAAATGTTGAAAACAGAAATGCGAGCGGGGGTTTTACTTGCATATATGATCTTTGATAAAGCGCTCAGTGTGGCGTAGCTAATGATAAAAATGTTTTATTTGTGAATGCAAAACCCAAACATTAATACCATAAGTGAAGGTCTGGTTACCAGATTAAAGCATTGATCCTCTGGACTGTAGTATTTTAAGAGAGATTATGTTGTTATAAAATATTTTTCCAAAATACAAACGTCTTATTAAGCTACCTTCTTTCGTTTATACTCCATGTGACTTACAAAAGGAGAGGTAGGCAGAATAATGTGTCATTAGTTACTTTTTCATATAATATTAAAATAGTGATATAGAGTCATCGGTAAACTACATTTTGTGTGCCAACATATACTGCTATTTATTTGTATGGAAAAAAAAAAAAAAAAATTATAATTACTTAATATAATTTTAAAAAGCCAAGCAGACTAGCCATACAATACAACCTGACAGCCAATAGACAATAGATGGCGCTGTTTACTTACAAATGACTGTGGTAATTCCTTGATCCAAACCTGTATGGCTTTCTTTAAAACGAGAAGAGCATGTTTGTTGTTTGGTTATCAGGGATCCCGCGGCCCATTAGAATCTTAAATTCAGTTTTTTAAAACGGTCATAAAAATCTTGTTTCCATCTCTTTGAATGAGCAGACAGACTATGACAACAAAGACATTATAGGCTATCTTGTTTGTACTGTAATTACAAACCACTTGTTTTCGGGTTATTATTGGTATTTTGGATAAAATGTAAGCTGTACCTGATTTTCTCTTGTGGCTTCTGTCTGGGCTGTGCCGTCACAAGAAGTAAGTTTAATTTGCCCCAAAAGCACCCAATATGTGTTAGCATATGTGTAAGGTAATCCACCACTACAAGCACCTATGACCATGAGATATTACAGGCAATTGTAAAATATCTGCAGCCACGTGCCAGAATGGCCTGCCAGAGAGAGAGCCACCCCATTGGGGCCCCATGTTTTGGAATGATTCAATAACCCAGGGACCATTTATAGCAGGCAGAATAACGAGATATCACCTGTTAGATAACTTCACAACACAATCATCCTTGAACTGTGATATTCGACCCTTAATTATCTCAGTGTACTGGAAGTATTTATCAAACTGAGCCAATTAAATTCAAGGCAATCAAGTTTGTTATTGTAAATTATTACAATTATTGTATTATTATGGTATATATTTACAATAATTTATGATGAATTGATAATCAAGTTACTTAAAAAGTGAATTTGTGATCAATTTAGAGGCCTTACTAATTTGGGTATCAAAGGTGATGCTATTATTAGGTTTTAAGATGGAATGTGGGTCATGCAATACCACGTGCTTTTGGAGGGGGGCGATATTTTGCAAGCTTACTGTGATTGTTGCAGATGAAAATACATAAATATACAAAATTAAAGCTCTGTATAACCTCTTATAATAATGAAATGTTAATGTTTCGTTACAACAGCGTTTAAAAATACAGTAACAAAGAATGGTTATATTAATGGCATTGTAATAAAAATGGTATTTGTAATAATATGCTTATTTCAGAGAGGCTTTTACAATGTGATGGATTAAAAAAAAAGTTATAATGTTAAATGTAATGTCAAGACATATTTTTGCTTCTATACAGCACTTTGGTATACATCAAAACTAGATTACACGTAAACTATCAAACTAAAGGAATGACTAATGTTTACAATACAAAGTTGTATTTTGCTTCCGAACCCTGAGGTGTATTATTACATGCGTCTCTAACATGGGGGAGATTGCTTGAAAGAGTCTGGCGGTGTAAACTTACTCTATTAAGTTTCTCTCCATTGTTAAAAACATAAAGAGGACATAAAAGAGCTCCCCAAACATTCTTCTCTTTGAGCTGAGTGATGTCCTGATCTTT
This sequence comes from Sinocyclocheilus anophthalmus, assembly GCA_018155175.1. Taxonomy (NCBI): domain Eukaryota; kingdom Metazoa; phylum Chordata; class Actinopteri; order Cypriniformes; family Cyprinidae; genus Sinocyclocheilus; species Sinocyclocheilus anophthalmus. The sequence continues at coordinate 236,804 of JADLZN010011839.1, forward strand.
CCTGTTAGAAGCTGCTAACATGACAGAAATGGGTCTTAATCTCGGCCATGAAAACAGACATGATGCTCTCATAACAGATCTATTACCCAAGAGTCTCTGTAGAGTAGGTTTATAAGTGGGTGTGGGAACTTTGAGGTTTCTGTGAGGTTTGAAAGTGTTTCCACTAGGTGATGACAGGAAATGGTCTCAGTATTTTCTGCGATTAGATGAACAAGTTCTTCATAAACTTAATCCAGATAGAAATTCCTATAGCAGTAATAATTTCACTAAAGCAATATGACTTTCAGTCACAACTTCTGGTAATACTGATCAGAATGATAATGTTTTGCTACAGGTTTCATAGTCTTTATTGTCTGCCAGTTGACCTGGGTGATATTTTTCAATACTAGATTCTCATATACTAGGCGTTCTGGCTTGTTTAGATAAAGAGCCAGTTTTCATCAGTTGTAAAGCCATTAAGATTTCAACACAGCCCCATTCTGCTCCTGTAGGGAGCTGGTCAATGAGGTGATGATTAAAATTTGAAACTAATATTGGCCAGGAAGGAGGTCCAAGGCTGGGATTATGTCCTGAGCTCTTACTGCTGAAGGAAAAACATGGTCAGGAATGAAATGTTTGTGTAGAGGGTTCATTGCAGATGGTGTAATCTTTCAATAGCAAATATTTTGTTGCAAATGTCGACCTTCAAGCTTCACTAAGCATGAGGTAATGTGTTAAAAGGATAGTTCCCAAAAGGATGGCTCCAAAAGTTCATTCTAACTAGCTGGTGGATCTGCATAACCTTTGTTTTGCTCCAAGGTGAATAGTGTAAAAAATAAAATAAAAATAAAAATACCATACTTCCCTGGTTCACAGTACATTAAGACAATTGTTTTGTATTACAGGTTTTCTGAAAAGTTGTTTCAATATGGAAATTAGGTATTATCTAATTAAATATGCACTAATTTGCATACATTTCCAGAACAGAAATCTGAACATTGAATAAAGCCAGGTTCAAAATGTTCATTTGTCAGAGTCAAATGTTTTTACAGAGGGGAATTTGGATCTCTCTTTTTATTAATTAATATCAGAAAACACCGTCAACAGCTAAAAAAAAAACATTCATAAATGTTATTAAAAAAAAGATATATGAACAAACCCTCTGTAAAAACATTCAGAATACAGATAGGACTAAAACTGTAAAATGTACTGTTTGTAAGTGCTACTGAAGTGGAGATTTCTGGCAAAAAATATTTCGAGAAAACTGCCTTAAAAGATATGTATTTTAATTGAAATCTACAGACACAAAAAGATAACTTGTAATAAAATGTGTGTTATAAATGTGTATTTTGGATGTTTTCCTTCCACTAGTTAGGTAGGTAAATAGTCCAAAATATGGGGTCCAAACTAGTCCCAGTATATGGGGAAAGAAAAACGGTTTCGCTTGTAGTATGTTGTCTCCATTTTTCTCAAACAGCTTTTTTTTGTTATGAAATAGTGTCCCTATTACCTTAGAGGTATCAATAATATTGTTTTGATAAGTCACACTTGTCTGTGTGATAGAAAGCAGCATAACTAGCCCACTCAAAACTATTTTAATACTAAATTAAAGGAATATTCTGGGCTTAATACAAGTTTGACAGCAAATTTAGTATTGTAATAGGCCAAATTATTTGCTCATTTGGATGTCATGCTTTGTGGCAGTGCCATTATTCTATGCATAAGATTATATTATGTTCTTTTTATTATGTTTGACAATTAGTGCCACTGATGTGAGTTTGGGAAGAGACATAAATGCTGCATGTGGCAGGGAAATTACACACTGTACCTTTAAATAATATGGTTCACCTCATCCAAATCTTCAGGCAGTTGGATGTCAAAAATGTTCTATTTAAAATAATCCAGCTGGCTATGGAAATGATCAAGGTGCATAAATCTCATTCCCTGTCACTTTTGTATTTCATGCCTTTAGGTTTTTTAAGATCAATGCCTGTCATTATCCAATGTTTGGAGACTGTTGCTCTTTCAGCGGTGCATATCTGTGCTAAGTTGTTACAGCTAATATTGGTCACATTTGTAGGCAACATTCTCCAATTGTTGTGAATGATGTGTATTGAATTAATTTTTTAAAAATCCCCAGAAGTATTCTATAATAAGGAATGATGGTCCCACTTTATATTAAGTGGCCTTAACCTACATCAAAAAAATAAGTACAATGTACTTATTGTGTTCATATTGTATTGCAAAACACTGTTGCTGCTATTGAGGTGGGATATGGGTAAGGTTAGGGACAGGTTTGGTGGTTTAGGTAGGTTTAAGGGTGGGTTAAGGTGTAAGAGATGGGTCAACAGTGTAATTATAAATGTAATTACAGAAATTACAGAAGATGTAATTACATGCAGGCATTTTTTTAAATATAAGTACAAAGTAAAAACATGTATGTACACAATAAGTGCATTGTACCAAATGATTAATTTACACTTAATATAAAGTGGGACCGGAATGACAGTAAACAGTAGTTTAACAGTTTTGAAAACAATATGTAAATGTGTGCAAAATGGGCCCCAGATGCATAGTTTTGTTAGCATTTGAGTTTGAGTTATTGCAGAATGTGATCCTTCAATGCATTATGTATCAAAGCAATTATAGAGTGATCAACAGTTTAGTCTACACTGATGTTGTTCTGAAAATCTGTGTAGCTTACAAGATTTTGAGAAAGATTGAAATTCTTCAAACATTCTTGGTACATGTGTATTTACTTACAGAGGTCCAAAAAAGTATTTGGACACTTAAGCTTAAAGGGATAGTTCACCCAAAAATGAAAATTCTGTCATTAATTACTCACCCTCGTGTTGTTCCAAACCTGTAAGACCTTCATTCATCTTTGGAACACAAATAAAGATATGTTTGATGAAATCCAGAGCTCTCTGACCCTCCATAGACAGAAATGCAACTACCACGGTCAAGGCACAGAAACGTAGTAAGCACATCGTTAAAATAGTCCATGTGACATCACCGGTTCAACCGTAATTTTATGAAGCTACGAGAATACTTTTTGTGCACAAAGAAAACAAAAAAAAACAACTTTTTCCAACAATTCTTCTCCTCCGTGTCACCCTGGCGCTATTTTGGAGAGTATCATGATGCATGCGCGTGCTTTCCTCTGAATGTAAACAAGGTGCCAATAAAAATCCCCCCCCAATGGTACTCTCCATAATGGCGCCATGATGTTAACGTTTCTCTTGACATTTATTCCAATGTTAAAATTTCTCTGAATTTTATTTCACAACAAAAATACAAACCCAATTCCAAAAAGTTGGGACACTGTACAAATTGTGAGTAAAAAAGGAATGGAATAATTTACAAATCTCATAAACTTATATTTTATTCACAATAGAATATAGATAACATATCAAATGTTGAAAGTGAGACATTTGAAATGTCATGCCAAATATTGGCACATTTTGGATTTCATGAGAGCTACACAATACCAAAAAAGTTGGGACAGGTAGCAATAATAGGCCAGAAAAGTTAAATGTACATATAAGGAACAGCTGGAGGACCAATTTGCAAATTATTAGGTCAATTGGCAACATGATTGGGAATAAAAAGAGCCTCTCAGAGTGGCAGAAGTCTCTCAGAAGTCAAGATGGGCAGAGGATCACCAATTCCTCAATGCTGCGGCGAAAAATAGTGGAGCCATATCAGAAAGGAGTTTCTCAGAGAAAATTGCAAAGAGTTCGAAGTTATCATCATCTACAGTGCATAATATCATCCAAAGATTCAGAGAATCTGGAACAATCTCTGTGAGTAAGGGTCAAGGCCGGAAAACCATACAGGATGCCCGTGATCTTCGGGCCCTTAGACGGCATTGCATCACATACAGGAATGCTACTGTAAATGGAAATCACAACATGGGCTCAGGAATACTTCCAGAAAAATTGTCGGTGAACACAATCCACCGTGACATTCGCCGTTGCCGACTAAAACTCTATAGGTCAAAAAAGAAACATTATCCAGAAGCGCAGGCGTTTTCTCTGAGCAAAGGCTCATTTAAAATGGACTGTGGCAAAATAGAAAACTGTTTTGTGGTCAGACGAATCAAAATTTGAAGTCCTTTTTGGAAAACTGGGACGCCATGTCATCGGACTAAAGAGGACAAGGACAACCCAAGTTGTTATCAGGGCTCAGTTCAGAAGCCTGCATCTCTGAAGGTATGGGGTTGCATGAGTGCGTGTGGAATGGGCAGCTTACACATCTGGAAAGGCACCATCAATGCTGAAATGTATATCCAATTTCTAGAACAACATATGCTCCCATCCCGACGTCGTCTCTTTCAGGGAAGACCTTGCATTTTCAAACATGACAATGCCAGACCACATACTGCATCAATTACAACATCATGGCTGCGTAGAAGGATCCGGGTACTGAAATGGCCAGCCTGCAGTCCAGATCTTTCACCCATAGAAAACATTTGGAGCATCATAAAGAGGAAGATGCGACAAAGACGACCTACGACAGTTGAGCAAATAGAAGCCTGTATTAGACAAGAATGGGAAAACATTCCTATTCCTAAACTTGAGCAATTGTCTCCTCAGTCCCCAGACGTTTGCAGACTGGTATAAAAAGAAGAGGGGATGCCACCCAGTGGTAAACATGGCCTTGTCCCAACTTTTTTGACGTGTTGATGCCATGAAATTTAAAATCATCTTATTTTTCCCTTAAAATTATAAATTCTCAGTTTAAACATTTGATATGTCATCTATGTTGTATTCTGAATAAAATATTGAAATTTGAAACTTCCACATTATTGCATTTTGTTTTTATTCACAATTTGTACAGTGTCCTAAAGTGTTTTTTTTTTACCAGTGATTTTGTTTATTTAACAAAAAAAAATTATGTGTACAATATGCATTGAATTGGACAAATAACCTATGTTAGTGAATAATTGTGTAATTTGAACACATGCAAATGTTGCAAGACAAAACCAATCAATCAAAGAGAGCATTCACTCACTTCTAAAAGTGCATTCAAACAAAAGTATCATAAGAAAGCATTAAAGATTTTGGGAATGGCAGCCCTGAACAATGCTTATCAGAGGACAGAAAAAAACATATATGTTTGAGTTATTTCACAATAAACAAATTGAAATTGTAGCCTAGATAGTTTGTGCAATTATATTTATTTAAATTGAATGTTAAAAGATAACATTGAGCATGTTCTATTCTGTAACATTAATATAAATCATACACTGTCAGAATAAGAAGGTTGCATTTTATGCTGGCAACAGCCTGTCACTGGCAGTCCCTTATGAAAATGAACCATGGTTTTACTAAAGTGAATGTAGTTCAGCTATAGTATTTGTAGATTTCCATGGTTACTTGTCAGAATTTTGGACCTGTTTTGCCCCCGTAGTCCTTCCTGTGTTTCCTTATTTGGACATTTTCCTGTCCTCGTTTAGTCTGATTGTGTGTCTCCAATTATCGCTAGCATTTAAGCTCCTGTCTTTGCGTTTCTCCCCCCGGGTCTACTTTGTCTATACATGTGTCATTCCTTGTTCCTGTGTTGGATTACCCAAGTGTTTCGTGAATTAAAAAGATTTATTATACTCTTTGTCTCCATCGTTCCTCAGACAGTGTAAGCGTGACAGTTACCACTATAATAAACATTTGAACCATGTGTAAACAAATGTAACCTAATAAGTTACAATTAAGGCATACTGAATGTTGAAATGTGTTTCAAATATAAAGTTAAGAGGTTATCATTACCATTTTGCTCTTAGTAATTTAATAATTTAATACATTTCGTAATTTAAAAGTTCAGTTTAGAAATATCGTATCGATAAAATGCACTTCAAATATAAAGTTAAGTGGGTATCATTACCCATTTTACTCTTAGTAATTTAATAGTTTAATACATTTCATAATTTAAATTTCAGTTTAGAAATATTGTATCGATATCGACAATACTGGCTTTGAAAAGTATCGGTATCGTATCGAAAACAATAAGTGATATCGCCCATACATTTTAATGAAATATATTTTAAGGAATTAAATACAGTACTTATATTCAATAAAACAAACACAATAAACAAACATAAGGCTCCTACAGTTATTATCAGCACAAAAACTACAGCAGGAGTTTCATGGAATGGGTTTCTATGGGCTAGTAGCTGCATGAAAGCATCAAATGGAATGGTGTAAAGCATGCCGCCACTGTACTCTGGAGCAGTGGAAACATATTCTGTGGAGTGGTGATTCATGCTTCTCTGTTTGGCAGTCTGATGAGTGAGTCTCGGTTTGGCAGATGCCAGGAGAACTTTACTTGCCTGACTGCATTGTGCCATTGTGTCTGTAAAGTTTGATGGAGGAATTACTATATAATGGCATGGGGCTGTTTTTTTAGGGGTTGGGCTTACTTTACTTCCATTTAAGGGAAATCTTAATGCTTCAGCATACTGTACCAAGACATTTTGGAAAATGCCTTGCATCCAACTTTGTGGGAACAGTTGGGGGAAGGCCCTTTTCTAATCCAGGTCCATAAAGATGAGTTGGTGTGGAAGATCTTGATTGGCCTTGACAGGGCTCTGACCTCAACCCCGATCAAATACGTTTGAGATGAACTGGAAAGGAGATTAGGAGCTTCTTGTTCAACATTAGTGCATGACCTCACAAATTGTTGAATAGGCAAAAATTTCCTCTTGTGGATAGGCCTTCCAGAAAAGTTGAAGCTGAGCTGTTATAGCTGCAAAGGGACGACCAACTTCGTATTAATGTCTATGTATTTAGAATGTAATGTCATTAAAGTTCTTGTTGTTGTAATGGTCAGGTGTCACAATAGTTTTTTTTTCTGTATAGGTTCAAAAGGTTACTTTGCTAAGAGACCTGTGAAAAATGTGACAAGCAAATTAAGGTATAACTTTATGAAGTTTTACATGGAACTGCTTAACGATGACCAATGGAATATTAGATATTAATACTGCAATATTTTTCTGTAAAGCTGCTTTGGAAATAATTATATTAATAAAACTGACTAGACTTTTTTCAGACACCTGTGTGAAGAGGAACTGACTTCATACAGTACTTCCACTTAAAACAGCTTGACACCAGCTGATTTATTGGAAAAATGATATGAAAATGAAAAGTTCATTCTAAGAAAAAACTCTTTTATTTTTAAAATCTGAATAAAGGGTTAGTTAACACAAAAATGAAAATTCGGTTCTTAGTTACTCACCTTTGTCGTTCTAAACCCACCATTATCTTCGAAGCAAAATAAAAGACTAGTTACACCTGTTCATCATATAAAACAATCGTGTCTCTCTCTTCTTGGATTAACCACTCAATTCATATGGAATCGCCCACTTTCAGAGACCAATCAAAGCCCCAGATTTTACAATCTGTTTGTATATTTCTTGATGCTTTAAAATTTTGGTTGCATGGACTTTCAATAAATGTATGAAATAATTAAAGAATATTACAAATATCTCCATTTGTGTACCAAAGATTAATGGAAATCTTATTGGTTTGGAATGACACGAGGGTGAACTTTTTAAAGTACATTTAAGTGTACAAATAGTTTTTGGGGTCACTGTACGTGTAAGCTGTAAGCTCTTTGTCATATGGATTCACTCTGCCCCTTGCTGTTTCACTCTCTATACAGTCACAGCGAAAGTAAAATATTCAAAGGAAAAAGCAGGACATGAAGAGGTCACCTAATGAACTAGGAGACATGAAGAGAATAATGGACAGTACACACTCGCTTCACATGCACTTACTGTCTGACCCCTGATTTGTTCTGCCTTCCTGAAGAAATATCATTATAAATCACTCTCTAGACTTTCTATCCTAACCATCTACACATGCACAGACTCACACAATGCAAACAGGCAAATAATCGTCACTCAAGAGGTTCAAAAGCACCTCAGATTCCCAAGAGATCACATACCTCTTGGAGAAGCACTCTGTTCTGACATAAACACCGTTCCTTAAAGAATATTTTTAGACAACTGCCAGGATAAAGATATTCCTGATTTTTATATATATAAAAAAATCCTTCATTTCATAATATTAAAATAAATATTTATTCTCAGTTTTTGTCAATCCTGTTTCATTCCAAATTTTGAGACGTTAGAGATCCTTGCATAGAGATCAAATGTGTGTGTGTGATTTCAGATATTAACAATGCAATATTTTTCTGTAAAGTTGCTTTGAAACAATGTACATTGTGTAATGTACTATATAAATAAAAATGACAAAAAATGCCTTGACACCAGCTGATTCATTTGTAAGTTTGTAAAATTGTAAATAAATAAATAAAATACAATTTCTTTCACCAATTACTCACCCTTGTGTCTTTTAAATCCAATTAGAATTTGGGGGGTTTAGAGATCATTGAAAATACGTCTAATAGTGGCTTTGGTTATGAACAATAACTGTTCTGTTAAAAAAGATATAGAAATACCATTTTTCTCATAAAAGAAATGAACTTGTCAAGGTTAAGTAAGCAGGCTGTACAAGTTGTTTTACTGATGTCACTCCCATGAATATAGTGTCAGAAAGATAAATTATTGTTTAAAGAGATAAAATGTCACAACATAACAGGGTTGAACAGAAAGTGCATTTAAATTGAAAGTATGAGAAACTGGTTTGTTTGTTTGGTTTTTGCTTTTCTCTGTCTGTCTTTTGCAACATTTAATACCTATTTACCTAATTTTACCTACACTACTGGAACTAATCAAATTCAGTATACTAGACTGGATTACTGTATTGTCACCCATTCTTACTGTCCTACAGAAACACAATCTCCATACGTGATACCACAAGCTTTCACGGGACCAGATATTCCATTGAGTTGTCTTGTACCTTTTCTTTTTCTGATTAATTGTTGAACATTAGACTCCTGAGAATGGCCTGATGACGGACGCCTAAAGCATTTGAACTGATTAAACTTTCAATGAGAGCAAAAGAAAATAAGGCCATGTCCACACGTACACGGGTATTTTTATAAACAGTTTTTCCTTCTTCCGTTTTAAAAAAAATCTCCGTCCACATGAAAAAGCAAACGCATGCTATGAAGCACTGTCAAGAGCATGCCAAATCAACAGGTGGCAATATAACCCTAACCGTAAAGCCATGTTGGCCAATCAGAAGCCTGAAAAAGTTTCCAGTAGGCGGAGATAACAGCGCAGGCTCCGACTTCACAAGCCAAAACCTCCAGTTTCACTGTCTACACGATAACACTGCAACTGGAGTTTTTGAAAATCTTCACCCTGGCAGGAGTTTTCAAAAATGTTTGGTTTCAGTGAGCTGGTGCTGCGTTTGCGTGTGGACGAATGGCCAAACCGCGTAGAAAAAGCTGCGGTTTTAAAAATAGCCGCGTTCGAGTGGACAGGGCCTAAATGTAAATATCATACAACAGAACAAAGATTGGTTTGAATTTGACATATTTACAAACAACTTCAAGGAGTCCTATTATGCCCCTTTTTACAAGATGTAAAATATGTAAGCTCAGGTGTCAGCTCAAAAAAGGCCCACAGATCATTTATTATTCTATGTGGTAAATGCATTCTTTTGGGTGGAAGCAAAAACATGCTGTTTTCGGAATATCTGCATTGGTTTTATGGAAAACATTGCATTGGTATGACTACGCTAAAAAACAGCAATAACAGCTTTAACAGTTAACGGTTTGCAATACAGATGTTGTCTTACAATATGACAACATGTTGCTGTTGCACTGTATTATTACATCTTATGAAGCAGCAGTCACGCCTCTGAACTGTCTGTGTGTGTTTTTCTCCACATGTGCGCTCAGTGACCCAGTTTCTGTCTCTTGTTGATTGTATGATTTGGTTCGGGTGTGTCTTGGCAATTACCCTCATTACCCTATGTACAGTCATGGCCAAATTTTCGCAAAAAGTTTTGCAAAGTTTGCTGCTTAAGCTATCTTGGTGTTCATTCACATCGTTTCTAGATTATTGGGTAGAGTGATAAGATGCATTTTAAATAATTGCTAAAAGCTTAATTGGCCAAAAAATGAACTTTCACAAAAAAACTAATTTCACTGTTTTTTGATCCTGACACAAAATGACCAGCTAACATTAATTGACTAATCATATCAGCAGTACATGTGAAAGTGTGAATGAGTACTAATCAGGTGAAATCACTATCATACTAATTAGATTGTAAGAGCAGACTGATTGATATAAAAGGAGGGAAGAAGCGCTTCCAATCATTTTGTTGTGTTAACAATGGTTACCTGCAAAGAAACATGTCCATTCATCATCACTTTGTATAAAAATGGCCTCACATGCAAGTAAATTGATACAAAGAATATTGCACTTGAAAGAACCATTTACCGGATCATCAAGAACTTCAAGGAGAGAGGTTCGACTGCAGTGAAGAAGTCTTCAGGATGTCCCAGCAAGCGCCAGGACCGTCTCCTCCTGAGAGTCAGATAGGGAATCGTTGTCACCATCTTGCAGAGCTTGCTCAGGAATGGCAGCAGGTTGATGTGAAAGCATCTGCACGCACAGAGAGGCCAAGACTTTTGGACAACGGCCCGGTGTCAAGAAGGGCAGCAAAGAAGCAACTTCTCTCCAAGAAAAACGTCAAAGACAGACTGAAATTCTGCAGGAAGTACAAGGATTGGACAGCAGAAGACTGGTGCAAAGTTATTTTCTCTGATGAAGCTCCCTTCGACTGTTTGGGACATCTGGAAAATCAATTATTCAGAGAAGAAAAGGTGAACGCTACAATGAGTCCTGTGTTGTGCCAACATTGAAGCATCCTGAGACCATCCATGTGAGGGGTTGCTTTTCAACCAAGGGAGTGGGCTCTCATAATTCTGCCCAAAAACACTGCCATGAACAAAGAATGGTATCAAAACGTCCTGCAAGAGCGACTCCTTCCAACGATCCATGAGCAAATTTGGCGATGATTCATGCATGTTCCAGCATGATGGAGCACCATGTCAAAATGCAAGAGTGATAAAGAAGTGGCTCGAAGATCATTACATTGAAATTTGGATCTGTGGCCAGGCAACTCCCAGGATCTCAATCCAATAGAGAACCTGTAGGCTCCCCTCCCTTCGGCTCCTCCTCGGTCTCTGTCGCTCCGGCGCCACCATGGCTTTGGATCCACGCCTCCGCCTCGGTCGCTGAGCACCGTTCCGCAATGGTCCTCCGGATCCTCTTGATCATCTATCACCCTGGCTCTTCGGATTCTCCGCCTTGTGCTCCTCCGCCACCTGCTCCATCCGCCGTCGGTGGCCCTTGGAGTCGTCGCCCTATTCTGCACCAGGCTACTCCCTCCACGTGGGTTTCCTTTACGGCTGTGACCTGGGTCCCACCTGGTCAGTCTACTCCAACCCCTCCTGTCGCCGTTGGTCGCCGGCTCTCCCATTGTGTCCTCCACCTCACGAGGGCCTCCTCCCTAGTCCATCTGTCCCTCCCTCTGTTGTTTCTACGGCGCAAGGACGCACCTTCCGGGAGGGGGGCGATATGTCACGCCCCTGGACTCTTGTGTGTGTTTTCCTCCCCATGTGCTTCGTGACACAGTTTCTCCCGTGCTTGATTGTGTTCATGTGATCCAGGTGTGTCTTGGCAATTACCCTTGTTACCCCATGTATTTTAGTTCCAGTCCATGCTGTCAGTCTTTGTCTGGTCTAAAACATCATATTTGTGTGAACCGCCTTCCCTGTGTGAATTATCCTGCATACTGGATTCTATCAAAGACTGTTCCTTGATCCATGTCTCCGTTGTTCCTTCCAACACAGAGTGTGGCAGCAGCGGCAGAAACATAGGAAGTAGGAATGTGCAGCTTTATTCCATGCTTTATTCCGCCATGTAAAGCATAAACACGTCAGACATTATTTGTTTAAAAACGTCTGATCACATCCAACGTGTTTACATTTTACATATACGGTGGCGAAGTACTGCATAACACAATTACATTGTGTTGTGGCTTGTTTCCATTGTGTTGTGCTATTTTCGTTGTGTTGTTGCTTATTTCTGCTGTGTTGCGGCTTGTTTCGTTTATGTTGTGGCTTGTTTTCATTGTGTTGTGCTAGTTTCATTGTGTTGCGACTTGTTTCTGTTGTGTTGAGGCTTGTTTCCGTTGTGTTGTGCTAATTTCGTTGTGTTGTGACTTGTTTCCTTTGTGTTGTGGCTTGTTTCCATTGTAGAGTTGGGGTACTCGGACTCGAGTCCAGACTGAAGTATAACTTTTAGTAGACTTGGACTTGTCACGTACTCGGATGCATTTTTACTCAGACTTGACTCTGACTCGAGCCTTTAGAAGTCCAAGGACAGTTGATGGAAATGACAATGACTCGATGCCTTATCACAAAATGATATTCATTATATGCATGTGTTTTTAAGTCTTGTCCAGTACTTGAAAGACGCCAGGTTTCTGTGTGCACATACAACCTCTTATGCACATAACATGAAAAATTATGTCAAAATGCCCATCTTGGAGACTATTCATGTAAACGCAGTCAGTTTTGTCTTAAGTGAACATGAACAGTTGGGAGAAATAAGGATGTTTCAAAATATTTGCGTCAGGTCTTAAAGCAACAGCAGCGTAAATCTTCTGCCGCTGAATTATTTATCCCTTTGCTTGTAATTAATAATTAGACTGTTTAGTTACCTTCAGTAATATTGAGAACCTTTTACTTACATTTACTTACATTAGTTTAGTATTAGTTTTTTTGCTGTTGTAATGAAATTTGTCTTTGTCGTCTTCTTTATTATTATTAGTATTATTATTATTATTATTAATATCATTATTATTATTTTAACATAGTGGCATCTTCTAGTTTCATAGAAAAAGAATGTTTCTAACATCTTTGCGGCAGTTGTTTTTATGGGTCAAAAGCAATTATTCCTTACATAATGGAATTTACTAACTATAAATGCATTCAAAATACATTCAGAAATAAAACAGTTGTGAGTTGGCTGTGAGTTATGAAAATTACATGTAGGGTTTTTATATATAGTGTGTGCCACATTAAAGACTATGTCTATCACTCACAGCCTCATTTTCATCCACGAAAAAAAAATCTAAATGCTGTCTACCCTGACTAAGGTCTAACTGCCCATCATATAAAACCCACACAAAACACACACAGCCACAAACAGAGATACAAGGTGCATTTTCTGCTCTTCAGGTCCCATTCACCAAGCTACCCTGGTGACCACCATCCACCAACCAATGATTTTTTGCCATTTACACTTGCTAAATATGATCAGATTGCTATTGGAAATTCCTGGAAAATTTGGACTGACCATCTGAACAAGGCATTAGATTTGTGAAACGGCACCTCTTAGACAAAGCGACAACAAACTACTAATACAACTCTACCAGGCATCGCTCCCTCTTATTTTTCTTATGCCTTGGGAATTATTTAAATGAGGAATGTTGTGATCTGTTCGTTCTCAGAAGAAAACTCAGGACTACAGTTGCAGATCAAATTTGGGCAAGGAAAAAGGTTTTATGCTCAAACAGCAACATTATGCACTAAAGGAAGCTGAAGATGTAAAAAAGTATAATAGGACCCCCTTCAAATGAATTGCAGAGGAAAATAGAAGAAGCATCCTATTTTATTAAAAGTCTTCTGTCATTAGATACTAATGCACTGCAGTGAGTGTTTGTGCTTCATTTGATAAGGGTACAGAGCATATCAGTTCAGATCTCAGAGACAAATGGCTTCCGCATGTATATATTTCCAGACACTGCACACTGTAACAGTGACTTTTATGAGCCTGACTATGGCATTTACAGCCAAAAGAAATATACTTCATGGTATTATGTAATGTATATATTATATAGACACACTGTAATACAAAGTGTCAAACCTTTTATGAAAATAAAGAATGAATATTGCGTAGGTGGTGCATTTCTTCCTACTGTATTGGGGTCAAATAAAGTTCCCTCTGGTCTCCGCCTTCCTTCCATCTTTCTGAATAAGGATTGAAATTAGATCTGATTCGCAGAGATTTATGGAGGAAAAGATGAGCTAGTCATTACTAACCTGATTTTGTTTCTCAGTCAGAATTATACTTGAAAGCATCACTCTCATTTCTGAGACAATCATAATGCTCTTTTAATATTCACTTACAGTGCTAATAGAGTTCATCAGTGCCCGCCCACTTTTTCAGCAGTTTGGGTTCTGGGTATATTTTTCCCATTCATTTTTCTCCTTGGGATTCTTTTTTTTTTAAAGTCTTCATTTAAGAGTTATAAACTATGAACCAAACCAACCAGCTATGACGTGAATCACAACATGAACTTTGATTTGACCTGCATGAGTGGTTGCCAAAAATATATTTTGACCTTTTCTGACTATTGAACTCTGTTACTGACCTCAGAATGTTGCAACTGACTTATCAGAATCAAGTATTTCAGAGTGCCATGTAATAACATTGATGAACAATCTCTTAGCTCACAGTAAGTCTGTTTCTAAAGGTTTATAAGTTATCATTAAAAGTCAGTTCCCGTATGGAGAGAATGACTGGGATTTTTACTTCTGGAACCTGACTGTTGCAATCTGATGTCTTCTTTTTATTTTGACAGAGTTCATAATCAAGATTAAACATGTTCAACAAGTCACAATTATGCAAATGTAATTATGCCACATTCTCTTTTATTTCCAATAGCTTTTATTGTAATCATATTCAATAAATAATGGTGTGTGCTGTCAAGCATCAATTTTTATTATTTGCCCATATTTAGGATCAGAAATCTGAGGGTTAAAACAACCCATAACTATAAATAAACTTTCACACATAATTCGTACAACAGACATAAATGACACTTCAAATCATGCAGCCTGTAGAGGTGAAGTGTGTTCTTACTGTTCTAAGTGATGTATACTTTCCAATATAGCACATTAAAGTAAATTAAGAAAGCCCATCATCTTTAGCCTCTGTTCCATGAATGTAAAGTCCCTGAATGCATTGTGACTGAGAATGCTGGATAGAGGCAAGTTCTTCATTTCCACTCTTGAGTCCAGCTCTGTGTCTTTTAACAGCACGGCTTTGATGTCGCTCCATCACTGACAACCGATACCGCCGCTAAACTCGACACCATTGCAGCACTCCAGCGGGATTCAACCACAGAACAGCAGAGGAGAGATATAAGGACAGTGGAGTACAGTAAGGGATAACTGTAGCCTGTTGGTCTTGTTTGGCATAAAGATTTTTGTACCATACTAATCATGTGGTGAGGAGGGTGAGCAGGATTATTGTACTCATTCTAGTACATTTCTATTATCTGCTCCATGAGTGGATGTCAGATACACAATACTCTTCTAGTGCGTTGTAGTATCTTGGGAGATGTACTGTGCTGTATATGATGTGAATCCAGTAATTCTGTTTAAGCAGTTTCAAAGGCAAGATGTCAGAGAGCATTGTTTTATTTACTTTTTTATTATAGGTTTTTTTATATTATTATAAAAAAAATTATCTCTTTTTGATGTACGACTGGGTGAGTCTTAATTACTATAACACCCAGATAGCAAGTCTCTGTATAAGGACACAGAAATGAGGAGAGTTTTATTTATTGCTTATGCTGTTACAAGGTTTGCCTTTTTTGCAACCAATTTACCAAAATTCAAACTTGTCTAAATATATAGTTTAAACAGCGTTAACCCTGATTTGTTATTTTCCAGCAAATAAATGTCAAATGTGAAACAATGGTTACACTTTAGTTTAAGGTGTCCTTGTTACAGTGTAATAATACATTTAAGTACTGAGTAATATTAATTAACTACATTCTTAATATATGGTTAGGGTTAGGGTTTGTCTTAGGGTTACTTCTATGTTATTATAATAGTAAGTACATGTAACACATGTTACAATGACACCTTAAAATAAAGTGTTGCCAAAATAAAAAACCGACAATAGAAAATAAAAAAGAAAAGAAAAGAAAAGAAAAAAAGGCAAGTGAAAATAACCTTTTGTGGCAATCAACATTATGCCACAAATGCTGTCGATCTCGTACTGAACTCTGAATACAAATAAGCAACATCAATTTGCTTGTGCAATGATTCTTTATTTGACACACCCTCAAACTAAGTCAGGACTTAAAGAGTTTCTTGCAGGCAATTATGAAAATATGGTGCCATTCACATGCACTCATTTAATAATATGATAATTCCTTCATGATTTGAAGGCAGCTTAACAAGCTGTAAAACTGCCAAATCATGTGATTATGCAGCTGTCTATGAGCATTTCTGTCCATCTCAAAGGTAGTTACAGCAACGCAAGTATGCAAACTGGATGCTGCCATCTGTGCTTCCCGGGCACACATATTCATAAACATTCATCTTTCATTTTTTTTTCTTTCATGGCAATAGCCGCGTTTCCACTGTCGGGCCAAAAGCGGGCGTGCTAGTGTGTGCCAGGGCCAGTAGGGTCTCCACTGTCATTTGGTTAATGAAAGTAGGTTTTTTAGCCGGATGAAAACCCTGGGCCAAAGCGGGCCAACTGGGGCTAGAGGAGTGGCTATGAACAAAGGCGGAGTCTTTCCGCGTCTGGAGAGTGTCAGCGCCGCGGATCATTTCATAAAGTTAATAGATAACACCAGTATTAAAGACTTTTAATATAATTTTAGCTCAAAACTCACTTTCAAACAGCAGCGAGTGTTTGAAACGTCTGTTTGAGATCCAGTGGTTGATCACCATACAAGGCAGAAATAGGTATTTATAAGCGATGCAAAAGACTATGCACGCTAGCCATTAACGTTACCAGTAAACATGGTAAATACGACTGCTTGAAGAAATCAGACGTCAGCTTCTCATTCTCTGTCACAATAGTGTATTTATTTAGTAACATATTTTATCTGTCATAAGTCTCGTCTCGAGACTTTAGCTCCATGTACGTCATAAAAAATATCATAGTAATGGTTTTTGTTCGGGAGCTCCCTCTGCTACTCAGGTAGTATTTTTGATGGAAAAAATATAGAAATGATCATTCTTTCTAAATGTGATGTATACTGTGACTACAAATAAATAGAAACAGACTCGACTGAATAAGTAGGCTGTGTCCTCTTTCTTTTGTGAAATAACGGTTCATACCGCTTTATTTCTGTGTGACTAATTTTCAATCCTGATAAATTAATTCATTATGATCAAATGTATCACTTATTATTGTAAAACCTTGATGCTTTGCGATTTTAATCTTTAGCAAAACATGCAAACAAACGTCTCAGGTTACGTATGTAACCATGGTTCCCTGAGAAGGGAATGAGACACTGCATCCACTAGGGGTCGCTATGGGGAATGCCTTGGCGTGACCCGTGTCTGAAGCATACATTCAAAACTTCAACATGTTGGCCGGCAACAGCCTATGACATCACTACCAGTAGTGTAGTTATTTTCTATTGTCACAGTATAAAGGGGTGCCGGGAGAACATGTCATCCACTTCCAGTGGAAGTGAGTTCGAAGCTGGCAAGGAACTAGAGGAAGCAGTGTCTTGTTCCCTTCTCAAGGAACCATGGTTACATACGTAACCTGAGACGTCCCTCTTCAGGAACTTCAAACGGGGTCCTCTAGGGGAATGGTATACCCACGGCACCATGCTGAGGGGAGTGCATGCCAAGCACAAAGGTGAGCACTAAGTACCAACTCTACCAAAGCTTAAGGGAGTTGCCCCTGGGACGGTTCGATGGCTGTCAGTGACATTATCCCCTCCGGCCAAAGGCCTGAGCTGCATACCCAAGAAAACCTACATATTAGAGTCCGGGCCTCTGGGACCCAGGGTAGAGCTCAAAGGATGGAATCAGAAGAAGAGAGATTCCTTTAAGGGATAACAACCAAGCACCTAGGAAAGAAATCGAGGGGGGCATCTCGCAAAGGAATACACTACGGAGAGCCACCAAAGGACGGGACCTGCAGGTCCGGGAATTGACAGGCTGTACTGGGGAACCTGATGACCAAGAAGGCTCCCACATAAGCCTAATGACTTGGCACTGATCCAGGAGGCAGAAGCTGGACGGGCTACATCCAGTCTGGATCAGTATAGGACAAGTGCGGCATCCCCATAATGAGTCTTGATAGCAAGGGGGTTTTTTTTTCTTTTCTGAGTCCAGCAGAGGGGGTGCTCGCCGAGGACCTACCCTAAACAAGGTCAGAAACACAACAGACAGGTCCTGGAAACACTGCAAAGAAGGCTAGCAGAAGGATTCATACAACTACCAGCGAACAGAATTGAAATGGATCGTACCCACCCACCATGGTTCCCACGCTTGAGCTCAGTTCAGGAGGCGAAGTCCGAAGAGCGCTTGGGTCCGGACCATCAGTAGGTATTTCTATGAGATATAGAAACTAATCAAAACATCATAGGTCCAGCATGAGAGACTGCAATGCAAGTGCAGGAGTTGATGGTGGTTACCGGGGAATTAGGAAGGGGAAGAAAAGGGCAGATGTAAAAACCCCGCGGAAGGTGAGTAGATGTTTCATGTCTTACTCTGGTCCGGACGAGAGCATTGAGAACGACTCACCTGGATCACCTCCCTCAGGTCTTGCCTACCTCCCTTTGACTCGCGCTTCCTCCTAGCCTCACCCGCAGGTGGGGGAGGGGCACGAGTCTCTGATCCTCAGACCGGGACGGGCCAGGACTCCTGCGTTGTTCGGGCTCAGACCTGGACCTTAGTGGAATGAAGGTTTTGAAGGCCGCTGAGAGCGCCTTCGCCTCCCTAAACTTCTCAACCACCATCTCGACGGAGGTAACGAAAAGTTCGGAAGGCGAAACCGGAGCATCGAGGAGAAAGCCCTTCTCTTTCACCCCAATATCAGCCAGGTTCACCCACAGATGCCTCTCCATAACCACCATGGCCGCCATAGATCTGCCAATGGCAGTGGCGGCCTGCTAAGCGGCAAGGAGAGCAAGATCCGTGGTGTGACGCAACTCAGCCACCTCAACAGGGGATAGACCCTGGCCTTTATCCAGGTCTTTCAGCAGATCAGCCTGGTACGCCTGAAGCACTGCCTTCGTGTGCAACGGAGTGACAGCCTGACCTGCTGCTGTGTATGCCCTGCCATTCAATTTAGATGTAGCCTGAAGGGGCACGGATGGCAAGGAGGGAGTCTTGAGAGAGGATGTCTCAACCATAGAGAGATAGCTGGCCAGCGTCTCTTCTACAGGGGCTTCCTCTCATAGCCGCTTTCACGCATCCCCTCAATGTTAGCATAACTCGTATGCTTGAACTTATGGACGTGAGAGGAAAACGGCCTCTTCCATTCCTTCTCGATCTCCATATGGAGATCAGGAAGAAATGGAAGGCTCACTTGAGCTGGGGCTCTTTGGTCAGAAAGCTACCGCTCTTTAGACGACCCCGCGGTGCCACCTCTTGGCCCACTTCCACGCACGTCGAGCCTCGCGTGGCCCGTGGCGCGATCCATAATTTCCAAAAGCTCATAATACGCAGGGCAGGATGATTGGGAGGGCTCAGTCTCAACTTCTTCGCCCCCCTCAGACATCTTCTGCTCTTCCTGGGCAGAACCCAGCAGAGCACTAGCAACTGGATTAGATGATGTCAGGGATCATTGCATCATCATCATCCAGCAGCTCGCCCTCGTCCACGGCCGATGAGCGCGAGAGGGAAAGCGCCTCCTTAAACTCATCGGCCAGATCCGCCTGCCATCCCCACAAGCTCATTCTCCTCCGTGCCTCGGCAGCTGCGGGTCCTGAACCACGGGGAGCAGACAGCTGCCCCTCTCTCCTCGAAAAGAGAGACAAACGAAAGCGCAGCTTTTTCATAGAAAAACGCTTGCAGTGGCTGCAGATTGCCCCCTCGAGGACATCGCGTGTGTGCTCTTCACCCAAACAAACGATGCAAAGATCGTGTGTCATCGGGGTCAAATAACGAAGGACCGGGATCACACAATCTGAAACGTCTTACTAGTGCTTGCCATGACAAGGGAAGAAAAGATCATTCTTACCACCGGAATGCACGCTTCAAACAAAACAGTCACTTGAAGATGAAGAAGAGGATGACGTGTTCTCCCGGTGCCCCTTTATACTGTGGTCGCACCGGTAATGATGTCATAGGCTGTCGCCGGCCAACGTGTTGTAGTTTGAATGTATGCTTCAGACACGGGTCACTCAGAGGCGTTCCCCATAGCGACCCCTAGAGGATGCAGTTCGAAGTTTCCTCGAAAGGGAACGGCCGCTTTTTTCATGTTCGTTTTGTGATCGTGCTAGTTCCAGATGTTGAGGGGGTCCGTTTGCGGTACAGATTTGATGTCGTCATGGACCGCAACATAGTGCTCGTTGGCTTAAAAGCAGGGCATGGTAGACGTAGGATCCACAGCTAGATGAATTAGTATAGAAGCCCTATGATTACAACGACCACCATTTGAAGTTTCACAAAATTCTGAAATTATCGAACATTATGGGATTTTTTTCATTATTGATTCTACATCGTACAGAGGTCTAAATTATCATACAAATACAATAATTATTGTATGTCTGGCAACACTGGAGGGGTGTAAAGGGAGGGTTTTAGTGAAGCGCATCGTGATTTTGGGCTCGGTACAGGTCCGAGGCTATTAGCCCCACCCCGGCCAGTTTAAAGCACTGTGGAAAAGCGGCTATTCACTTTCTGCTCAAAGATCATGTTTGACAACATGATTGATGTATTTTGGGGATAAACAGTGTGTCAACTCTGCTGTTTTAGTTGTAAACCTGTACTGTAACTGTTATTAAGTTGAACATATATATATTTTATTGTTGTCTTTCTCATTTTACCTTTTGTCTTTTAATTGCATGAGTCATTCTCAGATTCAAGAAAGTCATTAGAAAATCACATTTGTGAGTGTGTATGTAGTACATGGCCTCATATATTCTTTGTGGTCGGTCAGAAATTAAAGAGAGGTTTTAAAAGGAAAATGTATGAAATATGAGCCTATAGGAGATGTTTTAGCTGCAGGAAAACTATTGAGTCATTATCTTGAGTGTGATTGGTCTGACATCTATCTGTAGGTGGTTAACAGCCTTGTGTCTTGTGGTAGATTATAAGCTTTATAATGGATTCACTAGAGGCCTAAGGGGAGGCCAGGCCTTACATGTGGCAGGTGTGCAGTTTGGACTGAATGACTTATGAATGATATTTAACTGTATGGGGCTTTGCTTATGCTCAGGTGTCAACTAAGGCTCACACTCCATGAATAAGTGTATATTCTTGCTACAAAGAACATTTCATTATTAAAAAATAAATAAAATAAATAAATTTATAATGTAATTATTCTTTCAAATGCAGATTTATTGTATTCCATTTTACGAAACAGGGCTCAGTTCAATACAAAGACTCACATTACACTATTTGATATCAGACGCTTCTCGCACACACATATAATATCCAGGAGTTCTCTCTTTAGCCAGGAGGGAATGAAACAAACCACTGTTAAAGTAACAACACACCTCTTTCTGGGGGGGGGGGGGGGGGGGGGGGGGGACAGTTCGTTTACATGGCCATGAAGATCCTATTGTGCATCAGGCTGAAATGGAGTACAACAATATGACATCATGTTTTTTATTTTCAGGATATTTTAGAAATGACTTCATGGATATTGTTCCAATCCAGTAAAGGGCAATACAGTAAAAAGTAGGGGAGTTTTGTAACAATTTTGCTTTAATTTATTGAACTCCTTGTACTTGTTTTTTAATTTAAATGTAAAAAAGAATATACTTATGTGCCAACTGAATGTAATGTTGAATGAAAATGTGTTACAGTTAAATTGACATTAAATGCAATCAGTTGAATTTAGGAGTGTTTTTGCAATTTTTCATAATTACTTATAATCTTTGAAATATGGCTTGACTGTGCTGCCAAATGTGGAGTACTTAAATGTACATAAAGAGAGTAAATTTTCATGAGTATTTAAGAAAAAAAGTAATGAAAGTGTACTTAAATTACCTTTTATTTCCTTAATATTATATTATCTCCAAGTACAGATTTTAAAAATATAGTTGAGGATATGAATTGGACTGCAAGTGCATATTCAATACAATTAAGCACAATTCTTTTAGGGTGTTTATCAGACCGATTTGGAGAAATTTAGTATTACATTACTTGCTCACCAATACCGTCAGAATGAGAGCCTAAATGGCTGATAAAAACCTTATAATAATCCACATGTAATCCACACGTATTTAACTTCAAACTACTGTTTCCAGCTAAAATACAAGTCCTCTATACAGTACACAGTATTGCCTTTTCCAGCAAAAATTGTGTTTTGTCTGAATCAGGAGAGAAATATGCACAGACATGGATGGATGACATGATTAATGGACTGAGATTGTGTGGATTATTTGTGGATTATTGTTATGTTGTTATCATTCTGACGGCACCTTCACTGCAGAGGACCCTGGTGAGCAAGATGTACTTATAAATTACTCTAAATCTGTTCTGATGATGAAACAAACTCATTTACATCTTGGAAGACCTGACGATGAGTAAGTTTTCATTTCTGGATGAACTATTCCTTTAACCAAAAATAGGTCACTAGATTCTTATCAAATGTGTTCTGATGTTGATTAGATCTAATAAAGTCTTTTTATTTATTTGCAAACATAGAGAGTGCAGTAAACAGGCAGATGAGGTGAATAAACAAGAGACATGTGTTCAATAACAGGTCGTTCACTCCTCACACATACTGATAATATTGCACATTCAGGCCCAGTCACGCTCTTTCTCTCTTCTGGCTGTATTTGTTCTGAGCTCATGTGAAGCAAAGAGCTGTCACAAAGGTACACACATAGACAGACGTTAATTTGGTAATCTTTAAATTCTGTGTTGTTTTGAGTTTGTGTTTGTGTTTGTGTATGTTTTCAGTTGCTGTCAGGAGTGGCATGACAGGACAAGCAAACTGAATGTTTCTGCTGCTAGTTCCTGACAGTTGCAGTGCCATAATAGTGGTCGAGTGAAAAAGAAAAACAAAGTAAAACAGACTGAGAAAGAATATCAAGGCGCAGAAATACATCAAACTACACCTCAAAGTTCTTATCACATTAATGACATTCTTGGAAAGTGATACTAATAATAAGTCCTTTATACAAGCAGACAAGAGCCGTTTAAGCCCTGTTACACTTTTGTTGAAAGGTTATAGGTGTCAAATGGTTGAGTGAGTTTCTTGAGCGTGGAGTACAGTAAATACCAGAGGAAGGGGTTATGACAGATGCTTTAGGCCTGTTTAGGGATCTTATTATCTCACTTAATTATATTCACAGGCTCTAGAAACAAATATAGGGTATTTAGAAGTTTATCACTGTTGAGTAAAATTCTTTAACTCAAATGTCATTTTGGAATGTTGATTTTTTTATTTTACTAAAACACGATGATATATGATATGATAATGATACTGAATTAAAGTAATTTGACTGAGTTTGTGTGTAATGACTTTTTTCAAATTAGCATGTTCCCAAAATAGTCCTCTATTGATACATTTGCTTTTATTAAAAATAAAATATCATGTTTACACTTTCTGAACTGCCCTACACCTAATGAATATTCTATTGCCCTACACCTAAACCTACCCCTTACAGGAAACTTTCTGCATTTTTAGATTTTCAAAAAACTTCATTCTGTGTGATTTATTAGCTTGTTTCCCCTTGGGGGCCTCGATTTAGGTCCCCATCGTGACACGAGTCCCAATGAGTCTGTGTGTATTCAGGTTTACGTCCTCACCAGAATAGAAAAACAGGTACACACATACATACACACTCAAAGCCCAACTGACTTGTTAGGCTACTATTATGCCATGACAATTCCAGATTGTGATTCTGTGACTCTTTGAACCTCTCAGCAAAGAGATGACCACAAGTGAAGAAAAATCGAATCTTGAAATCTGGAAGGCTATAAAAAGAATTCTAAGTGCTTCCTGCATGCAGTTTCCACAGACTAAAATGTAATTTTGAAATGGAAGTTAAGGGGAACTTATAGTGAAAGACTATAAAAAGATATGAAACACTTCCTGATTGCAGCTTCCATGGTTTGAAATGTCATTAAGAATTGGAAGTCAAGGGAAACTTGAAGATGAACAGAAAGAAAAATGTCCAGCTGCCAGTAAACAAGTTATAAATGCAATTTAAAAAATAAATAAATTTAAAAAATAATATATCCCTGCAGATGGAATCTTCAGACGGCACAAGAGGAGAGATGTCTACTGGTTTCGAGCAAGAAAATAAAGTTTTCTGGCTACATGTTGTCATTTTACCAAATTAATATTGCAAAACACTGACTGATTGTGTTTTCGTCTCCCATACATTCTCATACATTCCACTTGGTTCCAGTTCATCAAATAAATAGTAATCATTCATATATATTTGCACAAGTTCAGTAAATTTATTTGTTGCAAAAGTAGTATGTGATTGTTTTATAAAGTAAAAAGGCAATAAAAAAACATACAGTAATTTGCCAAATTTTCCCCCATTACAGCTTTAGTTCATATGACTTAAACAAGAAAACTTCAGTCATCATTAGAATATTCCTCCCTGTTGTTATTGAATCAAGGAACATTTTATGAGACCAGAAATGGAGCAAACACTGCTTGGAAGAGCAGGAAATTCAGAGGGTTAATGCACAATTAACCGTTTTATTGTTTGGTCTGTAACCACATTTATTTAATTGCACTTCAGAACCATTTGACTGCACATGCACTGCGGCAGGAGCCAAGAGAGCCAGATTATTTTGTTCAATAGCAAAGAGAAGTATGAGCAGAAACACACACAAACACACACATTCCTCTCCCATAAATGCCCTCCACAGCACTTGGCGGCATGGGTACCGCATGTTTATTTGTCTGTTTTTGTCTATGAAGCAAAATTTTTTAAAGTTAATTTATATGGAGCTTGGTGGGAGATTCAGTCGACTAAACATGAGAAATAGTCTCACTTATCCAGGCTTTTGACTATCAGCAGAGTCTGGTCTGCATTGCAGTTTATTCCATGGCCAAGAACCTCCCATTTAGACAAGAGTATACTATTTGACCAATGTGTAAAGTCTTTTTTTTTTGTTAAATGATGGGTGCCTGAATAGTTCAAAAGAGTGCAAAAGGAGAAAATGTAAACAAACTTCAAGAAATGTCAGTAAATGTTTATTCACTGCCAATGGCCTACGTTTTTCATAGTTTTTAGATTTCATATTTCATAATTTATATAAAAACTGCACTTGCAGAATATATAATATTGATGAAATAAAAGGCTACTTAGTAATAATGTCCAATTAAAATGTTTAAAGTTCATTTTAAGTATTTGTTTTAATAATAATAATCATCATCATCATAATAATGCCTTGCTTTAAAGAAATACACTTATTTAAATCTGTTGACTGACATACTAAAGCACATACTGTATGAAGTACTTGATTATCATTTTTAACTGTAGTATGTTATTTGATATTACATTTAAAATTAAAATATTTTAAATGCACTAAATTGCAACATCATTACAAATGTGTAACTACAAATATATTTAAATACACAACATACAAGTTTCAATAGAAATTACATTAAAAATATATTTTAGTTTACCATAAATACTTTGGCAGTATTTGGCAGTTTTAAAACATAGTTCAGAAAAAATCTAAGTAATATAAAATTAGTGCTGGGCAACAAAAACGAATCTACAATAAACGTTTTTTGTACATAATATAGGGGTGTGTACTGTGGATATTTAATTATGCCATACAGTGGGTAGGAAAGTATTCAGACCCCCTTCAATTTTCCCTCTTTGTTATATTGCAGCCAATTGTAAAATCATTTAATTTTTTTTTCCTCATTAATGTAACACACAGCACCCCATATTGACAGAAAAACACAGATTTTGACCTTTTTGCCGATTTATTAAAAAAGAAAAACTGAATATCACAGGTCCGTATCAGGCTCAGTATTTAGTAGAAGCACCCTTTTGATCTAATACAGCCATGAGTCTTTTTGGGAAAGATTGCAACCAGTTTTTCACACCTGGTTTTGGGGTCCTCTGCCATTCCTCCTTGCAGATCCTCTCAGTTCTGTCAGGTTGGATGGTAAACGTTGGTGGACAGCCAGTTTTAGGTCTCTCCAGAGATGTCAATTGGGTTTAAGTCAGGGCTCTGTGACTGTTCTTGAATGGCCCAGAGTTGTTGTGAAGCCACTCCTTCGTTATTTAGCTGTCGTATTAGGGTCATTGTCTTGTTGGAAGGTAAACCTTCGGCTCAGTCTGAGGTCTTGAGCACTCTGGAGAAGGTTTCGTCCAGGATATCCCTGTACTTGGCGCATTCATCTTTCCCTCTATTGCAACCAGTCGTCCTGTCCCTGCAGCTGAAAAACACACCCACAGCAGATGCTGCCACAACATGCTTCACTGTTGGGCCTGTTTTTGGACAGGTGATGAGCAGTGCCTGGTTTTCTCCATACATACCGTTTAGAATTAAGGCCAAAATGTTCTATCTTGGTCTCATCGGACCAGAGAATGTTATTTCTCACCATCTTGGGAGTCCTTCAGGTGTTTTTTAGCAAACACCATGCAGGCTTTCATGTGTCTTGCAATGAGGAGAGGCTTCCGTCGGGCCACTCTGCCATAAAGCCCGACTGGTGGAGGGCTGAAGTGATGGTTGACTTTCTACAACTTTCTCCCATCTCCCGACTCCATATCTGGAGGTCAGCCACAGTGATCTTTGGGTTCTTCTTTACTTCTCTCATCAAGGCTCTTCTCCCCCGCTAGCTCAGTTTGGCCGGAACGGCCAGCTCTAGGAAGGGTTCTGGAAGTCCCAAACGTCTTCCATTTAAGGATTATGGAGGCCACTGTGCTCTTAGGAACCTTAAGTGCCGCAGAAATTTTTTTGTAACCTTGGCCAGATCTGTGCCTTTTTCCACAATTCTGTCTCTGAGCTCTTCAGGCAGTTCATTGACCTCATGATTCTCATTTGCTCTGATATGCACTGTGAGCTGTAAGGTCTTATCTAGACAGGTGTGTGGCTTTCCTAATCAAGTCCAATCAGTATAATCAAAACACAGCTGGACTCAAATGAAGGTATAGAACCATCTCAAGGATAATCAGAAGAAATAGACAGCACCTGAGTAAATATATGAGTGTCACAGCAAAAGGTCTAAATACTTAGGACCATGTGATATTCCAGTTTTTCATTTTTAATAAATCTGCAAAAATGTCAACACTTCTGTGTTTTTCTGTCAATATGGGGTTGCTGTTGTACATTAATGAGGAAAAAAAATTAACTAAAACTGATTTTAGCAAATGGCTGCAATATAAAAAAAAATGAGTGAAAAATTTAAGGGGGTCTGAAAACTTTCCGTACACACTGTATAGAAAGACACTCACATACAGTAATATTAGAAAATATTTAATGTATATAATTTATTAATATCATTTATAGCATAGGGATTTAAACAACAATTTTTCTAAGATAGACATGAATGTGTTTGTATTTATATATACATAATATATATACACAGTACGCATACTCTACATATATTATGTACACAAAAACTTATTTTGAATGCAATTAATTGTGATTAATCGTTTGACAGCACCAATAAAAAATACATCGCCCGACAACGATTAGATGTACTTAGTTTGTACTTATGTGGGTCACAGAAGATTCTTAAGTTTAATCAGATTTAATGTAAATTTAAACTATAATACATTTGCATTCAACTGAAAATATCATGCAATTAAGTGTCTAAAAAACATTGCATTCAGTATGCACTTAAGCATATTCTTTTGAAGTATATTTTTTCCATAATATAGTTTTTTTCTAAAGTTCCCCATAACGTAAGAAATACCAGGTACACACATGTGCACACACACATACACAGAGAAATGCTGGCTTCGATGACCGTTTGCTTAATAAGTCATCAGTTGTGTCAACACTTTTCCTAATACCATTTGTGCAGATGTAAGAACTACAGGTCAAATAGTGTTAGGAGACCTGAAACATCAGTATGATTCATCAGATTTCATCTTAAATTGAGTGATTTATTTTCTAAATAAATCCCTATGAGCCCACAGTGATCTGATATATATATAAACTTACAGCACGATCAAACCACTGCAGAGAGATTCATCCGTATTTTAGACAATACATTTTAAGCAAATGTTTATTTAAATTTGCAATTTCAGTCAAGCGTTTCTTTGGTACATGTCTCAGATCAAAATTCTCAAAACTAGTTGTTCAACCTCCACATCATCGACTCACTTGTGAAGATCATAAAAGCGATTTCTCAACAAATTGCTAATGCTTTGGTACATTCAATGGATTATGCATTGTCTGCTGTTTCCTACATCTTGTCTTCTACACATTTCTATTAGACTAGACTATTTTTTTTATAAATGTGTTTATGTGAATACAGTAACTACTTTATTAGCAACATTATATTTTGATATGTAGTGCAGTACGTGTGACCTGTATACATTTGCTATGACTGTAGAAACTAACATGCAATATTTATAAATCTGATGTAACTGTACCTTGTCCAAAATGAAAATGCATGCAATTCATAAAACTAATGTTGTCCTTTTACTTCTTGTTCTTCTTCTTTCCAATATCCCATACACAATAATGTACAAATTTATACCTTTGAGGTTGATACTGTATATGCCATATAGAAGAAGTGTTTTTTTTCACAAAATGTCCCCACAAAGATGGCAATATCCAAATTCCTTGTCCTTGTGGGGCATGTTTTGGTCCCCATGATGCAAACAGAAGATACCGATGAAGTTTCTGACATCGAAAAATGCAGAAAGTTTTGTGTGAGGGGTAGGGTAAGGGGATAGAAAATACAGTTTGCACAGTATAAAAACCATAACGTCTATGGAATGTCCCCATAAACATGGAAACCCCTCATTTGTGTGTGTGTGGTGTGTGTGTGTGTCAGATGGTTTACATGTGTGTGTGTTGTGTGTGTGTGTGTGTTTGTGGAAAACATCAGACACATGTCCATTTGCAATCATATTTAGTTTATTTCTTATTTGTAATAGTAACTGCATTAAAACTACTTTATGAATTCTAGTAAATTCACATTTATATGATACAGTGTACAGAACAGTAAATACATGTAACATTCAGTATTGTTTCTTCCTGCGGAACCTGAGTCCAAATAAACCCAACAAAACATCTGCTCACCATCTCATGCTCCTCATACTCATCTCACAAAGCTCATCTACCAAGTGCAAGATTCAGTCTCTGGGTATTATGGGTTTCTGAGCAACTCCATGTCCAATAACTGCACAAGTGTGACTGTCAGAGAGCAATGTGCCACGTTAGTATATTCGTCTCAGAGATATGTGCTCTGATATTGTGTGTAACACTACAAAAATAGTCTACAAATAAATTCAAACCAAAATGGCACATTTGTCAAATAATCAAAATGATTTCATACATGAAAAAAACAGCAAAAAAGTATAAAGGCTGAAGAACAGTGGCAAATCATGTGACTTTCTTTTAGTTTGTTGGGGTTATGGATGCAGGATTGTTTGATATTGACCTCCAGAGCAATAATTAAAAAAATAAAATAAAAGCAGTTATCACAAACACAGGAAAATTATGTATATATTGAACAGAAAAAAACAACAACACAGACCTGATATTAATCTATCTAAGATATTTGTTATACAAAATGTATATTATACTTTGTAAGTGCTACACTCTAATCTTGTACTAAAAAAAAAGATTAAAAAAAAATCACATCCAGAAATGGAGAATGCCTTCATTTAAAGATACAAATTCCGTGTGTTTGCATTTTTCTAAAAAATGTATGGCCATAGAGTTTAAAAGTGTCTTTCTTCAGTATTTAGGCTAACTGTAATATTCAAATATATTAATAATGTGCGCTTCTGCATTGCTTTTCGAACTGAATGAACATCACAAGAATCTATGAATACTGACAATCATGCAGCGAGAGAATTTTAATGTTGTTTTATATCGTTTGCATAAGCACATCAAACATTTCTCCCTTTTCTGACCATTTCCCATCCTTGTAAAAAAAACTTTATGAGTCCAAAAGTCTGTGCTGAAGTTCAGAAGATCAGCTAGTGCTTCCTGCAACCTCCATTATAAGGCCACTGATATACTGACAACTTAGAAATAATATGGAATAGTGATAGATGGGCATATCTCCACACAAACCCTGAGACATTATAAAGCCCTGGATATTTAATTTGAATTGATTTCTAAAGACAACAGTATCACCAATGTCAGTATTTGAACCAAATATATCAGTTGCACAAATTGTTAAATCGGATCATTTCAGTTTTTGGTACTATATCCATTAACATGCTGCTGAATCTTAGAGTCTAACATTACAATAAGCACAAAAGATTGAAATTGTTTGAGATGCTCTTCTAGATTCTAAGTCCTTCAGTGTTCCCACACGTTTTGACCAATGAACGTCCAATCATCCTTAAAATTCCCTGAAATATCCAGGTTTTCCATGACCGTGGGAACCCTGTATTTTGCCTTCAAAAGAGTCGCTTTTAATCACCCTAAACGCTCATATCAGTCACCGGTTAATTTTATGGGGAAGCTTGTTTCTTTGGTGTGTGTTTATATGAGCAGATATGTGTCTTGTGTCTTTAACATTTGTCTATCTGGGTCACAGACTGCATGGCCAAGCGCTTTTGTCATGGTGATGACCTGAGCCAGGTAGTGACCTGTGTCACGTTACCGCTGTAATAAAGAAAAAAGTAAAAAAAACAAAAAAGGAAACTGCTATCATCTTTCAGCCGGACCACCAGGACAACAAAACCTCCTGCTTATTAATTCCATCTAGAATGTTCTGAGTCACCTGCCCAGATGCAGACAGAACAAACACTGATAAAGACAACATTAAATGAACACATTAGTGGTGTCTCTGCTATCGCTAATATTCATGCTAGGTTTATGGGTCTGAACAAACTTGGGCGAAAATTATACATTGATTACAATTTTTCTTTAATTTTTCTCAAAATTTGGACAAGCCACAAGACTACAATGTCAGAGAGATTTTGGTTTTGGCTCTTTTAACTTGGGCCAATAATCAACCACCCATTGGCAAGTAAACTGCAAAACTACATTTTAATTACAGATGTACACTCTTAAAAATAAAGGTGCTTCAAAAGGTTCTTCAAGCGATGCCATAGAAGAACCATTTTTGTTTCCACAAAGAACCATTCAGTCAAAATTTATTTAAAGAACCATCTCTTTCTTACTTTTTATAATCTGAAGAACCTTTTTTTCGCCACAAAGAAGCTTTTGTGAAACAAAAAGGTTCTTCAGATGTTAAAGGTTCTTTATGGACCATTTAGACAAAAAGGTTATTCTTTGGCATCGTGAAGCACCTTTATTTTTAAGAGTGTAGATAAGATGTAAAAAGACAAAAATATATATTATTTTGACCCACATTAAGTAACATTTTGGCTTGAATTGATTTAAATTAGATGAATTGATTAAGAATGGTATGATATAAATACTAGTTTGAATGTTTTTGTATTTGGGAAGAAATAGTTTTAATTATTAAGAATTCAAAATTTTAAGTTTGAACCAAACCATAAATTATTTTGGCTGTAACAAATTATTTTCAAGTTTATCCTATTTTTTTTTACCCTTCCCTAATGTTTCTTTTTTCACCATTGTATCTCTCTGCAAAAAACAATAAAAATAAACCAATAATACTAATATATATATATATATATTTATATAAGCATGATTATAATATTATATTGACAATGTCCTCATACATTTGACTCTTACTGAAACATTCCTCTCTATTGCTGACCTGGAAACAATAAATGCAGTTGATTACTCATGATAGAGTAGCTTTAAAGACCCATTAATACTTTTAGTTCATCTATTTGCCATTATACTTCTAAGTTGACATTCAAATAAAAATTTACCAGATATTTTTACTACCTTTAAATTACAGAAAATATTGCGTGCTACACAATGTTTGGTCCAATCCAATGCTCTCTATGATGAAAATGTCCCTCTCCCTAATACCACCTGGCACAGACTAGCAATAGCAAGTAGTAAATCAGGGCTCTGATTTAGTTTACAATCAAATAAGCAAAAATCTGACAATAATGGCATCATAAATCTAGGTTCTTTAGCTAACATGACAGAAAAACTGTAAATTTCCACAATTTTTACAGTCTCCATATTGAGTGTTATGACTTCTCTTATTCATTTGTCTATGACTGGCTCTTCTCATACTGTATCTGGTTGTATTTAAAGCACAGGAGCACAACATCGACTGTGTACAAGAGAGGTCAGGGGTCAAACTCTGACAGGATATAATCAGTGGATATGGTTAGTGGTTATGGTACACTCAATGCATAGACAATGACTGAACTGGCCACATTTGACATATCATTAGCATATGCATTACGGTATGCATTATGGATGTTACATAGAGGTTCCCGTACAGAGACAGACAAATGGATTAAAGAATGCTAAAAAACATTTTTTTTAACTTATACTTAAGCATAATGATCGGTATGCTAAAGATGGATGTGGTGTGTAGTTTGTATTGTTGTGATGATGAAATGTGTTAAACAGAAAATGAATGATTTTGATTTGATGAGTCATTTATGGTGAATTTCTTCAGGAAAGACATGAATATCCATGTTCGAGTCCATATGGCTTTCCTCAAATTAAAGGAACATGCAAACAATATTTACTAAATTGTGCATTCTTTGCACACAGTTTGGCCATAATCAAGGGTAAAGGGAAACATCGCTTGAGTTTACAGCCTAACGTTAAGGATATAGTGATACATCAACTTCACAGGTGATACATCAACATCGGAGTATGCTGAAGGCAATGTAAGGTGTGTATTTGAGCGCTTGGGAGAATGTGTGTGTTTGCAAGCTCATGTTTTCTCATACGGTAGATGTAGCAGTTGGTTTTACTGTGATGCTCTGCGCGATATCCTCTCTATTGATCTTCTTCAGTGCTGTGCAAAGCGTATCAATGTTAGCCGAATCCTGGCTCGCCCAATGAGACAGAAGGGCTTGGATGGGCCTTTCTTCTTGCTTGAAATTAGCAATGTGTTCTTCTTTGTATCCCAGTAGACCTGCCAGGCTGCACCAATCGGTTTCCTCATTGGCTCCTGACTCCTCCCCTTCACAGGTATGATTGAGCAGTTTCTCAACCTCCTCCCGTGTGTGTAAGGGCAAGGAAAGGGCCGAACCTCCATCTATCTTGACCACTAAAACAAAAAGACTACATTTAGCCATTTGGATTAATGTACCTAATGTAAGACTACAAAATGTCCCAAACCATATTTATACCCATACCCTGTTTGTTTGTAGTAGTGGTAATAGTGACATAATGGTAGGAATTAGGTAGACATAACCACCACACAAACCACACAAATGCATGGAGCCTGGAGGCCTGGGGGCCCCTTGCTAAATATATATATAAAATTATCTTTTGAAACTCTAGAATGGGCAGCCTAATAGGTTCAAACTAAAATTTACTGTACAACTTGGATTGTAGCTTAAAAGTTCTTTTTTTGTTTATATATGTATATTGTTTTTATATAAATTACAAATAATCATACAACTGCTGAATTAAACTGTTGCAGTAAATGAGCTTGCTTACTCAATATTTAAATAGTCTGGTTCAGTATATGCTACAAGCTGGTCCCGCAGAGTTCCTCTGAAACCCTCTACTACCACCAGCTCCACCTGTCTAGGGGCCAGGTTTATTAAATAGGGAAAATTAGCGTGAGGCTGTAAATCTCATAAAGGTGCCGATGGGAGTGGGAAATTTTGCAGGTGATCTACTGACAATGAGCAAGTTAAAGAACAGAAAAACCAGGCTCATTTCCATAATGATCAATGCAAACTACCAAGAGCAGAGCAATTTAGCAACTATCGCAACCATGTGAAGTGCAACATGGGTTAAGACATGATTTCTTTGGGCATTAAATAATGGCACAAATATCAGTACATTTACTACCCGTTCAGTAAAATCATTTTGTATTAAATTGATTTATTTTAATACTCTCCTATAAATTTTGTGTCTGAAAGGGAAACACCTACAAATGCATATGCAATAAGGTCAGCAGCAGTAACAGCAGCAGCAGCTTACACAGCATGTCCACTAAGACTAACATATACAGTTGTGCTCATAAGATTACATACCCCTTGCAGAATATACAAATATGTTAATAATTTTAACTAACTAAGACGGATCATGAAATTGCCTGTTATTTTATTAGCGCTCGTCCTGAAAAAAGCTCTTTTCACATAAACGTTTGTATTATATCGCCAAAACAAAATAATAACTGGGTTCATAAAAAATTACCCCTACAAAAGGATCCTTTTTATAATGTTTTGTGTTGTTCCTGGCTGATCCATGACTGTTTTTCTGTGTTGTGATAGTTGTTCATGAGTTCCTTGTTCAACTGCCTGCTGTTCTTCAGAAAAATCCTCCAGTTCCTGCACATTCTTTGGTTTTCCAGCATCTTCTGCATTTTTGAACCCTTTCCAAAAGTGACTGTGTGATTTTGAGATCCATCTTTTCACATGGAGGACAATTGGGGAACTCATACATAACTATGATATAAGGTGGAAACATTTACTGATGCTCAAGAGGCCAACACAATTAAGAGCCAAAGGGTGTAAACTTTTGAACAGGATGCTGATGTGTAAATTTTTCTTATTTTGTTTAAAGGTCATATTTTTTCATTTAGTACTGCACTTAAGAAGCTAAAATATTCAAATGTTTCCCAGAAGACAAAATAAGCACAATTTACCCTGATCATCCATTCACAAAGGTTAACCCCCCCCCCCCCCCCCCCCCCCCCCCCCCCCACCACCACCTTTTGTAATAGTTATGTATGAGTCACTCAATTGTCCTCGGTGTTAAAAGATGGATCTCAAAATCACACAGTCACTTTTGGAAAGGGTTCAAAAATGCAGAAGATGCTGGAAAACCAAAGAATATGCAGGAACTGGAGGATTTTTCTGAAGAACAGCACACAGTTGAACTGCTCAGGACAAACGAGAGACTCATGAACAACTATCACAAAACAGAAAGACAGTCAAGATCCGCAGGAAACACACAGTATTAAGAATCTAGCGTATGTTAACTTTTGAACGTGGTAATTTTTTATAAATTCAGCTATTATTTTGTCTTGTGGAGTATATATAAACATCTGTTATGTGAAATAGCTTATCCAGGACTGTACTAAATAAAAAATAACATGCATTTTTTATGATCCCTTTTATTTTGTTAAAATTATGAACATTTTGCATATTCTGCAAGGGCATGTAAATTTATGAGCACAACTGTACACATATATATAATAAATTAATTATCATTATCTACAGTATATGATTTAAGTGTTTGTACCTGTATGTGGAGGCCCGCTGTCCCTCCTGTCGCTCTGACCGTCCACTGAGAATGCCGCTGGTCACTGTGGAGTTTCTCTCCCTTCAGGAGAGGGGTCCTGACTGTTGTTTGCGCTGCATGCTCTATTATTGGCTCCTTGCTTGTTCTGCTTACAACTGTTCCACCTGAAAGATATTAAAGAAAGCATCAGAACATTTAATTAGAAAATCAGTATTTATTTCTAACTTAAAATTGAAGTGTGACTTTTCTGCACCACTCTTCCTCCCCCTGCCATTGTTCAGACAAGCTTGTCCCACCCAAACACGCCCTATTGGTTTTGCCAGAAATGGAGATGTTGGACCACTAAAAACAAGCAATGATTTGAAAGCACCAGGACATTCACACCCTAAAGAAACAAAAGCGGGTCAAAATTATGCCCTGCAGCTGTGATTTTAATATTTTATGAGCCCTTCCCCCCACAACCTCCATCTCTGTCTGCTCAGAAAACTAGCTGCCTTATTTGAATTTTTTTCTACATTGTTATCAGTCAGTAAAAACATTCAGTTGTTATTTTGCATATTTGCATATGCGGTCTTGATCATTATATTGCCAGATTTGCTCAAGGCTTTGAATGCATTACATTAAATCAGAAATGAAAGTTATGTTTTTAATCTGATCTGAGATCAGTGTCTCTGTTTTACTCCACATAATAAACAATGTGCTCGTGATGGATCAGATGGAAGAACAGCCTCGAAGCGTTTTTTTTTTTTTTTTTTGCTTGTTAGTTTATAAATATACTGTAGCTGAACTAAAGCCTACATAGCTGTACAATGCTTTGTGAGTGGAGATGAAAACAGCTCAGGAAGAGAATGAATCTGGTCCTCCTCACCGTTTAAAGATGATGAAGGCCACCAGGCCCAACAGCACTGCAGCCAGTATAGAGGTGTAAATGGGAATGAGGTTGTCACTCAGCCCATGGAGTCTCTTCAGCCCAGGGTCAGCCGTGGTCACGCTCTCCGTAGGACTGTCAGGAGGAGACTTGGTTGTATACAAGACATCTGATGAAGCACGAGAAGAAGAATAAGAGGGAGAAGAAAAAGGAGGAGGAGAAGGTGTAGCATATGGAAGAGGAGAAGGAACGATTGAGCTGTTAGGAGGATCTACATCTGTTGGAGGAAAGGGGCAAAGACAAAGAAAAACAAAATCTGTTAGTTGCTAAAAAGAAGGAATTGGCATGAGAGATTTCTAAAGCAATTTAAAATTGCATAAATCATGCGGTTATTACAGAATATGAAAGGAGGTACAGCCATTCATGAAAAACAAGAAGAACACTTTGCTTATTTTTTTTACAGTTTAAATAAAACTAGTTATATAAATTATTTACACAAATATTTTTATTGCAACTGCTGCAATAATATTTTTGTGCAAATCATTCACAAAACCACTTTTATGTAAATTGTGGTATTGAGTTGATAGTTGAAGTTCAAAAAAATAAATATGAACAGTTTGCATGCAAATTCTATCTGCTTGAATAAGGTCGGGTGTGTTTAAGTTCTTTATTTACTCATCCTCATATTGTTCCAAACCTGTATCTCAAAGCGAACTGTGAAAAAATGTTTTGAGCCCCATTGACTTTCATTGTATGGACACAAACAGTTAAAACATTCTTCAAAATTCCACAGAACAACACAGAAACAAAATCATGCAGG
This sequence comes from Sinocyclocheilus anophthalmus, assembly GCA_018155175.1. NCBI lineage: Eukaryota > Metazoa > Chordata > Actinopteri > Cypriniformes > Cyprinidae > Sinocyclocheilus > Sinocyclocheilus anophthalmus. Next base: position 273,802 of record JADLZN010011839.1, read on the forward strand.
TTTGGAATGACATGAAGGTGACTAAAAGATGACAGATTTATTTGGACAACTATTACTTTAAGATCAAGTTAATTACAATATTAGCAGATCTTGACATGGAATCTGTATCTACAAAAAAGCTAATTTCCACAGAATTTAAAAATGTTCCACAAAGTTTGATTACTGAATAATTTGATTTTCTGTTATCTACTAAAAGAGTGTAGAAAAACTGTGGAAAACGTTACCAGATTCCATCTAGGTCTAGTCATTAGTTTCTAAAACAATCCCAAAATAAAAGACACAAAAACTTTCCAGTGAACATTGTAAAATTGAGTAAAAGCACATTAGAACTGAGGCTGCTTTGTTCTTGACCCTGTGAACTCTTTTCGCTGGCAAGTTAAAAAATTATTCTTTTGATTTGATTATCTTTGATTCAATTGGGGGCCGTAATAAACAGGCTTTGTCCTGAGTCAAACCTAATGGACACTCAGCTAGTGCAGGAGACTGTGATTAGATTGGAGAGGTGTAGAATCTCGCCCAAGTAGGAAACATGCATCCCCCCGGGCTACTGTGTTGTTTGTGTGTGTGTGTGTGTGTGAATGGGTGGTGTAAGTTATACCATAGACAGATGGACAGACACATTGAAGATCATCAGATATTCTGGCTGTAGGGGGATGGGGGGGTCATTGGGGGTTTGGTTTGGGGAAGGGCCATGCTCCAGGGAATGTTGAGTATGGATTTATTGATCAAAGTACATGAAACATTCTGGAGGGAATTTTGGGCATGTGAGCTAGTTTTGTGGCACGCTTAATAATTTACCTCATTCATGAAACAAAAGCAGAGGAAATTTCTGAAATGGTATTGATGCATTAATGTGACAATTTATGTAATATTTTTTAGAATCGATTTACAAAGAAATCGTGCTTAATGAATGTGAATGAATATGGGTGTTGTTACCCACGCAAAAGTCACTACCACAGTGTTGTTGATGGTTGCAAGGTGTTGCTACGATGATATTTAACTTAATGTTAATATTTAAAAAGTTTTAATGTCTTAAGACAGTATGCAGTTGCCAGGGTTCAGGGTGGTTGTTCAGGGATTGGTGTTTATACTGTAGGTTGTTCTAGGAGGTTGTCAAAGATGGTTTTAGGACATTGCTGTGTACCTTGATTGCAGAAGTATTTTTTTCCATTCGTGTTTTTCATAGGAATCTTTAAAAGCTATTTGTTAAAGAGTTGTAATCCAAGAACCAAACCAACCAGCTATGAGGGGAATCACAATATTACATTATTATTTGAAGCAATACATACATATAAATACATTGCATAAAAAAATTTAACATTATACAATTTGAAATTCAGAGACAAAAAGACAAAGGTACAACGTCGGTGTACTTAACGGTGGGTGTGATGGGAAACAGATCTGCAAACACTCCACGTGTATTGTGTTTTTTGCACTCTGGAGATCGGTTTCTATTTCAACGTGTTTTTGCAGCGTTGAGCATTGTAGCTAATCACAGACATATCTGTTGATTTCTGTTGATGTCATGACCAATCAGATACATTTAAGTCATAATCCACTCAATATGGCTCAAAACGCAGGAGTTTATTGTTCAGTGTGGAGTTTTGAGCGCTCCTTTCATTATAACAAAGTGTAGATTAATTGTGTAGTATAGAGAGCTTATATAAGAAAACTGTGTGAGTCCGCTATGAACTGAGTGACAGATTTTAGTGGCTATAAAGGGAGTGATCTTTGTGTGCTTTCTAGGCTATATTGCATAATTCATGCATACTTTTAATAATTTAAAAGTTTTATTTTTCATGCTTCTAAGAGGAACAGTGGCCACACACTGCTAATTTATATATATATACAGTGGGTTACGGAAGTATTCAGACCCCCTTAAATTTTCACTCTTAACAATATTGCATCCATTTGCTAAAATCATTTAAGTAAATTTTTTTCCCCTCATTAATTTACACACAGCACCCCATATTGACAGAATTAAAACACAGAATTGTTGACATTTTTTTGCAGATTTATTAAAAAAGAAAAACTGAATATCACATGGTCCTAAGTATTCAGACCTTTTGCTCAGTATTTAGTAGAAGCACCCCTTTTGATCTAATACAGCCATGAGTCTTTTTGGTAAAGATGCAACAAGTTTTTCACACCTGGATTTGGTGATCCTCTGCCATTCCTCCTTGCAGATCCTCTCCGGGGGGTCCCAGTTCTGTCAGGTTGTATGGTAAACATTGGTGGACAGCCATTTTTAGGTCTCTCCAGAGATGCTCAATTGGGTTTAAGTCAGGGCTCTGGCTGGGCCATTCAAGAACATTCACAGAGTTGTTGTGAAGCCACTCCTTTGTTATTTTAGCTGTGTGCTTAGTGTCATTGTTTTGTTGGAAGGTAAACCTTCGGCCCATTCTGAGGTCCTGAGCACTCTGGAGAAGGTTTTTCGTCCAGGATATCCCTGTACTTGTCCGCATTCATCTTTTTCCCCTCGATTGCAACCAGTCGTCCTGTCCTTCAGCTGAAAAACACCCTACACACCCCCACAAAAACTCATAGATGCTGCCACCACCATGCTTCACTGTTTGGGACTGTATTGGACAGGTGATGAGCATGCCTGGTTTTCTCCACACTACCACTTAGAATTAAGGCCAAAAAGTTCTATCTTGGTCTCCTCAGACCAGAGAATCTTATTTCTCACAATCTTGGAGTCCTTCAGGTGTTTTTTTCATGTGTCTTGCACTGAGGAGTGGCTTCCGTCGGGCCACTCTGCCATATAGCCCCGACTGGTGGAGGGCTGCAGTTATGGTTGACTTTCTACAACTTTCTCCATCTCCCGACTGCATCTCTGGAGCACAGCCACAGTGATCTTTGGGTTCTTCTTCTTTACCTCTCTCACTAAGGCTCTTCTTTCTCCCCCGATATCTCAGTTTGTCCGGACGGCCAGCTCTAGGAAGGTTCTGGTCGTCCCAAACGTCTTCCATTTAAGGATTATGGAGGCCACTGTGCTCTTAGGAACCTTAAGTGCAGCAGAAATTTTTTTGTAACCTTGGCCAGATCTGTGCCTTGCCACAATTCTGTCTCTGAGCTCTTCATGCATTTCTTTTACCTCATTATTCTCATTTGCTCGGACATGCACTGTGAGCTGTAAGGTCTTTTATATAGACAGGTGTGTGGCTTTCCTAATCAAGTTCAATCAGTATAATCAAACACAGCTGAACTAAAATGAAGGTGTAGGACCATCTCAAGGATGATTAGAAGAAATTGACAGCACCTGAGTTAAATATATGAGTGTCACAGCAAAGGGTCTGAATACTTAGGACCATTTTATATTTCAGTTTTTCTTTTTTAATAGATTTACAAAAATGTCAAGAATTATGTGTTTTTCTGTCAATATGGGATGCTGTGTGTACATTAATGAGGAAAAAAATTAACTTAAATGATTTTAGAAATGGCTGCAATATACAAAGAGTGAAAAATTTAATGGTTCTGAATACTTTCCATACCCACTGTAAAAGTGGGACTCACTGTTGTAATTGCAATGATTGACATAGCGATAACCAATTTTACTGTGAATGCACTGCGTGTATTACTGGCACAGAAGTGTATGTTAGGCTAAATTTGGAACGATCTTGTCTCTTATCTGATTAATGAAGCAAAACATCTATGTTAATTTATGCAGTGACTTCCTTTAGTTCAGGAAACCCAAACCCAATGGTAAACCACCTACTTCAAATATAATGCACACCAGATGAAAAGCGCAACAGCCCAACATCTAGTCACCAAATTTAATTAGGCAAAAAGTTTGCTTTAAAAATGAAGATAATGACATTGATGAGTTATGCTGTAAAAAAATTGCAAAACGGAAAGAGCAATCTACATTATTACATTATATCTCTCTATATGAAGCATAGACCTTATTTAGTCCATAGAAAGACAAATGTATTGAATCATGGGTAATGCAGTTTCTCACCAGGACCTGCACTGTTAAACATGGTGATTTAAAAATACGATTAAATAATGCAGACTGATGGCTTTAGCAAAAGCGAATACCATTAGTTACAGTAGTAGCTTTACAGCTCACAGTAGGTCTGTCTTTGGTCTGTTTATGAGTTACAGTTAAAAATTAATGTGATTTTTAAGTCTCTATAATATATTGGTCTCTAGTTTCAGGTCCCTTTTCAGTGTAAAAATATGGGATTTTTATTTGTTCAAGTTTTATTTGCTGCTTGTTTAAATCACTGACCTTAACAGACACCACTAGTAATTATCTTGAAAACAATATTTAAGTGTCTTATGAGATTTAAATTGTGTTTGCAGGTATACTGCTCCGAAATTAAATTTTTCAATTCACATCCGCTCCATTTTCCTTGTGCAGTCTCTGAATAATATGCCAGTCCATAAGCACACACACACACAGTGAATCATTGGTCAAGGGACACCAGACACCATCATAGACAGAGATGTTCTTTGTCAAGAAACAATCCCCCCCCCAAACCCCCATGTCTCTGTAACTCCTTTGCCTCTCCGTATTGCTTTCTTTCTTTTCCATTATCTCTCCATCACATCTCTCTCATGCATGGTTGACCTTTAGTCGGACGGTTATCCTCTGCTTCATAAAGGCAGAACTCACTCATCTACACAGTTCTGTCTTTTCCTTTCTAATGCTCTGCTTCCTGCTCCTTTTTCCTTCTCAGTATTTATTGTTCTTTTGATGTTTCTATGTATCATATTGTTCTTTTGCATATTGTTGCAAACCCAGATACAGATGATTAGTGGCGTGAAAGTTGAAGGGAAGTGCAATATGAAGTGTCACATAACATGAGAGAGGGCAATGTCAATGTGATTGGCTGATTACCCGTCAATGTGACAGACTATCATCTCAACAAGACCCAGCTTTCATGATCGTAAACGGTCCATAAATCGACCTGGGGTGCATTTTCCATACAAAGACTGCTTACCAAAGTAGTAGTCAAGTCAAGTCAAGTCAAGTCTGCTTTATTGTATGCTTTATATATAGTATGATGTATTGTTTGAGAAATTAACTAGTTATTCATGACTGTTTCCCGAAAATGTAGAAATAAGGTTACATCTCTGTTTTTTGAGCCACGCTGGTTCAACAAAATAGGACTGTTGTTAATGACAACAAATGCAGGAAGTAATTCTGCTAATTACTAATTTGTATTACGTCTTTATGGATTTAATGCTAATTCTGAGCATTCTCTCAGCATTCTGGGATATTTCCACTGCTTTCATCTTCTTGGATATGCGGTTAAAAATTTTCAGTTTCTTTCCTTGCTTTCCCTCCTACACACTTAAAAGGAGTTTCTTCTCACTTTACAACACATAATACCCCAATTATCTGCCGTTTTTCATAACATGAGAGAGAATAATGGTCCTAACATTAGTAACTGTCAAAAAATTCTCGCTAAGCTTGCACCTCACGCTATATATTTGTCAAACACCAGTTACTATATAGCAGTTCTCTCTCTATTATAAACTAAAACTATAACAATTACATACAACTACAATGATGAATGTAATAGTGTCCACACCAATAAGGATATCGTCTCGGTTACGTATGGTAACCCTCGTTTCCTTTCAGTCGGTCACTCTCGACGTCACGTCGGAGAACCGACGAATTGGGATCTTGCTTAGAGAGACCAATCCACTTCGAGTGTAAACTAAACGAGCCAATTCACATTGGCATTCGATGATTGCATCCAGCTGCCGCTGATCACAGCGTGAGCATAAAAAGGTGACCCGGCCACTCAGCGGTGGTACAGCAGCCGTGGTGACGGGACGTGATGTCTCTGTTCCCTCCTTCAGGGAACGTGGGTTACATACATAACCGAGACGTTCCCATTTAGTCGGTCACTACGAGTCATGTCGTGACTGATGTATTGGGATCTCTACCAAAGCGCCATGGATGCTGCCCCTTCCAGTGTCCTGTGCGAGCCGCCTGCGCCCCTTTGTGGTGTAGGCTGGGGCTCGCAACAAGAAGACCAGTCACTGTTGTCATAGCACTACACACTCAGTGAGATTGGATAACACTGGGAAAAAGTACCCATTCCACTTGGAACAGTAACATTGCGGAAGCCCCATCCTTCCCGAAGGAGGTTTCGGAAGCACTTACACATATGACATCCGTTTAGGTGCATATGGAAGATTAGAGGTGATTGTAACCCTTTTGGAAATGGCAGAAGTCTGCCGGGGAAACACGGGCTCTGAGGCTATACCGTGGACTTTACACATATGGGAACCACTTAGGCCTCTACATATGGAACCCAGCCCTCTACCGGTTCTCACGGATTCAGCGAGTGAGGGCCTAGCGCCGGACGTTCTGCCACATCTGGCTGCCGAGGGGACGGTAGCAGTAGACAGTGTACAGTACGGACACTCTGGAGCAGTTTTAGCAAGCCGACACTAAACCGGGGCCTCTCAGCGCCTGTGTTCTCACCTCAACCCGTTTGAGATGAGAACACAGGAGGATACCGGCTCCACACGAAAGCTATAGAATCTAGTGAACTTGCCCCTGAAGGGAGTAGTGGGAACCTTCGTTTGCAGCACGACAGGGGGTAGTGCAGCCTGAAGTGCGCAACCCACTCGACAGGAATGACCACCGCTGAAGCGCCGTCTGCCAACACAAAAAGCTCCAGAGAGCGCGCTAGACTCATCACACACGAAGCAGTTTGGTAGGAGCAGAACGATGTTGTAGCTTGGCTCCGAAGTGGAAAGCTGGTATGCGTTGCACTGGCTGCCTTTTTATGCTCATGCTGTGAACAGCGGCAGCTGGATGCAATCATCACATGCCAGTGTGCATTGGCTTGTTTAGTTTACACTCGAAGTGGATTGGTCTCTCTAAGCGAGATCCCAATTCGTCGTTCTCCGACTTGACTTGGAGTGACCGACTGAAAGGGAACATTGTTCATTGTAAGTGTTCTACTGCAGTTATATTCTCGCAGCAAGCTTTAAAGTAAGGTGTAGTGTATACATCAAAAGCTGTGTGAAGAAATTTACTGTAAAAAGAACTATAGCAACATTAATGGATTTTAGAGATTTAACTTAAACTTACAGTAAAACTCCATAATTGACCATTTGCAAAGAGCTTGATTGACAGGCGATCTGACCTATCATAACTCTGAATCTGCCATCTTGTCTGACAGCTACGACCTGGAAAGCTAACAATAAATTAAATGTTCTACCTATTAGATTGTGTTTTATTAATGTCTACACCTACCGCCCTTCCTAACAATAATGCACAAACAATAGTAATTATTGTGGAAAGTGTAACACAATTACGCTTTAATTTATGTGCGGCATCCAGTGCCACAGCTGGACCCTTCTAGCCTTAACCACAAATCAGCCAGGAGAGTTGGACTTAAACTTGAAAAATGGTGTGTTTCTCGGTTGAAATAAAATACTTTCTGATGTTCATCCATGTTCATTTCGTGCTTTAAGTACATAGGGAAAGACAATTGGTTCACGTGATGCTTTAACTGAGGCAATACAGTGATCTGTCAAAACAGTATTTATTGTTCGAATTTCTTTAAAAATGACAAAATTTTGAAGGAAAATTGAGGGAAAGGCGGGCTTTGCAAAGGTTCAGTTGAGCACCAACAATAAAATAATGCCATCAACATTACTCTAACGATATAATATGTAAACCCCTAATGTACTGTACTTATAACAAAAAAAATAAGAAAAAACAATTATTTAAATGTAAAACCATCAAATGTGAAGGGTCACACACTGAATTATGGGAATGTCATTTTTCGTTTTTTTTCACTGTAAATTATATGACTTGTTCATTTTCACTTCCAAAAAGGTACATTTCACAGGATTTTACTGTAAAATTACATTAAATGTCCCATTATATCTATTACAGCTTTACAGCGTATATAGAAAGGGAATTAATTGTCAAGCAATTAACTGCTTTTTCTCATGGCATTTTTACAGTCTTTTATTGTTAAAATGAAAATCATTTTAAAGTGTGGATTCTGATGTGCTTTCAGTGTTTTTATTGTTACTGTTTTATAATTATTGCTATAGTTGAGGGATTTTTTTTAAAACGTCATGTTTGTTTGTTTATAAAAAGTTTACATTTTTGTTATATTTTATACTTTTATGGTCTTTATTGCAACAGGACAGCATGTAGACAGGAAAGTAGGAGAGAGATATTGTAGGTGGCAGGATCGGGAAAGGTCCATGAGCCAGGACTCGAACTCGGGACACCTGAAGTGCAACAGCGCCGTATGTCGGAGCACTTCCCATGAGGCTATTGGCACTGACTGTAACTTCAGGTTCATAGTTATTGTTTACGTTTTCGTTCTTGGTGCGAGTGGGCCTTTACAGTGTTTGGTCATTTCCAACATAGACTCAGTCGTGTTTGGAATAATGGCACTAATAATGTTGTTAATTTTCATTGAAGCTGCATTCATAGTGTTACAAATCATCATACTGTACAGCATAACACAGTATGAGCAACAGAAGCGGATAGGCCTGGACAACCACAATCTCCTTTCTAACACATTTTATGGCATAATAGACCGTATGCGTGCATTACTGTAATCATGTATGCCTGTGAAAGCAAAGTGCGAAGGTGACTAGCTGCCTCATAATAGTCTAAAATGAGAGATGGTTGGGAGAAAGTATTTCCTGTAAGCAAGATCTGACTGTGTCATTATGTTTATTGGGAATATACACAGTGACATGACTTGTCATGCTGGAGAAGAGAGCAGAATATGTAGCGTGTTGTTCACATGCATGCATGTTCTCTGCAGCAAAATGTGATACCGCTCACAAAAGGTCAGTGTGAGTAACCTGAGATCACAGCAGAGAAACTCCATCTTTATTATCAACCACAAACGCCTCTGTACATATGCTTTATCCCTCTCGCCACTAAATCTGTCTCCTGATACACATCTGTCTTTTCTTTTGCATTTCTGTTTTCAGTTCTCTTTTGTTTTCTTTCTTACTTTCAGATCTTTTGCTACGGCTCTTTCCTTTCTTGTTCAAATCCTTTTTTCTTGATCAAGTCTTGCTGCAATAGTGAGCCAGCAAATCTGTATGATCTGTATTGTGTCAACAGAGTCAAACTGAGCCCCTGTAATCATTGAGTTAACCTAGTCTAGGGTAAGTCAGAACTCACTGGCAGGTAGAGAAATCTGATCTTCTATCAGTACTTCCTACTACCTGATTTAATTAAGTGCTAATGCATAAATGCTGTTCAGTGCTGCCCATGATCTTTAGGGCTTCCTGTCAGTTATAAGGACAAGAATATTTCATTTTCTAAGACAGATTACACTGTAAAACATTATTGTGTTTTACAACCTGGCTTTTCCAAGAAAAAAAAAACGATTCAAAACTTCTTCAAAACATCACATTTAATTCAATGTGTTACTTACCATTACTTACCACTTATCAGTTACTTGCAATTTCTGAATAAAAATGATTTCTATAACACATTTTAAGTGTAGTTAGTGGTATTTAGGCTTCAATACACAATATATATAAATAAATATATTATTTATCTTTCTTGAAAAAATCTATTTTCTTTTTATTTGTTATTAGGATCCCGGCCTTTCAGTATTGCAAAATCTTTATTGTGCTTGAATGTTAACAAGTTAACACTTTATATAAAGATGACATACGTTACTATGTTTTACTTTGTTACTATGGTTACACACGTTACTATAGTAACAACATAATTATGCATATTAAAGTAATAGCCATAAATGATGCCAAACTCTAATCCTAACCATATAGTAAGTACATGCAGTTAGTTAATTAATATTACTTAGTACTTTTGTGTGTAATATTAATTACACTGTGCAAGTCCACCTTAAAATAAAGGGTTACACTTTATGTTAAGGTGTTTTTGTTACAGTGACATTATACATTAAGTACTGAGTAATATTAATTAACTACAGTTCATGCACTTACTATATGGTTTTAGGGTTAGGATAAGGGTTTGGCTTAGGGTTACTTGCATGCAATTATGCATAATTTTGTATTATTTATGATAATATCTATAAGATGTATATTTTATTATAAATCTTTATAATAGTAAATACATGTAATGTGTAACAAGGACAAATTAAAATAAAGTGTAACCAAATATTTTGCCTGTTTTTTTAAAAGACAAGAATTATTTTTATGCCATATTATTTTAAAATGTTATGTTATGACCAATAAATGGCTGACATAAAAATCCATAATATTTTAAGTAAATAAATAAAAAAACACAAAGCTGAAATCAAACATTATCATGTGCATGAGAAATGGATATTTTTTTCGTAACTTGCTAAAAAATTACAGTGTTATTAAATTATTAGTGATTTTAAAGTCAACATTAAATTAGCATTACATTATGTAAATAAATACAGTAATACTTTGTTTAAGGACCAATTCCCACTATTACCTATTGTTTATTAGCATGCATATTACTAGCATATTAATAGTTTGTTTTTTAGTACTTATAAAGCATGACCATATTTTAGATCCCTTAATCTTACCCCATACCTAAACTTAACAACTACCTAATAAGCAGCAAATTCGCAGCTTAATGAGTCAAAAGTTGTAGTTAATTTTTAGTTAATCGTTTGCACTGGTCCCCAAGCTAAAGTGTGACCAAAATGACTGTAAAATAAGAAGACAGTGGGCAACCCCTGAATAATCAGTAACATGTAATGATCGCTTTGTCAGGCATTTTTTTATTCATGATGTTTGATAAATAAATTTGTAGTCAGTTTTGGTTTTAGAATCTTTGATTATCTTCTTGCTTAAAAGTATAACATAATTGTGGCCATAAAATATCTGAGCCTGTCCTGCACCGCCAATCCTGGTTAACACAGTCTGTAACCATCAATGCTCATTAACTTCACCAGCCAATGAACTTCCATGCTTGAATGTCGGTGATTTCATCCGGACACACTCTTGCCGCACAATTTAGTGGGTGAACCTTGACATTGGGGTTGTAAAGGGGAAGATTGTGAGATAAAAGAATAGATGTAAATTGTTCTCAACTGAAAGGATTCTCTTGGAAACTTTAGCTCAAAAAATCTTCGTAAGAAGCTTAAATTCCACACTGGGCATCTTGAAATTTCAATGATGTAAATACAGCCACAATCACAGCTATATCCCAGAAGGAGAGCAGGACAAAACCACTGGCTAAAAATTTCAGAAATTCATTAGGCAGAAACTGGCTTCATATGGGGTGACACAAGCTCAGGCACACGCCGGATCATCACTTGAACCCTCACATCAGGGCAAAGCGTTACGTTACCCCAGAAAACAGCTCATCGCTCCATCCACTAATGTCATAGGGCACATGCCAGACAGCTGGGGGATGAGCAGTTGTCATGAATGGACACACTTCATTGTCGTAGGATGGGGAGAGTGGGGCAAACAGAGGGAGAGATTGATTATTTCTGTCCAGTACAGACAGGCGTCTCGGTTTCAAGGCATACATTGTACTCGGCAGAAAGAGAGGTCAAAGTTAAAGAGTCAATATGGGTGATGATAAATCTTTAGGTTTGGATGGGAGGGATATTGACCAATAAAGCTCTTTTATGTGCTTCCACACATTCACTGTTGAAAAAAGCCCTCCACTGTCTCATGGCCACTTACAAATAATCAATCACAAGAAAATTGAACTATGAAGTTTCATTTTTAAAGTTTTAAGTCTTGAGGTCATAATACCTCATAATTCTATCAAAAAAGTATGCAAAATGTATTGAAATGATTCATTAAAAAAAATATATTCTTAATGTCTTGCTTTAGTTTAGTCAAGTGTTTTATTTGTTTTCCCTTAGATTTCAATTCTAAAACTGTAAAAAAAAAAAATTAAGACAATTAAATTACAGTAATGTGAGACATTTCTGTACATTATACATCATGTTGTATCTGTGGTATTGCCTTTATATATACTTATCAAAATATTGTATTACCGTAAATTTGATTAAATGATATCACACCATTGCACAGTGTTATTAAATGTATTGTGTTTTGTACAGATTAACTAAAGTGAGATGATGCAGTTCATGGGAGAGATTTGATTTGTTAAAGTCTCCAAGAATGATTAAAATAGAGTCTGGGTACCTTTGCTCCATTTCAGTTATTTGTTCGGCCAGCTGTTGCATCGCGGCGCTCACGCACGCGTCCGGAGGCACGTACACATTCACAAGAATGAAAGAGGAAAACTCCCGCGGCGAGTAGAACGGTTTACAGTTTATGATGAGTGCCTCTAAATTAGGACAGCATACCTTTTTCAGCGTTGTTACATCTGAACACCAACTTTCGTTGATGTAGAAACACAATCCACCACCTCTGGTTTTCCCCGTTAACTCCGCGACGCGATCCGCTCTGAACAGCTGGTAGCCCGGCAGATGAAGCGCGTTGTCCGGAATGGCTTCACTCAGCCAGGTTTCAGTGAAGCACAGTGCAGCAGAGTTTGAAAAGTCCTTGTTGGTGCGGGTGAGGAGAAGAAGTTCATCCGTTTTGTTAGGAAGGGAACGGACATTCGCGAGATGAATGCTTGGGAGCGCAGTCCGAAAGCCGCGCGCGGAGCTTCACCAGGGCGCCGGCGCGTTTCCCTCTTCTGCGTCTGCACGCGCGTTTGAACAACACCGCTGTACCTCCGACTAGAATGAACAACAAAACGTCCGAATAATCAAAAACTGGAAAAATGTTGTCCGGGATGTGCTGCTTAATGTTAAGGAGTTCGTCTCTGGTAAAACTTATAGAAGAAGAATGACAAAACACAGAACAAACAAACAAAAACAATAGAAGAATTGCGGAGCTCAGCGTCCTTGCTGCCATTTGCGGCGCCATGCTGATATAGTCGGGGCATATGGTCTTAAATAAATGATCATCTTGGTCACAATAAAAAAGCTAACATAATCTATATCTTCCATTCTATATATTATATATATATATATAATATATATATAATATATATATATATATATATATATAGTACATTGTAATCATTCGTGTATTTTAGCATGCCCTCAATAAGCACTGTTTTTTATGAAAATGCATGTGCATAATGGACTTAACCACCACAGTACGAGGCCTTGTTGTGGAAACCTAACTACCTATTCACAACTTTTTCCCAAACATGGTCATTTTCCTCCATGGTTTGAACCCATTGTTCAACAATGGTCATTGTATGTCATTGTAGCGAAAAAACACACATCTGATTGGCCTGGTTTTTGGCTGGTTAGCTGGCAGTATACGCTGGTTCTAGCTGGTCACCCAGCCCTTTCTGTTTTCACCACCACTTATTGATGGAGTTTAATCAGAAAATTAAATGTAAGTAAAAAGTAGATTTTGTATATTGACTTATATCACTCTTATGAAAATAAGTTTTAAGTAACCATAAAAACCTAATAACAGTGGGTACGGAAAGTATTCATACCCCCTTAAATTTTTCACTCTTTTTAATATTGCAGCCATTTGCTAAAATCAATTCAGTTATTTTTTTTTCCTCATTATTGTACGCACAGCACCCCATATTGACAGAAAAACTTAGAATTGTTGACATTTTTGCAGATTATTAAAAAAAAAAACTGAATATCACATGGTCCTAAGTATTCAGACCTTTTGCTCAGTATTTAGTAAAGCACCCTTTTGATCTAATACAGCCATGATCTTTTTGGGACAGATGCAACAAGTTTTTCACACCTGGATTTGGGCATCCTGTGCCATTCCTCCTTGCAGATCCTCTCCTGTTCTGTCAGGTTGGATGGTAAACGTTGGTGGTCAGCCATTTTTAGGTTTCTCCAGAGATGCTCAATTGGGTTTAATTTCAGGGCTCTGGCTGGGCCATTCAAGACAGTCACAGAGTTGTTGTGAAGCCACGCCTTCGTTATTTTAGCTGTGTGCTTAGGGTATTTGTCTTGTTGGAAGGTAAACCTTCGGTTCAGTCTGAGGTCCTGAGCACTCTGGATAAGGTTTTCGTCCAGATATCCCTGTACTTGGCCGCATTCATTCATCTTTCCCTCGATTGCAACAGTCGTCCTGTCCCTGCAGCTGAAAAACACCCCCACAGCATGATGCTGCCACAACCATGTTTCACTGTTGGGACTGTATTGGACAGTGTGATGAGCAGTGCCTGGTTTTCTCCCCCCATACCGCTTAGAATTAAGGCCAAAAAGTCTTGGTCTCATCAGACCAGAGAATCTTTTTCTCACCATCTCACAACCTCCATGTGGGCTTTCATGTGTCTTGCACTGAGGAGAGGCTTCTGTCGGGCCTCTCTGCCATAAAGCCCCGACTTGTGGAGGGCTTCAGTGATGGTTGACTTTCTACAACTTCTCCCATCTCCCGACTGCATCTCTGGAGCTCAGCCACAGTGATTTTTGGGTTCTTCTTTTCCTCTCTCACCAATGCTCTTCTCCCCCTATAGCTCAGTTTGGCCGGACGGCCAGTTTTAGGAAGGGTTCTGGTCGTCCCAAACGCTTTCCATTTAAGGATTATGGAGGCCACTGTGCTCTTGGGAACCTTTAGTGCAGCAGAAATTTTTTTTGTAACCTTGGCCAGTTCTGTGCCTTGCCACAATTCTGTCTCTGAGCTCTTCAGGCATTTCCTTTGACCTCATGATTCTCATTTGCTCTGACATGCACTGTGAGCTGTAAGGTCTTATTATAGACAGGTGTGTGGCTTTCCTAATCCAGTCCAATCAGTATAATCAAACACAGCTTGACTCAAATTAAGGTGTAGAACCATCTCGAGGATGATCAGAAGAAATGGACAGCTTAAAGTTAAATATACGAGTGTCACAGCAAAAGGTCTGAATACTTAGGACCATGTGATATTTCAGTGTTTCTTTTTTTAATAAATTTTGCAAAAAGTCAACAATTCTGTGTTTTCCTGTCAATATAGGGTGCTGTGTGTACATTAACGAGGAAAAAAAAAATGATTTTAGCAAATGGCTGCAATATAACCAAGAGTGAAAAATTTAAGGGGGTCTGAATACTTCCGTACCCACTGATATCATCCCAGATTATTTTTTTGAACCGCAACTTATTGTTTTTTTATTATTTATTTATTTTTTTACGAGAATATCGTAAATTATCACTTTGCTATGATGTGAAAGAGCCTCTGTGTGGGCAGTTTTTGGAAATAATAAACTAAAAAGTCACCCAGTATTACTATAGTAAATAACTCAGTATATACAGAGTATATAGTGTGGCTATGTGGGACTATTTATATGATGGAAAAAAAAACTAACTTAGCGTGACCTTGAATTTTGTCTTTTTACCGAGTCATTGTGTATTTGGCACAAACAGTGCTTGCAGCGCTCTTGCTGTTTAACCTCAAGACTTGCGTGTGTGTGTGTTGGTTTTTGTGTGTAGGCGTGTGGTGTGAAATGAAGCTGGAACACCGGGTATTAGCTGAGATTATGATGTGTCTGCCGGGAAGGGGAATGGAGGCAGCAGAATATAACGGGACAGGCTTGGGCTGCAAAATGGCATGTGTGACAGAGATGGATGAGCTCAGGCCCAACATCAGAGCCCCGTTTAAAGGGCTCGTCCTGCGGAGCGGCAGGAAGCAGTGTTTAACTGTCTCCCACCTGCAGGCCACGGGCAGCCACCAGCAGACTAAAAGACACTTTACCCTTTAACTGAGACGCTCATCAGTTCTGTCATACGCTTCAATATCAATCTGCTGATCTGTGTATGTGCTCAAAACATGACTCTGAATATATGCTAATAAAATAGATAAAAAGAACAGTGTGTTTATAACATTTATGGTTAAATTAAAAAATAAATAAAGTAAAAATGAAAAAAAAATAAATAAAGAATTTACACCACAAGGCTATTGAATGCTTGACTCTGATTGGTTGATGAACAATTTAAGGCATGTGATTATTTTCCAGGAAGTCCACAAGTAGTTTCAGGTCTGTTGACTGAATAGCAGTTCCATATCACCATGCCAAATTATTGCAGTTATTGATCCTAAAACAGCAAAATAACCAAAACTTACTTTTTGTGCAAAGCATGCTTTCTTTTTTATGCACACACATACACTACATACAACAGACACACACACACACAGAGATAGGACATCCTGTTCTTGAAGCATATAAACTGTTTTTGCTATTATAGAAACACTTTTGCGGTCTCTATCAACAAAGGGCATTTTTAGGACAAAAACGCAATGTCAAAATCAGTCTGAAAAATTCTGAACAATGTCTTGAGGCGTGTAACCATGTATAAGATGATAATTGACTCGTTAGATTTAGTATAAAAGTCCCACGAAAGTGTTAGACGATATTAAGGTAACAGGTCTCACGTAATACTCTACTACTGCTAGTTTTACCATGTAGTTTTGCAAATTACTTACTGTTAATAGCAATCAACACATTCTAAAGTGGACTATCGAACAGCAAGTGTTACCGTTACTAGCTTTCTGTTTCAAAACTGAGTTAACTATCAGTGCTGTTAAAGATCGTCTCAGGTTACTTGTGTAACCATGTTTCCCTGAGTAGGGAACAAGACACTGCTTCCTCTAGGTTTCCCCATAGCGACCCCTAGAGGACGCAGTTCGAAGTTCCCATGAAAGGGAACGTCTTAGGTTACTTATGTAACCATGGTTCCCTTAGTAGGGAACGAGACACTGCATCCTCTAACGTTTCCCCATAGCGACCCTAGAGGATCGCAGTTCTATTCCCATGAAGGAACGTTCAGGTTACTTACGGATGTACTCATGGTTCCCTGAGTAGTGAAGGCAAGACACCTGTGTCCTCCTAGGTTTCCCCAAGTGACCCCCTAAGGAGGAAACGCAGTTCGAAGTTCCCTGAAAGGGAACGTCCAGGTTACTTATGTAACCAATGGTTCCCTGAGTATGGAATGATACACTGCGTCCCTCTAGGTCACTAGGGGAAACCCTCGATGCCGCAGTTTCGAAGTTCCCATGAAAGGGAACCACAGAAACAGTGAACCTAACCTGTTTAGTGGGTGTGACAGCGCAATATAATTATAAAGCATTGTTATGACACAGCAATGTCAATTTAATTTCACCTCATAAATCTTAAACCCAACACTTCTCAACATCTCGCCCTTTTTTTTTTTTGCAACACGATAATTTCTATTTAATTAAATACAATACAAGTCATATATTATCTGTCTGTTGTTCCAAAGACTCTTATTTTGATCTGTCCTAAATAGTATTCAATATTAGAATCAAAGTCCCAAATCGTATATGTTGAATTGAGCATCCTAAAAGTACTATATATTTTTGAAGTGCATATCCATGCATCTTTTAACAGCTAATATTCGCCACAATCCATTTGGCTTCAAATCAGAATTCTGTTCAGAACTACAAACACATACAAAAAGTGTTTAAAAACTACAAACATGGCAGGCGTGTGACGAGCAACGGTTAAATAGAGAGGTTTAGATAAAAGGCTTTGAGCCTTTTGAAGATGCAAGTATGTCTCAAAACTTACATGCACTCACTTTTTCTTCACAAAAAGAGTTCATACTTTTAGGGCATACTATAAGTGGGATGCAGCAATAGATAACGTTTGATTCTGTTGTTGTAATATTCACTTCCTGTGTTTCTTCCTGTTGTTCACGCGTTTCCCTAGTTAGAGAGTACCTTCACCTGTGTCTAGTATAGTTTAGCATTATCTTGTGTAAATAGAGCCTTCCTTTTCCTTAGTTCACTGTTCACGGTCATTGTCTTTCTTTGCATGTAAAGCATATTTCCCTTTCCATGGGTTTCCTCGTGCATTCTTGGCTTATACTCTTAATTATTTCAATAAAAGCTGCAGTTAGATCCATGTCTCTCTTTGCAACACTGTGACAATACATATAAGACACATCTGAACATATGTAGCAAAAATGAGGAAAGGATAAACAAATAAACAAACAAGCAACTGCACAATAGTCCAGTAGGTTGCAATGTACATCACAATTATACAAGAACTGGTAACAACCGATGTTTGCTTTGATCTATTTTTGGGAAACTATTACTTCTGTGATTCCATTTGGTGCAGAAACTATACACTTTAAAGCTGGTCATTTAATCACAATGTGACATTCTTCACTTGTGTCTGAAAGCATGTAGATTTTTAAACAAAAGTTAATAATCAGCGTGATTTATGGCATCATCAATCATAGCCTCTAGGTGGCAGTGCTTAATCATTGCCGTCAGCTGTCGCTTTCACGCTGATCTCAGATCAGTTTTGGTCTTCTTAGATAATGTCTGGGAATTCGGATCAGGGTCCACAGGAGGACCGTGTAGTTGTTTTGCTGACTGTAGAGTTATTTCAAGTATTCGTCCTGCCGGAGCTCAGCGCAGATAAGAACTCAAATCAGTCACACCCCAATCACTCTCACTGCTTTTGTCTTGGTTTCTTTTGCTCCAGCCACTCCCTGTTTGTCCCCTCCCTCCTTCCTGCTCGGGCGAAACAATGCATGCTCTTTCTAACCTGTGGTGAACTGTGTAGGGGTGTTGTGTGTGTGTGGTGTGTGTGTTGTGTGTGTGTTGTGTGTGTTATAAGCCTCTCAATATTTTTACATTATACAGTTACGAAATAAATAAAAAAAACAGATAACAAACCAAGAGCCTGACTGGGCCTGACAACACAACACTGAGTTAATCACTGGAGTGAATTTGAGGAGGAACTGTCTGTTTGTCCAGCCAAAGGAAGTGGAGAAGTAAAGAAAGCTTTCAATTACAACGCTGTTGCAGAAAGTAAACATTCATGCTTAAATTCAGTCAATCGGTGCAATAAAGTCTTGCAGGATTGATGAAAATATATTTAAGATTTTTAAAGACTTTTTTCAAGGCTAAGTAAAGAAATTTTAAGGGAAATAAATATGTCAATATGTTTTCCTAATGTAAAAACACAATGAGTTGTATTAGCAACATTTCAAAGTCTGAAAATACAACATATCATCATCATTTTTTAATTAATTTTAGCATACATACATACATAAATATATATGTTGAACATCTCTGCTCCCAAACACTAGAATATGATGCTCTTCCCCAGTATTTTAGTCTTGTTTTCCAGTGCAACCTGTCTAAATATGTAAAGCAAGAGACAAATGACATAAGACTAAGTTTTTCTTGTTTTCGGGGGATTTGAATTATGAGTTAACAAAACACCCTGTTGAAAAAAACCGCATATGCTGGTTAGGTATGTTTTGAACCTGGATGCTGGTTTATGCTGGTTTTTTTGCTGGTTTAAGCTGGTCCTTTGCGTGGTCCTTTTCTGGTTTATGCTGGTCCTTTTGCTGGGTCATGCTGGTCCTTTTGCTGGTTTAAGATGGTCCTTTGCTGTTTTAAGCTGGTCATTTGCTTTCCTTATTGCTAGTTTATGCTGGTCTTGGCTGTTTAAGATGGTCCTTGCGTGTCCTTTTGCTAGTTTATGGCTGGTCCTTTGCCACACATGACCAGCATAACCCGCAAGGACCAGCATAAACCACAAATGGACCTCTTAACCATCAAAAGTGCTCAGCTATAAGCCAGCATCCCGCGTCAAACATGCCTACCAGCATATGCTGGTCTTTTTCAACCGAGAAATATCTGCCATCCATACCCCCCTGACAGATATTTTGCCTGTTGCTTGAAGCATAACTACTTAATTTTCTTCAGTGTTTTTTTGAATTCTTATTTACTTTTGCCTCTCAGTAAATTTATCTTGATTTAAGGATGTTTGGATTTTTGGAATTTTGAGGACGACATTCATTTTTTTGCAATGCATGCAACATATGATGCCACAACGAGTTTAAAGAGCCTACCAGTTTTAAGGCCTTAATTTGTGAAAGGACGAATTAAGACCTTTAAAGACCCGGGACCCGGTGAAGAGGTGGGCACCTTAGGGACATACCCGGCCTTCGGGTAAAGGAATGCCCTAACCATGACTGGAGCGAACTCCAGGCATGAAACAGGGAGTGCCTGAAGATCCCCGATCCTTTTTTAGTGAGGAAATAGCGAGGAGAAAGATGGTCTTGAGCCTGAGCAACTTGACCGAAACTTCTTCTTTGGGTTCAAATGGGGCATTGCATAAGCCTTCCAGAACCACAGCTAGGTCCCATGAGGGCACCTTGGTGTGCTTTACCGGCCTCAGCCTCAGGGTGCCACTGAGGAAACGAGTGGCAAGTGGGTGTCTTCCCAATGATTGACCACCCAGAAGGGCGTGTTAAGCAGCTAAGGCCGCCACGTATACCTTCCGAGTGGAGGGAGATAACCCTGCGTAGAATCGCTCCTGCAGAAACTCCAGAACTGTACCTATTGGGCAGTTGACTGGGTCTTGCAGTTGCTGTCTGCACCATGAAGTGAAAAGCTTCCACTTCAGGGAGTATAGTTTCCTTGTGGAGGGAGCTCTGGATTGGAGGATGTTCTCAACAACCTCAGTTGAGAGACCATATGCTAGGAGCTGTGCCCCCTCAGGGGCCATGCCCACAGCGTCCATAACTCCGGGCGATTGATGTCGAGTACCCGCGATGTGTTGTCTGTGCGGACAAGCACATGATGCCCCCTTAGTTCTGGAAGGAAGTGTGTCAGAGCTCGAACACGGCCAGCATTCCCCGGCAGTTGAGGTGCCAAAAGAGATGATGGCCTTCCCACAGACCCCGGGCAGAGCGGCCACTCATGACCGCTCCCCAGCCCGTGAGAGAGGCATCCGTCGTTAGCCTTACGCGACGACAAAGAGCCCCTAACGTCGGGCCTTGAACCAGGACCCAACGTTTCTTCCACATGTCTAAGGCACGTAAGCATCGCCGCTTGACCTTGATCATGCGAAGCGGATTCCTCCTCGGGGAAAATCCTTTGGTTCTGATCCACCACTGCAAAGTGTCTCATGTGCAGCAGTCACAATTATCACGTTGGACGCCGCTGCCATCAGGCTCAACAGCCTCTGAAACTGTTTGATAGTGAGTGACTGGCCTTCTCTTACCCTCATGACTGTCGTGAGGAATGACTCGATTCGAGCAGGAGACAGACGTGCCTGCATCGAGGTTGAGTCCCACACCACGCCTAAATAAGTGGTTCTCTGTAGTGGAGAAAGAACACTCTTCTTGGCATTTAGTCCCCCCCCCCCCCCCCCCCCCCCCCCCCCCCTTACACCCCAGCTCTCTCGTATGGGCGAGACGACATCTCGATGCCGAGCCTGCCTCTGGCCCGATTGAGCTAGTGTTACCATCGTCGATATTCTTGAGTTCGATGCCTGATTCGCGTGGCGCCATAGCAGCATCCACACCTTTGTGAAAGTGCTGGGGTTGAGAGTACAGGCCAAGGGAAGAACTGCTATATTGTATGCTTCGCCCCCGAATTCAACCCTCATGGAACTTCCATTTGTTGAGGGTAGGATTGGAAACATGGAAATAAGGTCATCTGAAGATCTACGTAACAAACCATCCTCTGACTGGATTGAGATACTATCTGCTGATAGTGGCATCTTGAACCGAAGGCCGTTATGATAGACGCGGTTCATAGACGGAGTATCACGCTCCACCGACCAACCCCCCCATCCTTCTTTGGGACGATGAAGTAACGGCTGTAGAACCCGGACCCTCTCTCATAGAAGGAGAACACGTTCTATTCCCCATTCCTCAAGAGAGTATCGTACTTTCTTGTTCCATTACCAGAGCCTCTCGGGCCCACTAGTGTGGGGATGAACCCCGTTGAACGAGGCAGACAGACCTAACAAACAAAAAAACAAAACCGAACTGGATTTTGTAACCTTCTCTACAATCTGCAGGACCCATTTTGAGATATTTGGTAGCAGTTTCCACGCTACCAGAAAATCTACAAAGGGAACCAGCCTCTCGAGGCTGGCCTCTGTTATTTTAGAGGAGCCAGTTTGGTGCCCTGAAGCGGATGACTGGCAGGGAACGACCGACTTGACTGCTGTAGCACCCTCACTTGAAGGGGCGAGCTCTCCCGTGCCGTACCGTCGCCGGGTGGCAGCTGGGAATTTTGCTCGTCGGAGCTCACTGAGCCCTGATGCACCGAGGTGGCAGGGGTATCAATAAATCTCCATGAGGGCACTGAGGGAATAACTGACCCGAGTGCTGTAGCACCCTCACTTGAGGAGGCGAGCTCTCCCGTGCCGTACCATTGCCGGGCGGCAGCTGGTATCCTTTCACTTCGCTCGAGCTCCTGATCCCGGAGGCACCGAGGTGCAACCCCCCCACCCTTCTTCGGAACGATGAAGTAACGGATGTAGAACCCTGATTCTCTCGAGAGAGGAGGAATACGTTCTATGGCCCCCTTCCTCAAGATCTACTTCTTGTTCCATTACCAGAGCCTGCTCGGGGCCCACGAGTGTGGGGATGACCCCGTTGAAACGAGGCGGACGAGAACCGAACTGGATTTTGTAACCTTCTCTACAATCTGCAGGACCTTTTGAGATATTTGGTAGAAGTTTCCACCCTACCAGAAAATCTACTAAGGGGAACCAGAGAGAGAGACGTCGGATCTAGCGGTGAGGAACGCGCAAGGACGAGCCCTTCTCGGATCCCTCCGCTAAATCCACCCGCGATCCCCACGACAACAGTCTGCGCTGTGCCTCGGCAACAGCGGGACCGCTGCCAGCGGGATCGCGAGCCTTGGCGCTGTCATCAAACGCAGCCAGGCGAGAGCGGAGCGTGCGCAGCGAGAGCTCGCAGTGATGACAATCAGCTGCTCGAAGCTGACCGTGCATGCTCTGCTCCTAAACAAACGACACACAAATCGTGTGTATCCCCTGCCGCCAGATATCGTGGGCAGGGAGAAACACAGCGTTTGTAATGCCGTTCGATCGCCATAGACTTTCTCATTGTTTTAAATATATGAGTGCTTGTGCGGACAGACAACAGTAAAAAGACAGACACATACACAGAGCGCTACTGAAGGGCAGAAGCTGGTTTGCGCCCGGCCGGATGTGCTTTTATGCTTTCTGGTGCTTACGTCACCCTGCTCGTGACTTCTCGCTGCTCCATTGGACGGATTTGATATGTGCTTCAGAACGCGGTCACGCAAGGGCGTTCCCAAAGCGACTCGACGCAGCTCGAGTTCCTGAAGGGGAATCGGATATGTGTGTTTAGAAGTAGGTCAAGATGTCAAGATATCAGATATGTATCTGATTAAAATCCACATTTGGAAGTGGCTCAGATTGGATGCGAAAAAATCAGATCTCGTGCGTAAACATTTTTGTGTTTACATGTGTGCAACAAATTCCAATCTGTGTCAGATGTGAGCAAAAAAAATCAGATTTTTTTGTGCCAGTGTAAATGCAGCCATAGGCACCAAAATAATAGTCTACTGTATAGAGATGCATTAAAGAATAATACATTAAAATGTGCTCAAGGAAAATATTATTAGAAAAATAAGCATCTAAAGTCCGTTCCAAAAAGGTTCAAAGCCTTGATTTTAACTGAGTGACGTTCGTCTTTAATATATATATACATGTATTATATATAGCCGTGGTGGTACCGTCTGGGCCAGCAAGGCCTTCTCTGACTGCCTAAACACTATCAGAATCACTGACTTAGTTTTAATATATTTTTCCATGAATGTATATTAAATTATTTCCAATATTCTATTCTCTTCAGTTCATAGCTTTTCTCTTGTTTGCACTGCTTCCAGCAGTGTATGTTATATTTTTTAGCCAATCATATTTCAGCAATCGTGTTGCCAGGGTCAAATAAACTGCTTAAGGCCTTCCATCAACATCGCAGGGTCTGTTACTTGAATCAATGGCAATGAACCGTTGCTTTAACCATCCGATTTCGAGTTGACAACACCCAGGGCCCTCTAGCTGCTACCGATACGTCCAGCATTTCCCTCGTGCCTGTGATTGGAGGTCAGCATCCTCCGTAGCAAACAGGGTGTTCATCACTGTAATCATTTTATTAAACTTAGTAAAACTTTTATTACCTGTTTGGTTAGGTTTTTAGATTTTCAGTGCTTTTGAAAAAATATTTGCCTACTATTTTAGTAATCTAAAAACCAGTATTCCCATGACTGCTGAAAAAACAACCGCACACCTCCTCGGTCACCGGCTCTGTGAAAGACCGCTTGAAAAAAAACCACTAGAGGTATGGTACTGTAATTTTCATTTTTTTGCTCTTTTTAATAATCGGCTTGGGCCTTGTATGCTGATGTTATTTGTGTGCTTCTAACAGCCAGGTTTTAAGTTTTTCCGTAAGATATCTCATTTTCCCGGAGTGGAGCTTGTATAACGGTCTTTTTCCCCTCCGCCGCAGTGCCGCCGGTCAGAGGCAGACCAGCGGGGAGATGAGTCGCAGAGGTACGTTAAAACGCATGTATACACTTTTCTTCATCGTCTTGTATGACTTTTTTTAATGTTACTTGCTCACTTTCCTAAAGCTGTGCTAACCAGTATTTTCCTCCCGCAGTGCGCTGGCAGACCAGCGGGGAGACTCGTGAAGACAAAAAGCAGTAATTAAACACATGTATCCCCTTAGTGGTTGTATACCAGGTACTGTAAAGGTATAAATTCGTTTGGTTGATACGTCTTCAGACAATCTATGGACTGTAACGTTGTGTCATTTTGTTAGTTTAATGCTTCGATACAGATGATGTGTTTGCGCCAGTTGTTAATTGGGTTTCGTTCCTTTTCAGTAAGGGCCATGTCATTCCTACTCGTACATAAGGATACCTGTCGGTTATGTAGTACCGCTGTTATACCTTGCATTACTGTTAAATTATATGGTTTCCTATAGCCGTGCATCAATGATGAAGAGATGGATATTCATGTAGGACGCCACTGAAGGCCGAAGTGTAAATGCCCGGCCGGCCACTGATATATTATATATAATATGAGCGTATCCACTCTCGTATCGAGCGATACCGCTCTACTCAGCATGGCTGTGATTTCCGGAGGCAATCATAGCCGCTGATATAGAGCCGGTATCGCAAGAGTACGAGAGTGATATTGCGTTTATACAACAGTTCGACGGAACATAATTAACAAGAAACGACGGAGTGCCTAATAAACCCTCTTTTGTGCGGAACTACTTCCTTCTGCCAAGGATTCAAAGCTCAAGTTGACAGTTAAACATAAGTCACTTTTAGAATTCGTATCAATCATGTGCTGGCGTCAGTTAGTATTAGTGAGAAATAATGAGGTTATAAGAGAGAAACAGTGCGGCAAGATGTGTATCCAAATGAGAGAGAGACCGCGAAGCTAGACGTTTTTTCTTATATTAACTAACGTACTCTACGTTTAGCTCAGTGAATAATTAAAAAAAACATAGACTCGGCTAGAACAAGCGGAGTGCTACAAAATTGTGAAAGGGCGTTCCTGCAGCGATACCAGTACAATATGTCACGGTTCTCAACCAATCAGATTTGACAACCAGAACAAGCTGTTGCCCAAATATAATATATATTACTAATATCTGTGTTTCATTTGTGACGTGACCCGTTATTGTGCAAAATAGTGACCTGACAGTAAATTAACTACTCAGAACAAGACAGGAAACTTTAAATATTTCTTCCATTGATGAATGATGCTTGAGACTATTATTTGTATCCATTTTGTGGGCTTGCTCCCTCAAGAGGGCTCTTGATTTTATTAGTATATCAATATAGATACTCACATCAATATCCTATTGTCCTCTGTGTGTTCTCATGTATCTATGCTTTGGAACAATCCTATATAAGACAGACACTCTGACATTCAAAATCTCATTCACCTTAACTCATGGTAAACCCATGATATTCTTAGTCAGTAAGAAACAGTTTTTCCATATTTTAGAAAATTCTAATAATGACTATTCTGTAATAGGACAAGTATAATATTGAATATATCAACATATTTTGACTACAATATAATAAACAATACTCCTCAATAAATATAAACACACACATTCACACACCCACAACACACACACCACAATATATACTGTATATATATATTTATATCTCTAATATATATATATATATATAATATAGATCTATATATAATCTATCTAAATATATAATAAAAATATAAATAATAGCTCAAATAATCAACTCACCAACTCTTTTAAGTGTTTGCAGGGGGGCCGCCCATAATAGTGGCACACTGAAAACCACCAAGCTCATTTGTGCTACATTATGTATGTCCAAGCTATAGAATTTATTTTTTATTACTTCATGTATGACCGTCACGTATTTATGATTGACGGGACCAATTAGATCTACCTAGAAATCGAAAATTAAGAAACAAAGCCACTGTGCTTGTTTGTGGCGTATATAGGATGAATTATAATAGGCGTAGAGAAGAAAAACAAAAAAAGACAAATCTAATACAATCTGTAATGTTTTGCCAGTCTCTCCTAGGGATATCATACAGTAATCAGTTTTTTTCTCTCTCTCTCTGGTCTTGCACTTAAGGGGATTAATTTGCTCTCTCTGACTCTTTCTCTGTCTACCTCAGTCAGTCTCTCTCATTATACTGAATGGCACCCTGTTCATCACCCCGACACTAATTTATTACAAAACCTCGAGGGAGGAGAGATAATCAAAGATATAGGTTTTGTAGGGATTGCTGCTTCTATCAAGTGAATGTAGCTCATGTGTTCGGGATGAAAGTTAGTTGCCGTGCATTCAGCAGAGACCACTGAAGTGATTTGTGGGAACTGCTTCGCTTTTACGCACACTGACTACTAAGAATGTATGCTGAATACTCATGCAGGAAATAGTGGACATGTCCAGGTAAATAATGTCTGGCCTTTTGATGTCTAAACTGCTTTGCAGTGGATGTGAAAAACACTCTCACTCGATCAGAAAACAAGGTTGGACATTTGATTGAATCTGGGCTTATGCCAGACAGGTTGTTTGTACAATTTTGGTCAGCCCTGTTTTCCCTTTCTGTTTGTTTGCAGTTGCAAATGAAGCTGTTTTAGTTTTTTTGCACTCTGCCACACTTCCTCTATTTGACCTTGACAATTGCCAGAGTCACAAAACTATTTGTTGTACAAATAATTTTGATTAAGAACAGTTATATATATTTTCAGTTAAATAAATAAAACAAACAAACAAACAAGCCAGAACAAGTCTAACATTTATATAGTGTGGTTATCTCCAATAACCAAGATCGAGTAAACCATAACCCTGACATTTAATTTTCTTAGAACAACTCTGTTTGCTTTTTAGTTATTTTTTAGACCATTCCCAAAGCGACTATATAATATTCAGATGTTTTCAGGTACCTTTGTAGTTGATCTTGAAGCCTATAGATCCCACGCTTTCATCAGACTGGAGGTGAAGCCACATCTGATGGGTCATGCTAACGATGAGGTCGGGAACAAAGCTGCCTGTCAGACTGATGAGAAGAGAGAGATTAGACACACAAACAAAACAGAAGCACATCATACTGAATGCACACTACCAGACAAAAGACTGAACATGCCTGCTCATTACTAATTACTTTTTTTTTTGCATATTTTAAAATAATAATCAATTTGTCAAAATTCAGAATTAGTTTAATTATAATTTATTATAATACATCATATATTTCAATGCTTTAGCAGTAATTTCTTTTATATATAAAAAAAAAAAATCATTCGTAGGCACAATTTTTTATTTGTCTACAAAATGTCTTTAAAGGTCAAAAAGCAAAATCCCAGATGCCAAATATTTGATTGTACTTATACGTATTAATAACTAACTTCATGAAACGAGACAAACAAATATTGAACTCCAATGATAACAGAGGAGGAGAACAAACATTTGAATGGTTTCTGAAGACATAACATGGTTATTTACACTAGTAGGATATTCAAAATTCATTTTTGTTGCCGGAATATCATTCTTATCAAACAAACACTGCACAGAGCAATGAAACTGGTTGATAGGAATATTTTTTCAGGAACAGCACAGAATGTCCTACTTGTGTAAATTATGTATCATCTTACCGTCCCAGACGGTGGATAAGAAACTCACACTTGCAAAATGGTTTTCGGATCTCCTACTTCCCCTCCATCACCGATGGTTAGTGTGTCATAGCCCAGTTCTAGGTCAAACTCCTCAAAGTTAATCTGAATCACCTGTCGGCAGAAATGAGGCATAATGCTTAGTGATGTGTCAAATGAACTGAATTAAACTTTATGGATCTTGCATAATTGAATCCTGTCAGCAGACTGAAACAGAGAGAGAGAGAGAAGACGGCCAAAACTCTCTTTACTGAATTTTGGAGAGAATAAATAAACTCCACCTTTATTTTCCAGAAAACCTTTGTCAAAATTGTACTCCAGTTTGCTTTGAGCGTTCATGCATGATGAACTTGCCTTGGGACATTAATTGTAATTGTAATACATTTTTACATTTATTTCCCCCCTTTGTGCTTCCAGTTTTCTCTCTGTCCTGTGGGAAACTGATCCTTATGAAAAATAAAAATCAATATGCAAAAGTCAGACTAATTATACCCATTACACGCAGCACAATTAATTGATTCATTCAGATGTAGTTATTTCAAGATTACAGCATCTCTTGGATAACTGGGAGTTCGGAAAGGAGAACCAAGGCTTTAGAAACAGGGATTAGCGGTGTGGAAGAGCCACAGGCATATGGAGAGGCCTGAACTTTCTATATTGATTAACCCATAGAGAGGTACTGGGTGGAATTAGTTGCCATGACGATGGGCTCTTCACCATAGCCGGGGCTTAGCAGGTATGGATGTATGAGAGCTACTTAGGACTGATGATTGATGCCCAGTCAGCATCTCGGCACAGATAATAAAGTTGTTTTTCCATGTAACTGAATACAAAATACTCCAGAGTCCCTGTCTCAATAAAGGTCACCAAATAACAAATGCAGCGCTGCAGCAGAGACGCAGGATTTAACAGGACGAAATAGTTGGGAATGAGACTTGAGACTTGAGCTGATCTAGGAGAAGTCTACTGTCTGGATATCTAATATTAAGCATACCAGCATAGAAGAAACCATAAACCTGATCCCAGATCAGCTGCACTACACATCAAAACAGGAACTTGTATTCAATGACTTGCCCAGCCTGTCTGCCTGTGGTTGTCATGGTGATTGGAGTCGTAAGCTAATGCTTTTGTTAGAGAGTGAGTGAGGTGCTGAGGCCAGAGTACTGAATTGCGGAGAAAAAGGTAATAGAGCAGAATTATGACTTTACAATGGAGCAGAGAGGCCAGTGAAAATGCTCCAGTGCATTTACTGATATACAGTACAGGCAGGTCTATTCCATCAAAAATTAAAATGCGTCATTCTGACGGGTGATTGTTTTAAAAGCTAATCCAGCTTTTTAAAAGCTAATCACTTTTCAAACGGCATTCAGAAAACGAATCTTGTTTGGCCTGATGCTATTCAAACAAGTGTAAGAGACAGAAGCCCAGACACACACAAACACCAAACCGACACACCAACACAAGCGCACATTGATATACACACTAAAATGTGCATTAGAGGCAATTATTGGTCTTAAGTATTTCTTAAGTAAATCCAGTCATGAAATTGAATAAATTGAAATAAAATAAATAAACAATATAATGTGCTCATATAAATGGGATTTTTCTTTCTTATTTGTGATAGTTCATGTTACTATGTCTCCGTCTAAGAAAAACGGAACATGCCCGATTTTACATTTATGTATTTAACAGATGCTTTTTATCCAAAGCCCAAGCAAGCAATTTGGCAGTTTGCATGTTGACTGGGAATCAGACCCACAAGCCATTGTTAAATTTGACCAAACAATACAATAAAATTAAAATTCAGTAAGTAGGAATTTTTGGGGGATGAATTTATTATTATTTTCCAATAATAATAAGTTTTTACAAAATGTCCTTTTTCAAATAAATGCTGTTCTTTTCAATATTTATAATATCTGATCATATTTCACAATATTACTGTTTTTTGATCGAATAAATGAGCTTTGGTGAAATCTTACTGACCACAAACGTTTGAACATTTCTGTATGTGCATTGGGAAAAAAGTATATTATATTGTCGGCTCAACATTCACGTGTAATCACAAAGAATGGCAATGCAACTCCTCCAAACGCACAAACATGTAACAATATACACAAACACAAGGGGATCTGATGCTTCCTCAAGGTGAAAACAGAAAACACACTGCCAGGATGTCAAGCTCCCATAGGGCTGTTCATAGTGTCATTTCCCCAGACTGAGTTCACAGAGATGGGATCACTGGTTTCTCTAAACCAGACTACTTCAACTGTCACACAATCCTGCTGGGATTTACTGCCAGCGTGGACTCATGGCTGTAGTATTACCCAAACATTTCACAGATGCAGTTTAAAAACAAGAATGAAAACATAAGCCATCATTTGACCACTGGTAAAAAAATTACAAGGTTGCTGCAAAGTAGAGGTCTGCGCGGGACTGTTTTTTTAGTCCCGCTCCCGCCCGCAGTGCAACCCACCGGCTCTCCACCCGCCTCCCACAAGGTTCTATTCCGCACACCACCGGCCGTTCGCTATATATTCACTCTTTGTTCACCCGCTGTCTGCTTAGAATAATTTTTTCCCCGACACGACCTTTCCCGCTAAATTTAGATCTCGTTTCCAGAATCTCACATTTAATTTCCGCTACTGCAAGAAAGAAGAAAGGTTGACAAATAACATGTGTCTGGCACACATTGTATGTTTATTTTATTCGTAGGCTTGTGCAAGAGTCTTGAATTATTGACTTTGACTTAATTTTATAGGGAATTATCTTCACCCCGTTTTAATCCCACCTGGTGAAAAAAGGTTTTTCATTTTATAAAGCTCTAAAACTTTACTGACTGCATGTTTTAGGTGCACTTCCGCAATATGAAAAAATCCTAAGGTCTCAATGAAATATTGCGTTTCACATGATCGTGCCAATTGTCAACATACCAGTAGTTTCTGTCCTGTTTGCACCTTGAGATGATGATGGCTGCATCAAAGCTGCAAAATGAAAGGCTATTAAAGTATGTTAACAAAGATATGACAAAGGTTTTTGGTACACATTATCTTTAGGGTGTCTAGTATTGATATATGAATTCACATATATTCAGTTTTGTTTGATTTTTCATAGAATGGTAAACATGTTTGATAGTCACCACTAGTTACCGGTGGATAACAGTGAACTTAGGTTAAATATAAATCCAAGTGCATTGCTAGTGAAAATTACCTAAAAATGTTCAATGACAAATATTGCACATAAATTACAACTTCCAACGTACAAAAATTACATATTGATGTTGTAATACTGGAGCACTATAGAAACATTTTATGTTTATAGTTGACAAAAAAGTAAAAATTTGAAATGCGTTTATGTTTAATTTTTTTTTGTTTTTTTAATCTCAGTCGATTCCTGCGAGATGTTGCATAAAGTTTTTTTTAATTGCTAATAAAAGCTAACAACCCTGCATGTGATCAAACAGTTTAAAATATCTGGGCTAAGATATATAACAATTTTTATGACTGCAGAAATATGTTAATTCAGTACTCACCTTATCCCACCGGTCACAATTGTGACCGACCATAAAACACAATTTTTCACCCACTTTTCCAAAAAAAAAAAAAAAAATTATTATTGATTATTTCAAATGGTTACTAATGACACATCATCTGGATATTTTCATGTCTGGAAAAAATTTAGACACAAAATTTGTTTAATCATTTTATTCAACACAGTAGGAACAAAAGTGTCAAGCCAATAACTTATATAAAAATTCTTATTTTTATTCGTTCTTGTCAGATACAATTCGTTTTAACATTGACAACACAATAGGAAAAAGTGTCGCAGGGAGAAAAAAAATAATGTAGGTTGTACAGAAATAGCCTATTAGTTATTTTTATTTGTCTTTTCAAAATACTAAATTCTTTTGACATTTTTCTGTTAACACAGTAGGAGAAGTGTCGCAGAGAAAAATAAATAAATACACATCTTTCATTTTAAATTATAGGCTAAGCAAAATATAAATAAAACCGAGTTGAATGTCCTTCAAGGACAGTGCATCCACACTTTGCTCCATCTTTATTCTGCTCTGTCACTCATCGACAACTTGCCTGTTCTGTCTGAGGGCCGTATACTTACCACAGGTACAGTTCTGAGCATCGTTATGCACATTCTGCGCACAGACCACGCAAATAAAACGCGTGACGTTTAAAGCATGCGTGCAGCGCGTGCATAACAGCCCTGAGCGCAAGCTGTACCGGTGGTCAATAAGAATAAAAGACAGATATGTTGTTCTGAAAGGCGTCAGGAAACGAGGATATTGTTTAGACGGCACGCTCCCGTTCAAATTACACCAGAGNTAATAAATCTAATTCTGTCAAAGAAAAATATAAGTGCTCACTGCTCCTGACTAAATAGCCTTTGTAACATCACAAATGATTAATCTATACTTAATTTATATGGTGAAGACTATGCAGTTATTTTACATTTTATTATTACATTTCTGTAGCGTACCTGAAAGTTTATTTTAGACTGAGCTGAAAAACCTGAAAAGCACTGCTTGTTTATTGAACTTGTGTCTTTGTTGTGTTGTGTTGTATTTATTTTCTGCTATTGCTTGTAATTTGGTGATCTGTAGAAAATATTTTTAGCACTGAGCCCATAGTAGCAGCCAGAATTGTTTTTTCAATTGTTTATTTTCTTTATTATTTAAAAAAAAATGTGTAGGCCTATTTTTTTGTTGTGAACGTCCCAATTGAGGGATTGAGAAAATTTCAGATAAATGTTCATGTTATATAATTTGGTTGCATTTGTGAGTTAATAAAAATATAGATGGTTGTTTAAAATAGATATATAATATCATAATATCGATATATCAATCGATATACTCCTGTATCGAATCGTAATCGTATCGTATAATTGTATCAAGGTATCGGCAAATATCGTATCGCAGGGTATGATAATCGATATCGTATCGTATCGTTACCGTGATTACCATCCGATTTTACACCCCTAGTTTCAAGGCTGTGAGCGGAACACCCTTTACATGAAAATTTCATACTCGGGAAGTGCCAAATTGGTGTTGGCGAGTAGATGACACGGTGATATTCTGGCTGCTGCATGTTTCAGAGTGAAGCGGTACTGTGTTCATTTTCACACGAGCAGCTCATGGTCTGGTGTTTTCAGTGTCTTCATTTAGTTCAGCTCAGTTCACAGTAAATACTGCTACTTACAAACTCCATTTATTTTATTTTTATTTATTTGCAGTACAATAGTATTATTGCAAAGTAATAATTTATTTATATTTTGTATTCATTTATTTTCTAATTTAAATAATATAAAAAGTAATTTTTTAGTAATAACATATAATTATTACTAATAATAATATATTAATATAATTTATTATGTTGTTGTTGTTGTGAGTCATTTTGTCCTTAGCTGATCACATGTCTGATGTTGTCTCAGAGCAAAGCATTTATCAACAAGTAGCTGCCATGTTGGATTGTTTTGTGATATAATTTCTTTTGGTTCAGGCAAGACAGAGTGACGTGGAGGGTAGCTGATGAATTGCCATGGTTACTGCAGCAGCAGGAAGATCAAAGTAAACTCCAGATGAGTCTGCTTAACCTGTTTGTGTCCCAGAACCTGTACAAGAGGTACATTCTCACGTTCCTGCTGTATCTCTCATGTGTGAATATGTGTTTGAAATAACGTCTTGCTGCTGATGTGCATTCTCAGGGGTCATTTCTCTGAGCTGCTGACATACTGGCAGTTTGTTGGTAAGGATAAGTGCTTAATGGCGACAGAGTATTTCGACTCATTGAAAGAGTTTGAGAAGACCTGTGAGAGTGAACGGAGCATGAGCCAACTGGCCAACCTGTACGAGACACTGGGTTGCTTCCTCAAAGACCTGGGACTGCTCAGCCAGGTGGTACAGCGGAAAGACAGAGGATCACCTGTATTTTATTTTATATCATGTATAAATGATGTGAACATGTTGTTTTTAAGGCGGTGGCCCCCTTGCAGCGCTCCTTGGAGATCCGTGAGACGGCTCTGGATCCGGACCACCCAAGTGTGGCTCAGTCCCTGCACCAGCTTGCGGGGGTTTACGTTCATTGGAGGAAATTTGGAAACGCAGAGCAGTTGTACAAACAAGCTATGGAGATTTGTGAAAACGCTTATGGCCCTGACCACAGCAAAGGACAGGAACATGCTACAAAGAATGATATATTTTGCTTTCATCGCTGATAGTGAAAAGCTATTAGTAACCCTTGAAAATGTTTTTTAAAGCCCCTGATACAAGTGTGATGTGAGGATAGAATACATCCTGAAAAATGTGCTTCTGGGTATCCCATTATTGACACAGATAAAAGGAACGATTGAAAAGATTATAAACAACTATGTATCTTCCTGAACTACAACACATTCCCTTTGCATCAATTTTTTTTAATTATCATCATTTATTTTTTTTCCTCTCTCTTTGATTAGTTTTTATACATTACATTAGCCGTTTCTATTCTAATATAAAAGGTTTTTTTTTCATAAAAATGAATGAATAAATAAAATAGAAGAGAAGAAACGAAAAAGAAATGACAACTTGAACTGAACAGTCTCAACATGGATGAGGGGACGTATGTTTCTGCCTGTTGTGATCTGACCGTTGATGCTCCCTCTGAGGTTAATGCCCAATCTGGGCATCAATCTCCAACAAAAGACCAATGAAGCGACAGCATTTTAGTTTCTGCTTGATAAATCAGGTCATGCTCCATTCAGAACGGATAACTGAACTTTGAAAAACAACCACCTTCAAATGCACAGAGTGACGTTTAATGCTGACTTCACTGTAAATATGAAGACGGATGGACAAAATTTGGGCCTTATTCATAAAACACGAGCCAATTACTGTGTAAATCGCACATAAAACAAATTCTTTGTAATTTGTCCCATTGAATTCAATGCATGTACTGCATTTATGAACAAATTACACAGAAATTTGCTTTACTTGTGAATATGGTCCAATGTGTGTCTAATGCCATGGCCTTGATTCTATATGCATGGCGAGCACCGAATTAAGCAGAGTTAACCAATCCCTTGTTAAACCAGTGATCCATTTATTATTTTCGATATCTCCATTTTAACAACCAACCAAACAAACAAAAAAACAATTAACTGACATTGTATCCCAAATTCTCACAATCCAAAGGCAAAGGACTCTAAATTGAATTTAGCCCGGCGTAATCCAAGCCACTCTCACCAAGGTTAAAGCACAGAGTGCAATATAAATAAATCGCCACCCTAAAATTGTCTGCCAAATATAAGTGAACAATACTGTTCCCAGGCTGTGAGAGACAATTAGCAATTGCTCACTTGAAACAGGGTGGTCTGCTGGTTGACCGAGCTCTATTTAAATCTCTGATCTGATGTACTCAAACGCACCTTTGTGCTCCAAATGCATTTCTCTTCTATAGATAAATGGCTTTTGCCACATGCTTTTTCTGTAATTTAGTGAAACCTACCAATCAATTGTACTTTCAGAAATTTTTTTTAAAATTAGTACAAGGCTTGCAACAAATGTCAATTGATTTTTTGAACAGGTAAAATGGGGACGAGTAAATTAGACTTGGTACCATAATTGTTGAATATGGGATTTTTTTGAAAAGAAAAAAGCAGGGGAGACAGAGGCTAGTCGTCACACAGGTGCTAAGCCTAATATACTCAATCACATTTTACCTGTTCGAAACATCAATTGATGTTAGCCTTGTATTTCAGTTGTATTTCGGTTGGGCACAACAATAACTTTATATATTTGTATTTTACCAAAATGTTTGTTCTTTAATGAATTGTGCTTTATTTCATCTTACTGTTTAAATGAGCCAAAAAGCGTATAATAAGCTGTTTAACTTCAAGTTCCCCCATGTAGTGTCACAACATGCCCCATTAGAACAAAGGTGTGTTCAAGGAACTTACTGCTCTGTCTTTCAAATTGAAGGTGAAGATATAAAAAAAAAGTTAGTCAACACATTAAGGTATGTGTCTATACAGGAACTGACCTTCAAAATGAAACCGGAGAAATATCCACTGGAGGAAAGAGAAAAACAATTAAATGTGACTTGCCACTAATATATTTATTCATTCATTTTTTTTAAATTTATGAATAAAAAAACTTGATTCTTGAGCGAATGACTCCAGCCTGACAAAAAAAAGAGGGGGGAGATGGGGGATAAGAAAGTATGGTACTTGGGTAGTGTCTACAAACTCTTTGATTTATTGAAAACAACATGCCAAAGCCAAGGCTGCAGGAAAACAACACAAGCGTCTCTATTCATGCTGGCAGAGTTCCAGACCTTTCAAAGTGGTCAAATGCGAACTAAAAAAAGTAGGAACAGAAAAAAATCTATCTATGGCCCACGAGGCTTTCATGCTACCCTCCATCTATCATACGATGGGAAAATGTCCAGACGATTTCATCACGACTTTCTGAACATTTAAATGGTCCTGAGAAAGTTAGGTTGTAAAACACAGCTTTCCAGCTAAAACCTTGGGTGATTTTGGCCCTGCAGAAGTTTGGGAAAATGTATGAATGAACAGTCAAAGTAGGAGACGTGAATGTTGGCATGACCAGGACCCTCTACTTTTACAAACTGCCCCCTGAAGGTACCTGGATAAGAACAAAACTTCATTATAGACTTGTGAGTAGGCCGATGAGGAGAAGGTGAAACTTTGTAAACCTAGAACATGGTTTGTTCGTTGTATTGCCTGTATATATCATTCCACCACAGCAAGAGTCATTCGCATAGGCCTTGACTTGAGGTTAGGAAGAATTTTCAGCGTTTTTTTGTTTGCAGTCAATAGATCTGCTATTTCAAGACGAATTGCAATGTTAGCGAGTCACATCATTTGAAAATCCAGACATGGCTGAAGTGCTGTCCTAGCTGTCATTACAAATGTAAGGGAGAGAGCTATCAATCCACATATGCCATGAGTAGGGTTGAGAAGCATAAAAAAAATTAGACCAGTGAACTTTGATCCCTGTCCGAATGACTCGGATTAGCCTTTTCTTTTTTTCTTTTTTTTTTTTAAAGTAATCAAAAACTCTGATCTTGAACGCATGACTCTTATGTATGGTTTTCTGTTTAGTTAAGTGTGTTCTGAAGATATATTCTTACTGACCGTTCAGGTAACACTTTATTTTAAGGAACAGTTCTCACTATTAACTAGTTGCTTATTACATGCATATTATTAACATATTGGCTGTTCATTAATACTTATAAAGCACATATTATGCATGGCCATATTCTACATCCCTAGTCCTACCCAATACCTAAACTTAACAGCTACCTTACTATCTATTAATAAGCAGAAAATTAGTTGTTTATTGAGGCAAAAGTCTTAGTTAATAGCGAGAATTGGACCTTAACATACGTGGTGATCCACCGTCCATTTAATGATCAAAACTGGGTCTTATGAGCTGGTAAAATTACAGTGGGATCCATTGGAAATTTTCTTGTACTAATGACTCTTATGAACCAGTTCATTCAGTAAGTCAAAAACATACAGCTCAACCTGTAAAATCAGATTCTTAAGTAAATGAATCCCATGAGTTCATATTAGTAGATCAAAAACATGACAAAATACAATTCTGAAGCAAAAGACTCTTTCGAAACTCTTTTAAGTTATTAACTTCCTCTTGTTCCAATTTTTTTGTTCTATGCTTTATATTTACTATTGCAATTATCTGTATTTCTACAAATTTATTCAAATATTTCTTCTTCAAACTCAAAAGAAGAATTCATAGAACTGTAATTAAAACAAATCAAAATGACTTACTTTCTTACTATTACCATGCCTATTCACTCCACTCTCTGTTCATCGCCGAATTGTCCTCGCCACCCTACACAAGCAGCATCTCTCTCTTTCTCTCCCATACATTCACATATTTATACAGTGATTATCTCCCTGCACACATTCACAAACTCATATTTTCTCTCCTCGATGTAGCTGTTGTGGGGGTGCAACTCAAAATGTTGGAATTAAACTGAAGTGTGGCTATAAAATCCACAAGTGCAATAAAACAGATACGGTTCATTTTTACACACACATAACTAACAAAGCCCATCATGCAGTTCCCTATAAAAGTGTAAGGGCTTTGTGAGGAAGAAGGGATGGATTGGGAGCTGTTTGTAGGGGGCAAGGCCACAATAACACGCAAAAAAGGACAAGGGAGGAGGCCAGGAGCAATCACACAGAAGGTCAGGAGAGGCAGGGCAGTCAAAGGAGCAGACGCCCATGCACTCTTTGTCTTTCTCTGATACAGCGACAGCATCACCACAGGCCGTGTACAAGAAGCTGAGCAGAGTCACACCAGAATACTAAAGCTAACTTGTGGACCACAGTGTTACGACAGAGACTCAACTAGGTGTGGTACAGTGGTAGGAGAACCTTGGACACCTGACACAAAATGTTCAGCCCCTCATCACATTCAACATCTAAACAAAAGTTTTAAAAACTACACTATCATTTCAAAAGTTGGGGGGGGGGTCTTTTTGAAAGAAATCTCTTATGTTCACCAATTTGATCAAAAACACAGTAAAATGTCATTTATAACTGTGATGGCAAAGCTAAATTTTTAAACAGAAATATAAATATAAAAAAACAATAGAAATTGAATAGAAACAGCATTTATTTGAAATATCTTCTGCAATACTGTCAAGTTTTTGGCGTGTCCCTGTTTGACCAATTTAATGTGTCTTTTCTTGACAGATGTGTTAATTAAATAAATCAATACAAATAAAAATACTGACCCCAACTTTCAATTGTAGTGTTTATTAAGCAATTTTCTAGTGATATAAAGGTAAGCAAATGGTGGCATACATTTCAGCATTATGCGGAAGGCGCAACTTTATTGGACACGTTAAATATGAGTTGGTGATTTCTTCCACACTTTTTGCTTGTAATAATTATGCAATTTAATTATAAAAGATACCATGATTTTGGAAGTTTCATTTAAAATACACTTGGTTCAAAAATATGGTAGTTCTAATGGGCATGATGCTTCTGGTGGTTGCAGTGTTCACAGGAAAGAAAAAAAAAACATGCAAGCTGTCACTTTTTAAATATTTAACAACTCTGTAACAAAAGCATGACAATGAAAAGCTTTCATCTTTAATTTAATTTTTGGTTAGTGATGTACGACTTGCAAATGCATTGCATCTTTTTAAAATCAAATGCAAATTTAGCTGATTATCAATTATGAAGTCAAACTTGTTTGAAGGAGTTGAACTGGTCAATGTTCAATTTATCTTGATAAATTAAGTAATCTCAGCAATGCTCGGCTTCAAAATTAAAACCTGATAATGAGCCCAGTAAAAAAACAAAGTTTGATGGAGCAAAAAGAATAATAATATTGATAATGATAAAACAGAAGCAGAACTGCTGCTTATCAGATATATTCAAATATTTTGGATTACTGTATATGGAACAGTCATTTGTTTTTGAAAATCCTTGACTTGTGAAGCATGAATAAACAGAGTAAGAGGAGAGTGCAACAGATGTAACATACTTTGTAACATAGATGTAACATACTTACGTAACATTTGTTCTTGTAGCACCTAAATGTCATAGAATATAAAAGGTATTACAGCATTAGCAAAGACACATTTTTGCTTTTACCTTGTTTAGGTTGCTGGCTGTGATGATCCACACACACTGGGAGTTGCTCTCATACTGAATGGGGAAATTCTGTGAGGTGAAAGTCCCTGATGGACCTTGAAGATTAGATCCACAAGTTTTCACTGTACAGAGGAAGAGAGAGATAAAAAAGAGAAAACAGTCAGAAAAAAAATCAGGAAAGTTCCTTTTCTCTTCAAAAACACATCAAAGTCCTAGCTAATTGGTTTCAGCTGTGGTCAGCGGCCACTTAATGTTTTCTACTATTGATTCGATAATTAGGAAAAAAAAGTCTGCGACCCTGCCATCTCGAGGGATTGAGTTTCACTTACCGCTCATAATGTTTTTGTGGGATTTGCACGGCTCATATTGGAATATAAGCCACAAGCCTCCACCAGTCATCCATGACCGTCTTAATTTGTCAACGATTAGCAATTCAATCAAATCCTCAGATGACTAACTTCATGCCGGCTAAATGAGTTAATTCGAAGCAGGCTTAGCCAAACACACTTGGGCCTGATTCGTCATCTTAATATAGAAACGTCAGTTATAATTTGCTAAGTAGACACGCTCTGGTGTTTCTCTCCCAAAGCCAGTGACAGTGATATCTTAAAATTGACAACTACGGGTTTACGCCTTCTCAAATCCAGTCTCTTGTATTTTTGCTGTATTTATCATGGTTGATGTCAAAGTGACAGGGCTTTGATAAAAAGACAAGGAGGCATTATTTCCAATGGCAGCAGGTTTCACTATCGGCTCCTGACATCTTGATTGCTTTTGAAAATGAATAACTCATTATCTCAGGCAAGCGCAGGGGAACCGTGAGGCTCCTTCAGGCCCGAAAGCATTCTATTTCCTCTGAAAGTCATTCTTTCGTCAAGGGGCTCCTAATTAGAGAAGTATCCTGTGACAAGCCCTCTCCTGTCTGACATCCGTAATAAACTTTAGCTTGAACTGATGAGATGTTTGTGTGAATCATCTACCAACACAGTCATGTGAGGAATACCAATAAACCTATGTGCAGCCAGTTAGAGCTGAGGGCAAAGAGTGTGTGTGTGTTTATTAATAATAATATACAGTATTATGAAGCTTGGCAATTTGTAAAATATTACCTCATGTTACATATGTATCCTGTGACTCATATGCATTCTGAACTGTAGAAAAACAAAAAACAAACAACAAAAAAACCCACCCTAGATTTCACGTTGGACACAAGTGGTACCTCAAGGACCAAAAGTGTCCATCATACAAAATTGAATCTTAATGGCTTCATGCTCTCGACAGCCAAT
Source organism: Sinocyclocheilus anophthalmus (assembly GCA_018155175.1). Taxonomy (NCBI): domain Eukaryota; kingdom Metazoa; phylum Chordata; class Actinopteri; order Cypriniformes; family Cyprinidae; genus Sinocyclocheilus; species Sinocyclocheilus anophthalmus. Next base: position 314,612 of record JADLZN010011839.1, read on the forward strand.
AATTCACTGCACTAAAAACTTTGTGGTTGGTACAAATCATATTTATCCCTGTTGAAAGCAATCTCTTGTTCAATGTTGTCTGAGTCACATTTTCTCATATTTTTCACGGCCCAATAATAAAAAAAAATGTGTAAAAAAGAATGCATGGTATTTTAAAAACATTTTCCCCTAGATTAAATAATTTGTTAATAAATAAAATACATGATTTTAAAAATCTGAAAATTGTCTACTTTTGTAATGAAACACATACAGCAAATATTTTTTTCCAGCATATTAAACAAATAAACCATAATAAACCTTTTTTTTTGTATTTAAAAACTAAGGCTGTCAATGGCATATAATAATTGTGCTAATAATTACAATAACTGTGATTAATCTCCTGATTTCTAACTAGTCTTTAGAACAGAGTGATACAGAAATAATATCATATTTACTGTACATAACAAATATCTCAAATAGTATTTATGTATTTATGTTGCCATCCTAGGTATGCATGATTAATGGTTAGTTCATTTTATGAATTTAATTTTACATTGTATCTTCCCTGCTGTCCATGACCGCATCAGAACACATTTCTGTCACGACCCACCAGTTGCGCACGACTGTTACAATGTTAAGAGGTCTGTTCTAGTAAGGCTTCACAATTACAAACTTCACATAACAACACATTTCTCTGTTTACTCACAATATACTTTTTAACAACCCAAAAAAGGAAAGGGAATGCAAAGGGAGGATGTCAGGTGTTGGACACAATAAATGGATGAACTAAAATTTATGATTAACTCAGTGTACCCCTGGGATGTCAAAAAAATAGCATAGATCCAGGCAATTTTCTGCATGATTTCATGTAGCATCTTCTCAATTAGTTTGTGCAGCCTGTAGCTTCAGGAACAAACAGGCACCCAAGTGACATGAAGGTAGTGATTTAGTCGAGAGCTAAAGGTTAGGGACCCGCTGAGAGATAGTCACACAAACTTCACATGTGTGTGAGAGAGACAAAGTTGGGGGTGTGGACTCATGCAGAAACACACTTCTCGTCCATACTGAGTGGGTTCTGGAGTGGGTAACATTGCAGAGGGAAGGGGTTTTTGTAAGCCTGCGCAGTAGGTGGTCATGTTCTCTGAGCGTGCAGACCTCCAATGAAGAAGGCAGCTGTCCAGATAGCTGCAGGCACTCCTTAACACAAATCTGACACAGCTAGCAAGTCACTTGCGTGTCACAGGATGATTTCTACCCCTGGCTACAAGTTATTTGTGGTTAAACAAATGCAACACCCGTCCCTCTTCCTCTCATACAGCACTGATTTATGAAAAGCTTTTTGTTCAACATATAATTTCATGTTCATTGCACATTTATTGTCAATGTGACAATAAATGTGCAAAACGTAGCAGACCAAGCAAATTTGAAAAAATATATTTTTTTTCTTTTTGTCCTAAAAATCAAGCATGATATGATATAGATTTATCAACATAAAATATAAAATGTTTCTTGAATTTTTCTGTTTTAGTAATACTTTCTAACATAAATATTTAACTCTCTACTAAATTACTACCTTCTTGTCACTTAGGTGTCCATTTGTTTTTTATGGCTTTAGACAGCACAAACCAACTGAGACGATGCTACATGAAATCAGAATACAGAAATGATATAAGAGTAAAATGCTGATTTTTAAGCAGCACAACTGTTTTCAACATCGATAATAATAAGAAATGTTTCTTTACTGCCCAAAGCCCATGACTTTACAATTATTTCTTAAGGATCATGTGACACTGAAGCCTGGTGTAATGATGCTGAAAATTCTGCTTTGTCAAAGGAATAAATTACATTTTAAATATAATTATTAAACAGATAGAATAGAACAGTTGTTTTAAAGTTTTACATTTTAATTTTAAAGTTTTATTTTTAATCAAATAAATGTTTGTAAACGGCAATGTATATATAACATTTTAAAATCAATATTTTAAATTAAAATCATTTGTTTAAAATGCTAGCCCACATTAGCGTCAAACATTTTGTCAACAAACATTTTCAGTACTAATTTGGTAAACACTGACACTGACAAGATAAACATTGCTCTCTGACCTGTGTGTTCGGTCTTCTTGTTTTTTTTATTGGACAATAAATGACAGTACATGCTTCTGCTGTTCGTTTTACCTTTTGTATCTCTCTCTCCATAATGTTATCTCATCTCATAATGTCTCTTAGTCCTTCCAAATTTTCTCAAGACACGTGATACTAAGAGCTACAACACTGATGTGGTGTACACAAGGTGTCCATAAACAATTCACAAGTCCATCCCTGCTGTTATTCCTGTCGCTACGTCTCAGTGTTGTTGTACTGTTCTTACATACTAGCAACAACGACTTATGGACAAGCCGGTGATTTAAGAGCTCAGGGAAGCGATCCAGCAAGCTACATCAGTTCTCACAGTGACGTATATCTGCGCATGCTTGTGCCTTCCCTGACAGCTCAATTACAGCCTGCTAAATGAACGGCCTTGCCTTGGCACTCTCGCCTGTAGCAAAGCAGCCAGAGAGAAATTATCTATAAAATTAAAGGACAGGATGAGCAAACAATTCATTACTTGGCCAACGATAACCTGTCACTTTTTATCCCACCTTCACAAAACAATGACAAGAACTCTTGCTTGCGTTAGACTGACGTTTATTACAATCAAAGCTAAATGTAAAGAGAAAAAGAGAGACAAAACTAAACTAAGGATATAGACTTATAAATATAGACTAAATTCACACTACAAGCATTATAGAAAGGTAAATTTAAGCAAAACCATATGAGCAAGAATGCTGTCACAATTGTGCAATATTGTAATAGTTCAACGTTGTAAACAAGAAGTCAACATTTAGTAACTTACATTTTAGGTTACTATTTTATTTTGAACATGGTTCTCTGAGAGGGAACGAGAAATGCAATTTCTGACTTGTTTTGCTCCTGTTAATATATGAATCGGTTGAATGAATGAAAGAAAAAAATTTAGAAAGAAAAGTCACTTGTTGCCACCTAATCTCATAACAATACATCTGCAGAATCACTTCTACAACAAAAGAATGCTTTGTAAATAATCTTCCCTATTTGTCTAAATTCCTCAGCATATCCAGTAGCTCAGAAAAACTTGATGATGTAAAATAAACTATGGACTCTCTCTTTTCTAACACTTTAGACACAGTCTCTCCTTTACACAAAGAAAATTAAGGAAAACAGTCCAACACTGATATAATGTGCACATTTCGCGCCCTAATAAAGCACACCGAAAACGGAGTACGCTGAAACCAAAAACCGAATTAGAGTATTTCATATTGCATGGGTGAAAATTACTTTTACATCCGAAAGGCCTTAACAACTCCTAATCTGCTTTTTTTCGTCTCTTCTGTGAAGAAAACAAACACCACCCGAGTTTAATTTATTCAATAACAGTGGCTAAATTAACAAAAATTAAGCACAGCAGGCACATACATGTCCCAACAGCACAGCATAATGACTTTATGAACTGCTTTAATTCTTTACTTCCAATCTTGATCTATTCAGAGATAAAATTATACCGAGCACCATCACTACAGTATTGCATCATACAGTGCACTAGGTTCCCCTGAGGCACCATATCCACTCCTTCTCTGCTATAGACGGAAGAAATTGTATAAAAGCTTCTTAAAGCATCAAACCACCATGTAAATATCCTATAACACTATGCTACTGAAAAGGTGTTTCCCTCCAGATGTCCATTGTCCTCTTCTGAATATCATTAAATTCAGTCATTGTCAAGTCTTGAGCTGGTTGATAATACCTTGTGCACAGCTATGGCATGTGACACAGCACTGCCCATATGGTTGTTGCTCCTATAACAGCTAATTTTTAACAGTTCTTTAGTCTTTGAGTCGTTATGTTTCTCACATATTTCTGCTCATTCTAAATACAGATAAAGTAGCACAGTAAAGACTACATTAATATGAATGCATTAGTGAGAGCGATTGCGTGTGTGAATTAATTCTAACTGGCAGTGTCTCTCTACTAGTAGTGAAGCTGTGGAATTTAGTTATTAAGATATATATGCTTGAACTTTTCAGTTTCTTAGCTATTTTATTGAGAAATCATAGAACGGTGTTTACAATACATTTCCGCGCTGAATGATTCTGTGTGCACGTGATCAGCGAGTGATGTATGAGCTACTGTCTGTAATGGTTGTGTGCGTTTAAGGCTGATTTATAACTTGACGCGTCTGCAGTTTCGCTTGGGTGCGCGCTTGCTCTGTGCACAGTCAGTTTTTGTAAACTTTCCCCGTCGCTCCGCATCCCAGCAGATGCATAACTCAGGGTGATTCTGCGCACATGTACGTCCTGGTGCCGGCATTTGTGGTGAAACAGACATTTATAATGTGAAGTTTCAAACGTCAGGTGCTTTTTGGACGTCTTTGGCGGAAACAATGCCATATTTTTTGCATAGTTTGTCCAAGGCTTTTTATTTGAAGTATGTTTTATTTTTATTGTATAAAAATTGAATTATAATTCATTTAGATACTATTTATACACTATTTGCTTAAGGTTGTCTTGTGTTTGATGCAAAATAAAGCCAATAGTAATGATTGTTTTAATCAGTTTGTACATAAATAAATTATTAATTCATCAACTCATTCATCACGTGAGAAATCTTGTACCGGCAAATGGCTTCTTCTGACCGGTGATTCCCGATGGTTTTAGAGAACAATTACTCCTTGCCGCCCCCTGTCGTTTCAAAGAATAGTACAACAGCGAACGCGACAAGTATAAAAGCCTCGTCCATTTGGGAAGGTGCGCGCACAGTCAGCGGAGGCTCGCAAAGCGGAGCCAGGCGAAAGTATAAATCCCGCTTTACAGTGAAGCAGGGCATTAGATTAGAACGGCGATTAACTTACCTACCTGAACAATAAGCTGTTTAAAACGTGCATTATCCCGTTCAATTTCAAGCATCCAGTAATATAATCACACATGACTTGTGGAGCGCTTTCAGAGTATGCATTTATTTGTAATTTTAACTGTTTGGAAACGGAGCGTAAATATGGAAGTCCTTCAAAGATTTATTTTTGCCCCCTCTATAGGACCAGCGACTAGTCGACGTCAGGCTTAAAGCGTCATGGCAGAGCATTGAAATCGACTAGTCGATTAGTCGGTGCAACCCCTAATAATAGTACAGAGAATGCTCAATGATCGTTTTAAAGTTACAAATTACCTGATCTTAGCATCTGATCTTGGTTGTATTTCTCTATTAGTGCTACTGGATTCTTAGCGTTGTGCATTCTACCCCGGCATCGGTCACAACATTCTTTTGAATATAGAAAATTATGCTGCATTAGGGGAATTGCATTGGCATGGTTCAAATCATAATTATCTGGCCATCATCAGTTCGTAGCAGTGAATGAAGAAGTATCATATCATTCACCAGTGCAGTATGGAGTACCACAAGGCTCAGTACTATGACCGCTGCTTTTCACGCTTTACATGTTACCCTTGGGAGGTATCATCAGGAAACATGGTGTTAGCTCTTACTGTTATGCTGATTATACTCAGCTCTATATTTCTTTGTGGCCAGACGAAACATACCAATTCGCAAAACTAACAGAATGCATAGCTGAAAAAAATGGCTCTGGTTCTGCTGTCAATTCTTCGTCATCAGTTAGAAACCTAGGTATGCTATTTGATAGCAACCTTTCCTTTGACTTCATTTTCTAGCATTTGTAAAACCGATTTTGGGTGCCCCTTGAATACATCGAACCTATGCTCCACCTGTGCATCTACTATGCTCTCAATGTCAAATGAAGAAAAGTTAAGGACCTCAAGGGGGACACACACTCTGTCAGTTTAAATCGAGAGTAAAACCCTATTCTCTTTAACCTGGCTACACATACACACAATCTATACTTAAAATACCTTAAAGGATGTTAGGCGCTGCATTAATTAGGTCACGGAACCAGGGAACACTTCCCATACCACCCCGATGTCTTGTATACAGCATCATAAGAAGAAGGCTGATATTAGTCTTTTTTAATTCTTCGTCCCGAGGTCCACTGTGCCATCCGGGGATCCTCCCTATCCGACAGATGGTCACTGCAGTCGCCTGGATCCAGTCCTTATCCAGTCCAGATGGTGGATCAGCACCTATGACCGACCTCTACAGCCCTCATGTCAGAGCGGAGACCAGTCAACTAGATAACCTAGAACCAAGCCCCTGTGCAGAACCTCGCAGCCAGTGCACAATACCACATAAGGCCAGATGATCCTCTGCCAATCTGACGTGGTGTTCATCCATGAGTTAAACCGACACATCTGGTTTGTCTGGCCAAGGAGACTGGCCCCCCAACTGACCTGTTTTTCCTCCAAGGTTTTTTTCTCCATTTCTGTCACCGATGGACTTTTGGTTACTTGCCAGAGTCACCTTTGACTTGCTTAATTGGGGACACAATTTCTGGCAACATTGTTGACTTGACTGCACAGACACTACTGGAAGATAACTGAACTCAGCTGGACGATGACATCACTGAATCAAAGATGAACTGCCGTTTTCGGATACATTTTCTAATGGTTCCTCTTGCCATTAATCAGCACAGCACACTGTAACTGCTTTGACCTAATCTGTATGGAATAAAGCGTTAATGGTTATGTAGCACCTACTATGTTAAATAAGGGGCCTTGACTTGACTTGCAGAAAGAGTTACTTAAAAATTTAAGGAGCAGATAAACACTTTAAAAATTTCCTTCCTCTTTTACCAATTTTTTTCTACCTCTTTGGTTTAAAAGTACATGACCCTGACTGCCTAGTGTGATTCTACCATTACCAAATCTTTTAAATCGAGACCATTGCTGTTTTTCTGAGGCAAAAAAGCGTATCATTCAGCTTTTAGTTCTAAGAATCAAGATAATTGCCCATTGCACCAGATAAAACAGCCTCCTTTATGTATCCCTTGTATATCCAGCCATATTTGCTGTTTTACAAGTCCTGGCATTGAATCTGACCTCTGCAGGGAAAATGGGCCAAGTCAGCACCAAACATAAAGATTAGGAGATTCAAGACATTGGAACAGGCCAAACTAAAAAACAATCGCCACCCAGAATGATCAATGACATCATTAAACCTTGAACACTTAATTTTCCTGCATGCTGCAGCCTTTGAGCCACAAAACTCACACTACACTCTTCTAAACAAACACACACTCACATTAATAGTCCACCTAAGACACAATACCACCTTTTTAAGGGTACTCGTTCGTCTACATAGACCAATTTATTTATTCTTATTCTTATTTCAAAAGACAAGAATTACTGCACTTGACTCACTAATAAAAACGTTTTTAAAGAGCCACATCTCTGTCTTTTTCTATCTGCTGGTAAATAAATATAAAAATGAACTGTTACAGCTGTGATTTTCCTAGGTGGCCACTTGGGGTCACACTGTCTAGGTTCTAAGGCCCATAACACCTGCAGAGAACATTAGCATTCACTTTCATATCAATGGCAGTTGCATGGCTAGTACAGAGCTCTCTGGCAGGTTGAAATATGCCATCTTTGCCCACAGGCACTCTTATTTCCAGACAGAAGTTTTTGAGCCAATAGAGTAGTAAATGCCAATGTGACTACTCTGGAATTGAAGAAAAATGATGGCCTGACTAGCTGAAGGACAAGAACATGTAAGCCCTTTCATTAGCGGCTATCCAAAGCTGTGACTGAAAAGAAGAGTCATGTCACACATTTTAATAGAGATTGTTCACTGGGAAAAGGTCTACTATAATAATCTAATTAAATACATAGGCGGGGCACATAGTTACATGACCATATGACAACTGAATATCCCTTGTTATTATATCCAGTTTAATATTTTATCTGATCCAATTAAAAAACATGCAAGATAAACTAAAATGTCAATAAAAGCCATTTATAAACCTTTGTCATTTAAAACAATTATGATTTTACATGCATAGTAATTCTGTAGCTCAACAAAGCCACTGCACAGGTCAAAACAATGCACACTAATACATGATTTTATTCATACAAGGAAATTATGTAAATTACATTGCATTGAAACGCATCATTTGTGCTAACAGCGGTGCAGTTTTACAACATTTCCACCCCTGTGCAACTGGGATTTAAAGCTGGCTAGTCACTTCTGCTGGCTAGCTGAGCATTAAAAGATGATGCAAGCTGATAACTAACAGAATCAGACTGGAGGCTACAATGATAGCTCTTGTTTGCCCTTGTTTTAAATAAACACTAAAACAGAGATGAGAATTAACTTAATGCTATGGCTAAATAAATTCATGACTATTGTGCTGGTAATTAATAATAAGTGCAATGAAAAAGAAATACAAGCCAAAAAAAACCCGGAACATCCAGTGATCCTTAGAGGCTGATGAAAGTGTCCGTGTCACTCCACTTCAATTTGAGCTATAATTAAAGTGTCCTCCTGAATGATGGAGACAGTCCAATTCCTGTTTGTTTGCCCAGGGCAGCCAACTGACACTTAAAGCCATTAGGGCTGTGAAAAGCTAGAAGTCACTGCTGGCATGCAAATTTTGCTCTGAATTTTACTAGTTGCCATGGCAATACTATCAGATCCAGTGGGAAAAAAGTTGATTAGTAAGCTTGTCACAAGACAACTGAAAACACTCCTAAAATTAATTAATATTACACATCTAACCTAACCCTTCTAGCAATAATTAATCCTACTAAGCATTCAGACCAAATATCTCCTCATGATGACAGACCCACATTCATAACGCTGAGGGCTGACAACCTATATAGAGACTGTGTAGGTTAATCTTAAAAGGATGAGGGTTCACCCAAAAATTATTTTCCACTCCAACCTGTATGGTTAGTTTCTTCAGGTGAAAACTGAAAAGGAAGGGGAGGTATATATTCAAGTTCTCTTTTCAGTACAATTAAAGTGAATGGTGACCAGGTTTTGCTGCTTAAAATCTAATATGCATAAGTACACATTTAAATATTGTGTGCAGAGATTTATTGTACCAGATTTGATGTCAGCAATGCTAACCACATAGGTTCTCACTTGTCACGTGACTGAAGTGACACTCACCATATCAAAATATGCGCAAATGAGATTTGAGGGCAAGATTTTTGCAAACAACAACTTTAATTTCAGCCTGTGGCAAAGCTACACTGTCAGAAATTTTTTTGCAAAATGTATACCTTTTCACTCAGGCAGTACCCTTAGGGACAACTTATCTACCCCCAAAAAGGTGAATATTAGTACTTTAGAGTATTAATAAGTACCCTTAAGGTACTACTAGGAACATTTCAAAGGGTAAATAAATTACTGTGACTAGCTGTTGTACACCTAAAGGTATGAGTTTTGCATATTTTTTCTGACAGTATATCGCGTGGTTTCATAAAAGTTGGAACACAGCACACAAGTCGCATACACCAATTTTAAGTTGCTTTTTTGGAATCTTTTTAAACAACATTTGGTACTCATCCACTTTCATTGTATGGCAAAAACATTGTGAACATTCTTCTAAACATCTCTTTTTACAGCACATAAGTTTGGAGCACAAGGGTGAGTAAATGCTGATAAAAGCATTTTGGGTGAACTATCCCTTTAAAAGCAGGACTAGACCACCGAAAAAGACTATAAAGAGTCTAACATTGATCTGATTACACTTATTGAGTTTCAAACAGAAATATCACCAGACGTCAGTGTGGTTGCAGTTAACGGACTTACCTCTACAAGCAGGTCTATGATCAGTCCATGCCGCGAACACCTCCGCCACTCTCTGACACGTGATGCTTTTGGAGCCCTGGAGAACGTGGTCTTCATCACAGGTGAACTGGGCTGTGGCGCCAATACTGTAGGGATCAGGACCCATATGCGTGCATGCACACACACAGGTTGACAAACAAATCAGATCCAACACAAATCCATTAGCATGACTGAATAATCAGGGTGAATGCCATATTTAATTTGATGCACATGAAAATGAGGCTTTTAGAGCTAAAAGCACAGTTCATTGGGTTATAACTTTGTGTACCACGGTAGCAGTCGTTCATGCAACAAGGCACAGAAAAATACTGTGCATCTTTCCAAAAAATATCAAATTTTAATTTAAATATGCCGTCTACTCTCAGTTCTATGCAAACACGCAACACACATACACAAAGAAGTTTGAGAGAAAAGTATTGCAGCATGCACAAGAGGGGGATAAATAAATGAAGGGATATCAAAATAGCGTCTTATCCTCCTAGCTAGTGTACAATCAATACTGTGGTATGTCTTGATACTTTATCAAATCTAGTTTGAAGCTTCTTCCATTCCTTCAACACTTCCTTCAATGTGAGGCTGAGCACAACTCAACCAATCCACTCAACAAGTGCCGATGCTTTTAGCAAATGCTTTCACATTTTGACAATCATACACTTTAATTTGAGGAAACAGCAAACAGTTATTTTGCAACATGTTGTGCGATCTTGTGTGTAAAACCCTCTGCTAACAAACATCAAATGCTCCCGTTGAATTTGCTAAGGTTTTTCTGTTATCCTAAACCCATGTTACACAAAAACCTGAAATAACATCAGTGTCACAATTTGAATCGACTAGGCCTAATTAGCGGTAAAGCCATGCTCATATCGTCAGCTTCCCTGTGGAGCCGGTATTAGCATGACTTCGGGAAAGTCTTGGAAGAGCCTGGTCTGGAGAACATGATTTATATGCTCTGGGAGTGCTAAACAGAGGTCACCACAACAAGATATTCAGATGTTACAATATTAATGACAAGTATCAGTGTAGAAGCGCTGTATCCATAATACAGGTTTCTTCTCTTCTTGGAAAATTTAATATGTAAGGGCTGACTGTACATTATCCCAGTTATTACACAACTACTCTTCCAATAAATAAATATGTGGGCGTTAAATATTGACTTCCGTTGAAATTATTTAATTTTATCTGCATATAATCTTAAAGCTTCTGCTAAAAAATAGTGTACAATACAATCAGTACGGTAAGACGACTAGCACTGCAATATTACAGTATTTAATCTGCATGTATGATGGCGAATATTAGGAAACATCAAAATGCTGCGACTGACCAATAAGAATGTAATTATTAGCACCTAATGCTGGCTTTCTTGGTGGAGAATGCGGTAATAATGGTCACCAGATACCTTCTTGCGAAGCCAATATCAGGACACACAGTACCTAATGGTGATTACCTAAAGTCGTTGCCAATGCGCTTGCCGTTTTCAGGTTCCCCCGGGTCTGGACAGGAGTTAGAGGCCTGTTTGATTCCTCCTTCGTTTACTGCGAATTCAGAGCACAGTTTGCCATTAGGCACATACATACAGATAAACATCATTTTCCTCATGCAAGCCTCATGCAAACGGCTTCACAGAACTGCTGACAATGCACATAACACTAGGGTCACAATTTGAAGAGGAGGTGGAACTTACACGTGAACACAGACAAAAACACACAATGCACACATCATCAAATTATCTGATAACTTAACACGTCCCCACAAATGTGTCTTAGTGCAGTTGTCGCTTTGTAAGAGTGTGACTACATCATTGAAAGTGGTGTATCTGCTAAATCCCAGGTCATATTAACAGCTTTTTATGCTAAATTGAGGACACACTTTATTATCAGTAGCATTAATAGTAGATTAGACACTATGTTAGGAAAAAAATGCTGACTTAAGAAACTTAAAAGGGCAACAAGCAGTAACTCTGGCGCTAAGATGTGTGTGGGTGGATATAATATGATAATATATTATTTTTTTTTTTTTTTGTTTTTGTTTCTTTAAATATTTTTTTTTTTTTTTTTTTATATATATATATATACACACACCATTTATTATACGCCACCTAAGACATATATATTAATATATTAACAACTTACGACAGTATAAGAATGTATATACATAACACACACAATATATATATAGATATATATATTATATATATATATATCTATAGTACAGGTGTGTGATTATAGTCTACGAAGGTTAAGGCTGAAGGTTAGAGTGGTTGTCATGGGCCATGTGACTAGTCTGAAGATGAGTAATTTTGATAACTGTCTATCTGGGGCCGAGAGGACTGTGTCACCTCTCATTTTCCAACCAAGTGAATGTGACTTCAAATTCAGCCCTTTACATGCACATACGCACATGTAGGTGTATAATCTGATGAAATTAATGCACAATTAATATTTCATTTAACCATGCAGTTAAAATATGCTGATTAGTACAAAGAGGGGTCTGAACATAATGCAGAAATGCTCACTATCATCAGCATGCACACAAGCACAGCACTGTAAAATCAAAATGACCCCCACTGTATTGAAGACACTTACTTCTTTATGCATCCTGAACTATTAATGAAGCTAAAATGACTCTACAGTGCAAATGCAGAGTTTTACACTTAAACTTTTTAAATGTTTTTTTGTACCAATTTTATTAGTTGTACATTTCACTACTTTCTTAAGTGGATGTGTTTACATTTGTTCAACTGTCCCCAAATTCTTAAGATAATCTAATGAGGAACAGTGGCTTCCTCTAATTTATGTTTACTGATTCAGACTTGTAAACACCTGCCGGACCTTAAATTCCTTTAAGTGAGGCTCAAGATGTTCCTGTCTCTCCAGAAATGGCTTGTGATTGAATGATGGAAGTGTGGTCATGACACAGGGTGAGGAATTCACTAAGACTGAAGGATGTCTACTGATGGCGTAATTTATTTGCACAGGCTGTTCCTGTAGTTTTAGTGCCAATTTACTAAATTATGCAAATGTTGGGAAAAAATACTTAATTTAAATAATCATGATGCAGTTTTTTTAGTTTAGTTTTTCTTCTGAAATATTGTGTGCTGAAGTGCTGCAACTGTTTAGTGAATTTATCCCACAGGTCAAAGGTAATGACAAACATTTTATGACGTACAAATGGACAACACAAGTTAAAGTGGAAAGACGAGACAATATTACATTATTCATGAGTTTGCTAGTTTTAAACATGATCATTGAGTGATTCTGAGGAAAAAGATGGTGAAAAAGAAGGACAGGAAGAAAAACAGATAGACTGTTCTTTGTTCATCTCAGCAAGCAATTTGAAAATTAGCCCTATTTGAAGCAGCAATTCACACTGAAGCTGTTAGAACTTCAACTTAAACATTATGAAACTTCTATGTACTTTTCTGCGAAGATTGTCAGTCTCCTCAACCCGTTTTTGCTCCAAGTATCCATTTTCATGCTTTGTACAGATTCAATCTGGCTTCTTCATTAACTATTAAAGGTTCTGGAAAGGTGCAATGGGAAAATGGAGCATATGCAAATGTCATACCAATACAAAGGTTGATTTTGTCAAAGCATGGGTGAAACTGTGACTAACATCAAAAGCAACAGATTGTCAAAATGTGATTTTCCTGTATTTTGCAGAGCTTTGAACATTGAGATACTCAGCCCATACTGTGACTAAGTTAATTACCATTTTTATTCATGCGATTAATCCATGCTTACTATTTCAAATCAACTCCCACTTTACCTGGCAATTGACATGTAAGTTCATGGACTTTTATCAAGATTTTAGGTAGTTGACATGAAATACTTTTGGGAAGTCTCATAGTGTGGCATTATATATCATCTGATACTACATTTTATCTAAAAAAAATAAATCATTTTACATTCATTTATTAACCTTAACACTTTGATGTCTCTATAAAGTGCAAAAATGTGTTCTAAAATATTATATACACAGTCTCTTATGTGGCAAAATGTATCCATTGCTGCTTTCAAATTATTTACATTTTCAAATTTAAAATTATTTCTAAAGAACTAATAAAAAATGGTGCCTATAAATGTGTAATTGCCTGCTCCAAAATTTGGTTTTTTAAAGCTGCAGTCCGTAAACTTTGCATCTTTGTCGCCATCTCTGTTTGAAAACCTGCAATTGCAGCTGTGTGTGCAATTATCTTCCTTGCGTGGGTTGTGAGCCGGTGTTGTGCCGAATTCTGCATTCTGATTGCCTAATCCCAACCCCACCCCTAATCCTAACCCCTCCCCCCCACCTACTCCTAAACCTACCAATACTAAGGGGTGCATAATCTGGCAGGGTGCAGAATTCGGATATCACATCGGCACGGCTCCTCAGCGTGGATGAATCTAATGTTTTGAGGGGTATGTGTGGCAGTCAGTCACCGCACAAGTGTGGATATTTACTGTACTTCGCAAACACAGATTCTAACCTACGTCTTGGAAAATGACCCAAATAAGAATTTTCACGGTATATTGTCATCTTAACAAGTAACAAGTCTGCCACGTTTGTTCCGACCAACTGAGGAAAAAAGCATTACAATAAATCCTGCTACCAGGGTGATTTATCTAAAGATCGGTTAAGGCTCATATCAATCAGCCGTGCAAATCGGAATTCGTGGCCTAATGGTTAGAGAGTTGAACTCATAACCCAAAGGTTGTGGTGTTCGAGTCTCGTACCGCAGGGATTGTAGGTGGGGGGAGTGAATGTACAGCGCTCTCGCCCACCTTCAATACCACGACAAGGTGCCCTTGGTGAGGGCATGCAATGAACCCCAACTGCGCCCTGGGCGATGCGCATAAATGCTGCCCAGGCTCCGGGTGTGTGTTCACGGTGGTGTGTTGCCAACTGCTGTGTGTTGTGCACTTTGGATGTTAAATGCCGGCGACACTAATTCGAGTATGGGTCCACCAAACTTGGCCCACATGTCACGTCATGTTTTTTTAACCTTTTTTTATTATTAGTATTGTTATACTTTCATTCCAAATATTAATGTTAACAACCTCATCATTGCGTGATGAGTAATAGTGTGATTAAGTGTTAATTTCAATTTTCGGGGCATCTAAATCTCTATTGTCATACCTTCGGATTTCTATTAAGAAATGATTTAACCCAAAAAGCTAATTATTCTCCCTTCGAATTGGTTGTCTTTAAAATACAAATCATAATCCCAGGCTATCTGTAATCAGAAGCATATTTAAAACTGGAATATAATTTAATTTCAGTCACATGTGCGTCCGCCCAATCTGACAAACTAATTGTAATTGATTTAACAAATCAATTATTCATTAGATTGACAAATCGTCACAGTCCCCTCACTCAATAAATTGGATGCCAGGATTTCTGCTGAACACCAGGCCCCCCTTGGTCACCATTACAACTAATCATGATATCACTGGTTTATGACCCCCCCAGGAATGTGAGTAGGATAACCCACTCTATGTCCCCATAGGAGAGGCAGAGCAGAAATGGACTGTGTCTCGTTAATTCATAGAAAAAAAAAACTTTATTTGAATGAACACACATATTTCTTCAGGCCATGGAGTATATTATTGTCAGTGTGTATTTTGTCTTTGATATTCTTACACTATTTTAGTATGCTTGTGAGGGGAACCATTCCTGATCCTCCCTTTTCACTATATGTAATCTTACCTTGTTTAGTTTCTATGAATTTGCCTTCTTATGATCGAATCAAGCGTGTATATTATATATTGGTACCTAGGCAATATATATTAGGGCCCTGAGAATCGTTAATAATTTCGATTTAAGTCCTTTTGCAAATTACCATGCTTAGAGAACAAAGGTGTCGTAAACCCTCCAGCAATTGCCACGTCCCGCTCGGAAATTCCATTTTGCTCATTGGACCAGCCCATCTTGAAAGGCGGAGATCTTCTCCCACCTTAAAGGCCCGGCTCCAGGGACCCGCCCCAGTCGGTGGTTCGGTCATAAGCAAAGATGAAGATGTGAGAAAAAACGCTTCAGGATACCAAAGCATATGTGCCAGGCCTTTTCTTCGGCCTAGTCCATTCCATTCATCAAGTGACACTGACTCAAACTGTTTCTTTTCATCGACCCGAATTCAGCAAATATCTACGGGAAGCTTTAAGATTTGCAGCAGGAATCTCTTTCAGACCGCCGAGACTCGCTAAGTATCAAACTTAGTCTTATTTATTGATACATTAGGTATCATTTGCGCCTTTTTACAAATGTGTGTTTGAACTCAGAATCTGACGTATCCTTAAAGGCTTAGATCTGTTGAATATGCAAAAGTGTTCCATAAAATTCATTCTTTATGCCTCTTTCTGTGCTGAGTTAAACTTAAACCCTTTCCTATACCAACTGTATGCACGCGCGTGTGTGTGTGTGTGTGTACGTGTATGTTAGACCGGCTTAATGTGTTTATGTAGTATGTTAAGACTAGTTTAAGTGTTTATGTAGTTAATAAAACCTTACTTGTATCACACTTGACGTGTTCATTGTTTACTCATAACCAGAGTCAATAATCATGCAGATTTACGTTACAAACTTATAGAATTGTACAGTAAGAAGGTTATTTCCTTTAACCAGGAAATTAACGTTCTTAGAATTGACAAGACGGTTGACCCTGAGTGGTCAGCTAAATATCTACAGTGGATCTAAATAGTCATAATTAATTATAACTAGTTATGGACAATTATTCATATTTCCCCATGAGCTGATCCACTACACACATGTGTTTCATAAACACATAATCCTTTCTGGATTACAATCCGCCATCAAATTGATCCATTTAATTATTCTAGCTGCTGTGAGAAAAGGCTACAAATGATCCGCCACCTAGCAGGATCCTCACATGCGATAGCCTAGTAGCCGGGACAACTTCTTTATGTTTACAGACATGACGTAATGACGCAGCGGCATGCTCGAATTTCCTGTGAAAACCTACCCGTACCACTCAAATTAGAAAACATCATTATAAGCTAACCGTTGTGAAACGAGCTAAAATAAGGAGATAGTTTTGAACACTGTATGGTTATGTACGTGCTCAAATATTGATTTCGGATCATTTTTAACCAAAAAAAGTTACGGACTGCAGCTTTAACTCAGGAATCAGAAAAAAACAGCTTGACTTGCCAGAGTTTAAAGGATGTGATGAATGTGGACTCATATTGGTGGTGACAACAGCAAATAACAAAAACTACACATGAAGAAATTAACATGTTGTGTTTTAAGACAGACGAAAACAGACAGTTTCTGATGAATGCCTGTAATATGTGTAATACTCTACCTATCTCTCTGTCTATCCTTTCATTTCTACATTCACCAGTCAATTTATCAGTCCAAACATCCATTCAAATGATTTGCATCTGAAAATGGCCACAAACAAACAAACAAATAATCCCTGAATGCCTGAATGTCAAGAAAAAAAAAGTTTGCATGTTTGATTCAAAATCAGCCTACATCATGAAACTTTCCGAACTGATTGCACTGTATTTTATGTATAATTATTTTCCATTTTTAACTGTTTTAAATTCATTTTAAATCCATTTCTAAATCATTAAAAAAGTTTTTAAGTTCCCTGTTTTATTGTTGTGATTTTTTTATGATTATTTTACTTCCTTTTATGTAAAGCACTTTGAATTTCCATGGTGTATGAAATGTGCTATATAAATAAACTTGCCTTGCCTTGCCTTCAGTAACATCACTGAGTGTGGGAGTAGTGTGAATGTGTTATAAAAAGGCATTGTTACATATATCTGCACACATGTGCAAGGTGTACAGACATGCATGGGATTTAAGTTACATTTTCTTGCTTGTGAAGCTAACAAACACTTTGATACTTTGAGCCCTGCCAGTGCACTGGATTTTACTCTGTTTATATATGAAAACTGACACAAAAATACATTTTCCTCTTATCCTGAAAGAGCAATTACATAAAAGCCTTCAGCTTTTTGTTGAATCCCAGTCAGCTGAGGTGACAATTCATTTTATTGAACATAATAAAGTTCAGTTCATGCCGCTAATGCAAATAAAGAAAATTACAAAAGTGCTGAAAACATTATCATATGGGCATTACATGTGTGTGGTCATGTGTTATCAGTAATTCTGTCTACAAAAGGGTCAATTTTGTGCTTCAAATTTAGACCACATTTTACTGTGTAATGAGGCATTCAGTGACACAGAACAGATTGTCTTTTAAAGGGCTGATCAATATCTTGACCATTTGCCTTTTGGAGAAAGTTTGATAAAATTTGGCCCTGCTTTTGGATGTGAGCCAGTCCTGATAAAAAAAAAAAGCCACTAAAATCTGATTAAAATGCCCAAAATGACAGGCTCTCAAGTCTTTGTAGAAAAATAACTTGCTCTCCTATCTCGCCTCACTCATAAAAATGCCTCATGATTTTCTCAATTTTCTTTTATTTTCAATGTCAATTAGTCATGACTTCTGCAGAATCATTTATTCTCCTGATTGAATTTGTGACCAGTTATAGTCTGATGTAATTCCTCTACTTTCAGTGATGCAATTTGCTGAAACCTCGTCATTGTACAGTATCTATAACTGAACATAATGATCTCTCTGGGAACTGAAAAATGCCAAAAGTTAGTAAAAGTACATTTAAAATGGTCACTTTAGAAATGTATCTTGTTATATTGTATTGTTTAGCTGACCTTTGTGATTAAGCCTCTAAGTCAGAAGAAAATATAGCCTATATTCTTAATTATTCTACTATTAATTGCATAGTTGTCATGAGCTAACTCGTGATTAATCGCAACTTCGATGGTGGGGCAGCTAGGGGGTTACAAGGGTCCCCCCGGTGGAGCGGTCGGTTGCGATGCAGTTGTGTCCTAATACCGCCTCCAACCGGCAGGGAGATCCGTGCCTCCTCTCCCGGGTCTGTAGGTACTCGGCTGGCCAGTGATGCTTATACGACCTGTGGAGAAGCTGCTTCCGCTTTACACGCTACGGCGTGATTGCAAGTGCACCAGGCCAAGGCACTGAGGGACTTGCACGAGGGTGGTGACGACCTGGAAGTTCAGAGAGAACTCTGCACCGCGGCGGACCTCGTGCTATGAGCGACGAAGGTTACGGCGCTGTCTCTGGGTCGTGTGATGTCCACTATGGTGTTCCAGGAGCGCCAATTCTGGCTGTGACGGGCTGACATGCGCGAGACGGACAAGACACGATTCTTGAGCGCCCCCGTGTCCCAGGCCGGCCTTTGTGGCGACACGGTGGAGAACTTGCTCAGCGGTTCTCCGCTGACCAAAGCAGTCTGAGGCCATCAGGTACATCCTGCCCTGGTGTGCAGCTGCTGCTGTCGCCGAGGGTGGCCCCCTGCCACCGCCCCGCTCCTGCGGCCTCCAGCAAGGCTGCGCCGTGGAGCCGGTCGCAGGGCAGCCGCCCCGCCCGTCCAGGCCCCCGCCAAACCTGGTGGCAAGCGAAAGAGCAAGAGGCCCGGTGACGGGCAACCCAGAGGTGGAGGGACTTGCTCTTCAGGAGATGGTAAGCACACGACCCCCTCCCCCGGAGGAGGGCCGGGCGGAGAATCTTTTTCATCTTTTTCCACCACTGACCTCTCATACCCAAATTCTCGACAAAGAGCAATACCTCTATTTCTGGGTCCCCAGAGGGGAAGGGGGGTTGTGGACGATCCAGTGTCGTATCACACTCACCCTCCTCTCGGAGTCGCCAGTTGAGCATCATTGGAGGATTGGGAGGACGAACCAACGGACTACCCACGCACCCTCTGTTCGAACGCAGGTCAGTGTTACACACACCCAGACCCCGCCTCGGACCGGCTACGAGACGCCCGAGCCGTGTCCCTGCGTTTTCCGCGCTGCCCCACTGCGGGTACGCCTGTAGTTCCGTTGTTGCCACTTGCGCGGTGTCTGGGAGCCTACCCAGCCCGTTTTGATGGCTCCTTCGAACCGTCAGGCTCTGCTATGCGATTCAGTCGCCCGGCGTCCCCCCAAGTTCAGTGGCATCCGCTTCACAACAGTGAAGGCGGCCGATGGTCCGGTCTTGCGGGCAATCTTGGCCCTGCGTGTCTGAACCGGCACTTCATCACACACCGTTTACCCGTTCAGATATTGTACTCAGGAACGCCACAGACCATTTCTGTGGTTCGCGTCCGAAGGACGAGAATATCAGTACGAGGTCCTGCCCCCCGGGCTGTCCCTGTTGCCCCATGTCTTCACGTAAGTTGCGGAGGCAGCCCTTGTTCCCATGAGATAACAGGGCATTCGCATTCTCAACTACTTCGACGAAGCAGTCTCAGGATCAGTTGTGCGAACACAGGGATTTGGTGCTCTCACACCTCAGCCTGTTGGGCCTTCGGGTCAACTGGGAAAAGAGCAAACTCTCCCCGACGCAGAGGATCTCTTTTCTCGGTATGGAGTTGGACTCAGTCGAACAGACAGCACGCCTCACGCAGGAACGTGCTCAGTCGGTGTTGAACTGCTTGAAGACATTCAAGAGCAGGATGGCGGTCCCACTGTTTCAGAGGCTCCTGGGGCATATGGCAGCTCTGGCGGCAGTCACCACGCCGCTGGGGCTGCTCCATAAGAGACCGCTGCAGCACTGGCTCCATGCCCGAGTCCCGAGGTGGGCGTGGCAACGCGGCACTTTCCGGGTCCAAGTTACACCGGCCTGCCGACAAACCTTCACCCCGTGGTCAGACCTTGCATTTCTCTGGGCAGGAGTGCCCCTAGAGCAGGTCTCCAGGCATGCTGTGGTTTGCACGGCTGCCTCAACCACAGGCTGGGGGGCCACGTACAACGGGCTTGCAGTGTCAGGGGTTTGGACGGGGCCCCAACTGCACTGGCACATCAACTGCCTCGAGTTGCTGGCAGTGCACGTTGCCCTGAGCCATCTCAAAGGGCACTTACGAGGCAAGCACATACTGGTCCGAACGGACAACACAGCGACAGTTGCGAACATCAACCGACAAGGTGGTCTGCGCTCCCGTCGCATGTCGCAACTCGCCCGCCACCTCCTCCTCTGGAGTCAGAAGCATCTGAGGTCGCTTCGTGCTGTTCACATTCCTGGGCTGCTCAACCGGGCAGCCGACGAGCTGTCTCGAGCTGCGCTCCCGGGAGAATGGCCACTCCATCCCCAGACGGTCCAGCTGAATTAGAGGCATTTCGGAGCCGCTCAGGTAGACCTTCTTGCCTCTCCAGAAACCTCTCACTGCCAGTTGTTCTTCTCCCTGGATGAGGGAAACACTCAGCACGGACGCACAGCTGGCCACGGGGCTTTCGCAAGTATGCGTTTCCCCCAGTGAGCCTTCTTGCACAGTTGCTGTGCAAGGTCAGGGAGGACGAGGAGCAGGTCCTGTTGGTGGCACCCTATTGGCCCACTCGGACCTGGTTTCTGGAACTAATGCTCCTTGTGACAGCCCCTCCTTGGCCGATGCCTCTGAGGAAGGATCTACTGACTCAGAGATGTGGGTGACAGGGGGGGTGATGGGGGGGGTGGGTCTCTGCCTTTGGCACCCGCGTCCAGACGTCTGGAAACTTCATGTCTGGTCCCTGGACGGGACGCGGAGGTTCTGAGTGACCTACCTCAAGAGATAGTTGACACCATCACTTCAGCGAGAGCACCGTCTACGAGACACGCCTACGCTTTGAAGTGGAACCTGTTCGTTGAGTGGTGTCCTTCTCGCCGAGAAGACCCCCAGAGATGCCCAATTGCGGTCGTGCTTTCCTTTCTGCAGCAAGGGCTGGAGCGAAGGCTGTCTCCCCTCCACCCTCAAAGTTTATTTCGCTGCAATCGCTGCTAACCACAACCCCTTAGAAGGGAGGTCGTTGGGGAAGCATGACCTGGCCGTCAGGTTCCTTAAGGGGCGAGAAGGTTAAATCCTCCACGGCCCCCTCTATACCCTCTTGGGACCTGACTCTAGTGCTCACAGCACTAAAGCAGGGCCCATTTGAACCTTTGCAGACGGTCGAGCTGAAATTTCTTTCGATGAAGACTTTGCTCCTGCTGGCATTGGTCTCCATCAAGAGGGTAGGGGACCTGCATGCATTTTCGGTCAACGATTCGTGCCTAGAGTTCGGGCCAGCTGACTCCCAGGTAACCCTGAGGCCCCGGCCCGGCTATGTGCCCAAGGTTCCCGCTACTCCCTTCAGGGATCAGGTGGTGAAACTCCAAGCGCTGCCCTCGGAGGATGCAGACCCAGCCCTAGCTTTGCTTTGTCCTGTCCGAGCCTTGAGATGGCACATAGACCGAACACAAAGTTTTAGGACCTCAGATCAGCTCTTTGTCTGTCACGGAGGCCGGCATAAGGGGAATGCCATCTCTAAGCAGAGGATGGCCCACTGGATAGTGGATGCCATCACCCTGGCTTATCAGGCACAGGGTGTGCCCTGCCCGTTCAGGTTGCGAGCTCACTCAACTAGAAGTGTTGCATCCTCCTGGGCGCTGGCTCGTGGCGCCTCGCTGGCGGATATCTGTAGAGCTGCGGGCTGGGCGACCCCTAACACGTTCGCTAGATTCTATAGCCTTCGTGTGGAGCCAGTATCCCTCTGTGTTCTCACCTCAAACGGGTAGAAGCACTGAGAGGCCCCGGCTTCGGGTCTGCTTGCTAAAACCGCTCCAGAGAGTCCATATAGTTGACCCTGTTGAGTTCCTCCGTCCCCTTGGCAGTCAGACGTGGCGGAGCGTCCGGCGCCATGCCTTCACTCGTTGAATCCTCGAGAACTGGTTGAAGGCTGGGTTCCATATGTAAGGCCTATGTGGTCCCATATGTGTAAAGTCCACGGTATAGCCTCGAGCCCGTGTTTCCCCGGCAGACTTCTGCCATTCCAAGAGGGTTACAATCACCTCCATTCTTCCATATGCACCTAAGGAATGTTCATATGTGTATTGCTTCCGAAACCTCCTTCGGGAAGGTTCGAGCTTCCGTAACGTCCTTAGTCCGAGTGGAACGGGTACGTTTTCCCAGTGTCATACAGTCTTACTCTTTGGGTAGTGCCATAGTAGCAGTAGCTGGTTTTCTTGTGCAGGCCCTGGCCTATGCCAAAAGTAGGGGCACGGTGGCTATCCTTTCCCACAGAAAATGAAGTGCAGTAGCTGTTGCCTTTTGGTAGGATCCCAATTCGTCGGTCCTCCGACTTGACGTCGAGAGTGACCGACTGAAAGGGAACGTCTCGGTTACGTATGGTAACCCTCGTTCCCTGAAGGAGGGAACAGAGACGTCACGTCCCTTCGCCACAGCTCCTGTACCACCGCTGAACAGCCGGATCACCGGCTCAGCGAAAACCTGAATATGCGCTGCCTCTGCTGCCTACTTATACTCACGCTGTTATCAGCGGCAGCTGGATGCAATAATTTCATGCCAATGTGCATTGGCTCGTTTTAGTTTACACTCGAAGTAGATTGGTCGCTCTAAGCGAGATCCCAATTTCGTCGGTCCTCCGACGTGACGTCTCCATTCCCTCCTTCAGAGAACGAGGGTTACCATACGTAACCGAGAAGTTTTCATTTATATATTTTACTGTTTCTGTTGTCAGACAACAGAATAAATATGAAACAGTGACTGAAATGCGGCCCTTTAAGACTACACCAGCTCTCCCTTCCAAGATGTTAATCTGCACAAAAATTCTGATTTATAATCGAGCAGTCGTCTGATAAAATCAAATAGGCTACACATAAGATAAAGACAATAGCTGTGCTGTGATTTCAACTATACTTGCATGTAAAATTTAGAGAAGCAACATAATATCTGTTTTAACTGAAAGCGCGTTGCTCCTCTCAGCCGCTCGCTGAACAGAACAGACGCACAGAGAGGTGTGTGCGCAGCGGAAAAGAGAGACCTCACGCTTGCGCAGCAGTACCGGCGAGTCTCGGAAACTAAATGGTTTGGGCAAACCCTAAAGATTTGTCGCTAGGCACTTTTTTGGAAAAAAGTTGCTAAAGGGGTCTGAAAAGTCACTAAATCTAGCGACAAATTTGCTAAGTTGGCAACACTGTGCATCTCCATTTCTCCTAATATGGGCTAGGCCACAGGTCAAACAGAAAATGCGCACTGCGTTAATCGCGCGTTAATAATAGTGCCTTAAACTGAATTTGCATTTATTAACGAGTTAAATTTTGACAGCCCTAATATCTTACTGTGTATATATATATATAATAGATATACTATACGTAATATATATATATTATATATATATCTATATATATATCTCTATATTATATATATATACTAGTGGGTACGGAAAGTATTCAGACCCCCTAAATTTTTCACTCTTTGTTATTTTGCAGCCATTTGCTAAAATCATTTGAGTAATTTTTTTTCCTCATTAATGTACACACAGCCCCCCATATTGATAGAAAAACACAGAATTGTTGACGTTTTTGCTGATTTATTAAAAAAGAAAAACTGTAATATCATATGGTCCTAAGTATTCAGACCCGTTGCTCAGTATTTAGTAGAAACACCCTTTTGATCTAATATCACATGGTCTTTTTGGGAAAGATGCAACAGTTTTTCACACCTGGATTTGGGGATCCTCTGCCATTCCTCTGCCGTTGGCAGATCCTCTTCCAGTTCTGTCAGGTTGGATGGTAAACGTTGGTGACAGCCATTTTTAGGTCTCTCCAGAGATGCTCATTGGGTTTAAGTCAGGCTCTGGCTGGGCCCTTCAAGAACAGTCACAGAGTTGTTGTTGTGAAGCCACTCCTTCGTTATTTTAGCTGTGTGCTTAGGGTCAGTGTCTTGTTGGAAGGTAAACCTTCGGCCCAGTCTTAGGTCCTGAGCACTCTGGAGAAGGTTTTTGTCCAGGATAGCCCTGTACTTGGCCGCATTCCTCTTTCCCTCAATTGCAACCAGTCGTACTGTCCCTGCACCTGAAAAACACCCCCACAGCATGAAAGGCTGCCACCACCTTGCTTCACTGTTGGGACTGTATTGGACTGGTGATGAGCAGTGCCTGGTTTTCTCAATCATACCGCTTAGAATTAAGGCCAAAAGTTTCTATCTTGGTCTCATCAGGCCAGAGAATCTTATTTATCACCATCTTGGAGTCCTCAGTGTTTTTAGCCAACTCCCCTGGCGGCTTTCATGTGTCCTTGCACTGAGGAGAGGCTTCCGTCGGGCCACTTTGCCATAAAGCCCTGACTGGTGGAGGTGCTGCAGTGATGGTTGACTTTCTACACCTTTCTCCCCTCTCCCGACTGCATCTCTGGAGCTCAGCCACAGTGGTCTTTGGGTTCTTCTTTACCTCTCTCCCCAATGCTCTTCTCCCCCGATAGCTCAGTTTTGCCGGACGGCCCGCGCTAGGAAGGGTTCTGGTCGTACCCAAATCTTCTTCCATTTAAGGATTATGGAGGCCAACTGTGCTCTTAGGAACCTTAAGGTGCAGCAGAAATTTTTTTTGTAACCTTGGCCAGATCTGTACCTTGCCACAGTTCTGTCTCTGAGCTCTTCAGGCAGTTCCTTTGGCCTCATGAGTCTCATTTGCTCTGACATGCACTGTGAGCTGTAAGTTCTTATATAGACAGGTGTGTTGCTTTTTCCTAATCAAGTCCATCAGTATAATCAAACACAGCTGGACAAAAATGAAGGTGTAGAACCATCTCAAAGAATATCAGAAGAAATGGACAGCACCTGAGTTATAAATATATGAGTGTCACAGCAAAGGGTTTGAATACTTAGGACCATGTGATATTTATTTCAGTTTTTCTTTTTTAATAATCTGCAAAAATGTCAAAAATTCTGTGTTTGTCTGTCAATATGGGGTGCTTGTGTGTACATTAATGAGGAAAAAATTAACTTAAATGATTTTAGCAAATGGCTGCAATATAACAAAGAGTGAAAAATTTAAGGGGGTCTGAATACTTTCCGTACCCACTGTATATACAGTGGGGAAAAAAAGTATTTAGTCAGCCCAATTGTGCAAGTTCTCCCCCTTAAAAAGATGAGAGAGGCCTGTTATTTTCATCATAGGTATACCTCAACTATGAGAGACAAAATGAGAAAAAAAAAATTATTTTGCAAATATGGTGGAAAATAAGTATTTGGTCAATAACAAAATTTCATCTCAATACTTTGTTATATACCCTTTGTTGGCAATGACAGAGGTCAAACGTTTTCTGTAAGTCTTCACAAGGTTTTCACACACTGTTGCTGGTATTTTGGCCCATTCCTCCATGCAGATCTCCTCTAGAGCAGTAATGTTTTTGGGCTGTCGCTGGGCAACACGGATTTTCACTCCCTCCAAAGATTTTCTATGGGGTTGAGATCTGGAGACTGGCTAGGCCTCTCCAGGACCTTGAAATGCTTCTTACGAAGCCATTCCTTCTTTGCCCGGGTGGTGTGTTTGGGATCATTGTCATGCTGAAAGACCCAGCCACGTTTCATCTTCAATGCCCTTGCTGATGGAAGGAGGTTTTCACTTAAAATCTCACGATACATGGCCCCATTCATTCTTTCGTTTACACGGATCAGTCGTCCTGGTCCCTTTGCAGAAAAACAGCCTCAAATCATGATGTTTCCACCCCCATGCTTCACAGTAGGTATGGTGTTCTTTGGATGCAACTCAGCATTATTTCTCCTCCAAACACAACAAGTTGAGTTTTTACCAAAAAGTTCTATTTTGTTTTCATCTGACCATATGACATTCTCCCATTCCTCTTCTGGATCATCCAAATGCTCGCTAGCAAACTTCAGACAGGCCTGGACGTGTACTGGCTTAAGCAGGGGGACACGTCTTGCACTGCAGGATTTGAGTCCCTGGCGTTGCAGTGTGTTACTGATGGTAGCCTTTTTTACTTTGGTCCCAGCTCTCTGCAGGTCGTTCACTAGGTCCCCCCGTGTGTTTCTGGGATTTTTGCTCACAGTTCTTGTTATAATTTTGACCCCACGGGGTGAGATTTTGTGTGGAGCCCCAGATCGAGGGAGATTAGCAGTGGTCTTGTATGTCTTCCATTTTCTAATAATTGCTCCCACAGTTGATTTTTTTCACACCAAGCTGCTTACCTATTGCAGTTTCAGTCTTCCCAGCCTGGTGCAGGTCTCCAATTTTGTTTCTGGTGTCCTTTGACAGCTCTTTGGTCTTGGCCATGGTGGAGTTTGTAGTGTGACTGTTTGAGGTTGTGGATAGTTGTCTTTTTTACTGATAACGAGTTCAAACAGATGCCTTTAATACAGGTAATGAGTGGAGGACAGAGTAGCCTCTTAAAGAAGAAGTTACAGGTATTTGAGAGCCAGAAATCTTGCTTGTTTGACCAAATACTTATTTTACCGAGGACTTTACCCATTAATTCTTTAAAATCCTACAATGTGATTTTCTGGATTTTTTTTTTTCTAATTTTGTCTCTCATGGTTGAGGTATACCTATGATGAAATTACAGGCCTCACTCATCTTTTTAAGTGGGAGAACTTGCACAATTGTTGGCTGACTAAATACTTCTTTGCCCCACCTGTATATATATATATATAGATATATATATATATATAGATAGATAATAGATATTACAGCTGCAATTGTACTGTAAAGCTACAGCATACGATTTTGGAAACAGCTTAACTGCAAATAAAAGTGTACTGAGGCACTAGTAATTACAACTCGAAACTGTTGGTAAGAAACATTCTCTAATATTTAATTCATCAAAACACATTCGTTTGAAAACAGCAGCATTTTGTTGAAGAAAATGAAGAAAACTAATAGGACCCAACTGGCTGTGTGAAAAAACAAAAACATGTTGAGGTCAGGGGACTGTCTTGGTGTTTAACTTGCTGTTCTCTTCTAATGCGCTTTGAGCTAAAGCATCATGTTGCTGTTTTCACCATCCATCAGCCTGGGAGAATTTAGGCCTTTCTGCTGGAAGTTGAGGGTTATTTTAGTGCAATTCCTTTAGAATTATCACTCTGCTATGTTTAGAAAAGTTGCCTTTTTTCACACATTCAAGGCCAGTGGAGTATGAAACCCGCAGGGTTTTTAGAGCTCAATCAACAGTCAGAGAAGCAAAACTCTCTGTGAGACCTGTTATTCTCATTCCCTCAAACTTATCCTCTGCCTCTCTTTCTCTGCATCCCTCTAATTCACACAGACAAATACATACAAACCCCACACACACACACACAAACACACACTTGATAAAACACTCTCGACATTGTATCTCACACATTCAAGCACAAAAATATTCATAAATTCAAAACACACACATCCCTAGCTAAACTGTCTTTACTCTGTGATAGGAACTGACTGGTAAATAAAAAAAAGACACTGCCAGAATCACATCCATTACCTTGCGCAGGATAAAGCATATTCTACATAATCTTATGAATAAGGAGGTGTAATTCTGATCAAATACTTATGAGCATATCGCATAGACATTTTTATTGTTAATTTATTCACATGTGGCCAATGCACAAACAAATCACAAATAAAACATAGCTTTATATAAATACTCAATGCTTCATGCCCTTTCTTGGACCTTGCCAACATGCGTCAGGAAATATGGGGCGTTCAGTTGAACACATAAACAGGGCGAGCAAGCGAACAAGATATTAAACATGCAGTCACATGCACTCATTTCCGCATGATCAATGTAGACATGTGCATCTGTGATGTCATGCCAAATTATAGACAAAATGTGTTTCCATATAGCCAATAAAGTAATATACCAGCTGGTTTGACTGTAAAACAGATATATCTGGTGCAAACTAGCAAACTGTTGAGCTGTTTATAGGTCTGAAAGGTAAATTTACTCAAATAATGTGACAAATAGTACTCTATATGAAGTTACAATTTACTAGAAATAAAAACATCAACCATAATAATACTTTTTAAGCATAAAGAAATAGATGAAATAGTATTAAATGGCACATTTTAAATAACCTATATGTTTAATACTGTTGTTTGTGTGTTGGTTTATTTAAAATTATAATTATTAGGACAGGACCATAGACAGTGGGACAGGCACACATTTCGAGCAACTACATGTTTGATATCACAGCTTTTTTAAAACACTTGTGCGTTTACATAATCACAGTAACTTGAAATAAATACTTGAAACGATTGCTCATTCAGCTGTAAACATTCAATCTTAATTCTATTAACTGCATGATGTCATGGAACACCTGCATTTCTGAACACATTTTGTTCCTAACAGAAAATTCTTTAGGCTTCAGGCTCATTTGATCTCTAACACTAGATTCTGAATGCAACAAGGCAAGTTGCATTAACAATGAAACAAGATGGGCTCTTTTTCAGAAGCACATATTTAAAACATATTCCAAAAGCATTAGAGGGGAGTCACTAGCTGTTCTATTTGGCTCCGCTTGACATGTAAGCAGTACAACTAAAGTACAGAGTTCAATTTAAGTTCATTTTAAATGGGATCTATGAACAAAACAGTGCCAGAAGCACTTTAAACCATTATACCCATCTCTACAAAGTCTAACAAGACACCCTCAACCTGAAGGTGTTTTTGACAATATGCTATAAATATAGAATATGTGTGTGGGTATCTTTAGTATAACAAAACCATAGCGATACATTCAAAGCTAAACTATACCGAAAGCAATTTTACACATTTGTTTTTGCATATTCTTTGCCTGTCTTATAAGTCTACTTTGGAAAGTGCTAAAAGTGCTAAAAGGCCACACCACTTCAAATTCCCTCAACAGCTATAAAAGTAAAAAACTAATTTCATACACAGAATGGAAAAGGCCTGAAATTATGGAAGGGTTGCTTACAGTGCATTATTCACAACAATATGCAAGTTACAAGAAAAATAACGTAATAGTGGATATTTCCCGTGTTTGACAGCTGCAATCTAGCTTGATAACTTTCACAATGGGTACTAGATCAGAACTGCATGGTGCAAACATCGCTCACTGTGTTGTGTTGTTGACGGAACGGAGAGACTGCTGGTTTGGAAATGGCAAGGGAGATTGGTCATGCAAGCAATATCAGCAGATAACGATCCCCAAATAAAGCAATAAAAAATTTCGAAAAAACATGGCACACTCTGACAACACAAATATATTCAAAGGAAAATAAGAAGAGCACAATCAAACCAACAAATAAAAGAGTCAATTAAAACAAATATGACGATGTTGAAGATCATTGCAGGTTTTTAAATATTTGGTCAATGGGAGACATGCTGTTGTAGTTTATCTCAAGCTGAAGTGACTGTTGCTGCATATCTACAGCTAATTTGCAATGCTGGACTGTCTTTCAGGACAAAAAGTGCATATTTTACAGTGTAATTTGATATGTTCATAATAAATTTAAGGGCAGGGTGTTTCAAACAGGTTTCAAAATGTAAATAAAATAAAACATAATTTCCGTACTTTCCTAAATTTTACATATTTTTATCACTTCACTTGGCTTAAGTACAATATCGAAATACACAATATAATTTTTTTTTATAATATCAATATAATATCAATATCATTGATCAATATACAATATCAGTGTAAATGGGTATTCATATGTGAAAATACATCTGCCTTTTTATTTTATTTATTCCGTACAATACTATTTACCATTATATTTAGAGATTATTGGCATAAACCAATAATTTTGACCAAAACAGGCCCATAATTTATAAAACTAACTTAGACCAATGGCCATAGAAACAAATCTTTGTTTTTGAAAGTAAAATGAAGAGAAGCTAACTGGATGTTAATATAAAAATTATAGGAATTTACAACGCATAAAAAGAGCACAGATACAACAAGCCACAAGGTCACTCCCTCATTATGTGTACAAATCACAATTTTACGGTAAACTGCCATTCATGCTTTTGAGGAAATAAGTCTCAGTGGGGGGTTAAATTAAATCGCCTGGAAACTTCTGCTTGTGAGATATTTGTGGGAACTGAAATTCATCCGTGATTTCACCGATAAATGCTTATCAGCACAAGCTGATCTTGCAATGATCTTACAGTCACTGTTTGCTGTAATCGACTCCAAACGAGAAACACAGATTTACCATAAAATAGTAACAAAGGGTAGACTCACAGATAGAAAACTTGTTGCTGTTGTCTTTGCCAGGGAATAATTTTACTCCTCTAGATTTGAAATCTACAGACCTTTTCACTAGTTAAAGGGGAAAAAATGAAACAAAAAAACATGAAATCAGGTGAAACAGGTTTTAAATAAACTTGTAAGCACTGAAAAAGAAACCATCATCAAGCGCATGAGAGAATAGCAGAAAAGTATAGCAGTGTCAACAATTTCCAAATTGCTCTGCAAACAGAAAATATGGCCATGTGTTGAATAAAAGGCAAGTGCATAAAATGAAAAAGTGAGGAACATTTTTTAAAAAGGAGTGGAAGGACAGGACTTCTGTTCAGTTGTCAACCTTGACAAGGGGAAGAGTTCAGCTTGCTCTGCATGTCTACACCATTTGATGTGAAGCAGACTTTGTTTAATTAAGTAGTTTGGGCCACAAATGTCTGCCAAGGTATTCCTATGGGAGATAAAGTGGCTGTTTGACATGCATGCAGACAAATGGCACAGTCCTTAGGGCTAATCCAGACAAGCATGTAGCCCAGCATGTCAAAGGTCAAACAGAAGTCTTGTTGGGAATGTAAAAGCTCATAATAATTATGATGATGATGATGATGATAATAACTAGTCCACTCTGAATATTTGAAAACATTGTGGAAAATGCTTTACTTGCATTAATGCCTCTTTTTCCCATTGTAAATGGTGCATGCCATTAAACCAGCTAACTAATAAATGCATAAAGAGTGCAAAGCAACACAAACAATTCCTGGTCATCACATTAGTTATGGGAAGACCGACCTGAAAATTAACCCTGGCTTTGCCATCAGATGGAGTCATGTGACACTCACTAGAACTCGGTAACAGCCAGGTTAAACGGATGAAAATTAGAGATTCCACAAGTTGTGTTGTATGAACGAATGTATGAAATTAGTGTGATTTTCTGTTACTAAATTAGTCTTCGGTCAGTTAAATATGTAATAATTTGAACACATCGAGCTATAAGCAAACAATAGCCTTAATTTATATTTTAAAACCACATCTGTGTTATTATTGGCAATGGGATTTATACATTTTCATAGAAAATGAAGTTTCCCCAATAATAGACCTGTATATGTTTGTATCTTCAACTGAAATGGATGACACAGGGAAAGGAGAACACTTTGGGGCTAAATGTGTAAATCTGAGATGTAGCACTACTTAACAGAGCCATGCAAATGCACACTCAACAATGGCTCTACTTCCTATGGAGATACAATACATTCCTTTTTTGGATAAATAAATATTCAATTTTTGTTAAAGAGGGGCCTACATTTGACCGTTCAGGCAGCCTATGAATATGAATGAAATACAATGTTTGCCCACCCTTACATAATCTATTACCAAACACATTTCCAACATTCGTAACTTTAAATTCTTCAAAACCCTTATATACTCCAGGTCCATATGCTTCCCAAATACCACTTTCACGGCTAGAAAAGGTAAAAGCAGTGATTTTTTTCAAAATTCTAAACACATAATACATCATCTAAGTCCAATGCCAATCAAATCCAACAACAACAACAACAAAATAAATAAATAAATGTATTGATTGATTGATTACCTACTAAAGAATATTTGAAACAGGGTATATCTTATGTGGAAAAAGTCAGAAGTAGCAGATGAAAATCATGTATTATACACACTCTTAAGCAAAACTGAAATACAGATATTATACAGTTATTATACAGCTGACCCTGATCCATTAACATCCCCTGGATTTAAAATAGCTAATTTCTCTTGCTTCCTGAGATGTATCATTATTTCAAAGTACACTTAGAAAGAACATTAATGAAAGAAATAGTCTAGGTACAATACGTTTTAGACCGTATTTGAGCTCGTTTTTTGCTAGACACAGAATATAATTGACTCAATCCATATCTTTTGTTAAAAAAAACACACACACACACACACACACACAGGTTTGTTTTTGTGAAAAGTGGGGACATCCCATAGGCGTAATGGTTTTTATACTGTACAGACCGTATATTCTATTGCCCTACACCAGGGGTAGGCAAGTTCGGTCCTAGAGAGCCGCAGTCCTGCAGAGTTCAGCTCCAACCCTAATCAAACACACCTGAAAAAGCTAATCAATGTTTTCAGGATTACTAAGGCTATAGGCAGGTGATTTTTTTTTTCAGGGTTGGAGCTGAACTCTGCAGGACTGCGGCTCTCTAGGCCCGAACTTGCCTACCCCTGACCTAGACCACCCTACCCCTAAACCTACCCCTCACCGGAAACTTTGTGCTATTTCAGATTTTCAATACACTCCATTCTGTGTGATTTATAAGCGTTTTGAAAAGTGGGGACATGGGGTAATGTCCTGAAAAGTCACCTTCTCCTTGTAATACCTATGTCATACCTTTGTCATTATACAACTTTATGTCCTCATTTGTCACAAAAACACACACACACACAACACACACACACTCCAATTCACATTGCAGCAAAGCATTACGGACACAATTAAGTAACCCGGGTCAACATTCCAGAAGTTTAAAAATAGTAATGCAAAGCTGTATCTTTGTTTCCGATTCAGTAAAAACTTGTTTATTATTTGAGCTATAAAGTTACCAAAACCACCAGTTTAGAGGTGCTAATAAGGTGGATGAGAGGTGAGTAGGTGTGTTGTGATTACAACACACCTACAGTATTCAGTTGAAGATGGAATCATTCTATCAACTCCTAATGGAACCTCACTTTCATTACTGAGCACCCATTAACCACCCACTGGATCAGCCATCACCATAAATAAATAAAAAACAATGAAAAACTGATTTCAAAAACCTTCAACATGAACCTATTCAGCATTCATTTGAATATGCTATTAACATAGACACACCCAGATCCAAAGGTTTAGTAAATTATTCTGTAGATGGAAATTTGCTTTGGCACCTGTTTCTACTTAAAAGGTTTATGCTGAATAAATCATTTGACACGAGGCCTGCAAATGAAATGCTCTGCTAGTGACAACACATTAAAACTGAGGAAAGGGCTGTTGACCTTAGTCAATGACAAGACATTAAACCACTTTTAAAGGTACATTAAAGCACACTGAAATTACACATAATGCTAATTGCCATAATAGTTCCTTTTTTTCTACCATAAGGAAACAAATCTAACCTTAAACTTCAGTTATAATCACAATTATTTTAAGCTGTGGCACATCATCCCATTAACACTACCAGGATGTTCTATCATTATAAACTTGAGTGGAAACACTGACATAAAATCATAATAAATGTGATTAATTAGAAATTTTGGCAGAAATGGGCAACACATCAGAATGATGGTGATGGTGACAAATTTCTGTTTTGAAAACGAAAGCCATTTTCACTGGTTATTATCCCAAATGATGTTTCAGCATGTCTTTCAATCACTTACGTCACTTTAGACCTCTCAAGTAATTTGCTTATCGCTTCCCGAGTATCGTAAATGGCACAACATTTTGTATGCCATCAATAAAACTAAGAACACACTATAAACACACCAGACAACACATTAAAACACAAACTCATTCATTACAATGCCCAACCAACAGCCTGGATGCAACATAAGCAGTCTGTATTGGCAAATGCACATATGTATCCTAAATACAGTATATTCTAATGCACTGTAAAATAAGCTGTTCTGCATTCCTTCTACCCCAAATATGCATCTATATAGGCAATAAAGACCAAACTTTCCGCAATTACTGTCTATTACCTGTCAAACCAAACTTTCCTCAAATTCTTTATGGCACTGAACTGACATTTTACATGTATAATTAGTCATTTAACATTTTCCTGAGCCTCCACATGTGTGACAAAGGCATTTCAACACCTATTCGGGCTAAGAGCGCTTTTCAAACACTAATTAATTTAAAAATCGAGCAGCTGTCAGCAGCTAATCAAGGTCAACATATTCATGGTTTCTTGGAAATGACTGCTCCACTGAGCTGCGCAGGATGTGATGGGTACAAATCAAATCTTCAAATCCCCATTGCAAGGAACTCATCAACTCAAACCCAAATACTTGTGATGGGTTCGAAGGTCTGCTATCACAAACATTTGTTTTTCTTGTTGACGTACTTGCGGTGAGGGTTGCTGCAGACTTGCACATTCACCTGTTTGTTCTATTAAAGTTAAGCAAAGATTTCAAAACCCAATTAACAAGCTACAGCATCAAAACTCCAGCTGAAAGTGCTTTGTGTGCCAATATGTACATTGGCTCTTCCAGGTATCTTTGATGTGATCTCAGACATGTCCTTGCATTGCCACCTTATCTCTCTGCTGAGTCCCTTGGCAACCTATCCCCATGTCCATCTAGTCAAGGATAGATTACAGTAATTGTTTTCCGCCCTGGATGTCAGATTATTAGCTGGACCAAAGTCGAGAGTGGATCCTGTGCACCATTTGTTATCGGATAGGAAATAGTGATACTATCATATTTCCCGCCATACAACTGACCTTCACCTTCTTACTGTCAGGCATGTGAGGGCATCATTACATAACATCTCAGTTATGGCTATACCAGCAACAGGGCCACACAGGTTTAGCATCTGATTAATATGCTTACAGTTAAATGCAAAATGCAGTTCGTCGACCCACTTGATTGTGCTTTTCATTAAACAACTGTCTGTAATATAAACGTTAGGATAAATGATGAACAGAGCAGATGTATAATAATACTTGTGGAATATTGCTGCTTTCTGGCCATTACTTCATCTGAAAGCCTTCCTGAGTGAATTCTGACATAACTCTTTGATAAATCGCCTCTGCTGAGACCAAGCGCACTACTCTTGTCTAGATGTAATGGCAACACTGAGAGCCATTAGAGTTGCGGATATATTTTTCTCCTGGGGATGTTTACCCTTTAAAGACTTATATAACCCTATGGACTCAGACGCTTAGCAAATCTGTGCATTATCAATGAATAGTGGATGGCATTTTCTTTAATGAAGATTTTCTTCTGTAGATTGAGGGTGGAGGGGAGGAGGGTCTAATATCAGCTGTGGTTGCTACGGGAACATAAGCTGTGGCCTGCGAATGAACTTACTGAACCCTGCAAGCACAAAACTCTATCACAATAAAATGTATATTTCAGTTCTTGTATAAACAGTTACTAAAGTCGTTCGAGTAAGCGAGAGGAAAACTGTAAATGACCTACGAGGTGAGATAACCTATTGCTTATTTTCTTAATTTTAGCGGTTTTTTGAAATGCGCCACTGGTTCTAGGGGGTATTTGGTGTTATTTCTGCTTCCTGTGAATAATCTTACTACAAAAAAAAAAAACCTTCCTGAGCCTT
This sequence comes from Sinocyclocheilus anophthalmus, assembly GCA_018155175.1. Lineage (NCBI taxonomy): Eukaryota > Metazoa > Chordata > Actinopteri > Cypriniformes > Cyprinidae > Sinocyclocheilus > Sinocyclocheilus anophthalmus. Next base: position 350,669 of record JADLZN010011839.1, read on the forward strand.
AGTTTTGCTTATATATGAGTAACATAATAACCACAGCGACCTAGTAAGCATAGGCTTGTGCTTTGTTGATCCATTGACCCTTGACAATAACCGTTGGCCGATGATAACCATTATCATCGCTCTTGTTCAGAGATCATATGTAGAGATTATCCATGACTAGGTTGTGCATTAATTATTATGATATAATTATAACCTTATTAACCACTCTACAGTCAAGCATATTTTTATTTTCTCCATCTTTAATATTCATTCATATAATCTGATTTCCATGCTGTTCTTCTAAATATTCCCGTTTAAGAGAACCTCTTCAATGGCTTATTTAGCTTTTGTTTCATTAGTACTGCAATGCTCCTTTAATCCGAAATAACTAGTAAAATATTGTTGTAAAAAAAAAAAAAAAAAAAAATGATATGATTTCAAGACATTTTTCCGACCACTTTAGCAACAGCTCACCAATTTTTAGAGCAGAAATGAAAGGTAAATTCTGCTCTAAAAATACTGATACTGCCATTTATTTGCATGGACTGTTTGCACTGGTTTTATCCACCGTATTTTCAATGCAGAAGTAAACTATTTCCTGTGAATGTTCGTGACGTTTAGTTATAGGTAAACAAATAAAATAATAACCAAGTGAAGTAAACAGTAAAACAATTTTGTGCAAGAACCTGTGTTTATAATTATGACAATAAATTAAAATAATATAACAAATGCTTATTCGCAACATCAAGCTAAAATGTTTCTAATCATTTTATGAACAAAAGTCAATGCAATGGTTTTTCTTCCAAATCTTTAGTTTCTCAAAAAGTACAATGTTTGCCAAAAACTAAATATAGATAGTACACATAAAACTGAAATTCAATTGAACTGAATTTAATTGCCTACAAAACAAAGTTTGAATGGAGCCTCCAACATTAAATCATGAAGATGTTTAATATTCTCTGTTTGAATTAAGTTTAAGTTTAAGAAGGAATTAAACAATAATTATATAATATAAAGCAACAATTGTCCAACGAAGTAAAAAAAAAAAAAAGCGTAATTTATAACTCTTAACTTGGATCTCTGACAAGGAGTTCTCAATTCTTATGCAATTTTGCTTCTTTAGTAAGTTATCTATATCCATTTATATTGCATGTATGTAGGTAATGTAGGTAGTCTGTGTATATTGAAGCCAAACAGCCCCTGCCAATAACAGCTTTATTTTCTGCAGATGAGCATTTCCATCAACTGGCATCTTGAACCAGCAACAGCTGGTTAATGTGTATAAGAGTGGAGCGGGCCGAAATGGAATGGCCTTCCATTCTGATGGCATCTCTTTCAGATGAATCAGTGGGCTAAATTGGATTTTGCTAGGCTGTGTCCTGAAGCACAGTGTAGATGTTGCTTTTTGAACCCGATCACTTGTGCTGGTGATGCAGTGAGTACCTGCTATTTCACAGTCAAAACTCATGCCAGCTCAATTCAATGCAGCAAGCTTCTAATTAGCACTCTTGGATCTTACACAAATCAAACAAGTCCAATCCTATAGCCCAACTTCTGCTCACATTTTCAATTATCCAAGATGATTGCATGTCTGTTTAGAGGAAAGGACATAGAGACATACTGACCTAACAAAAGTCTCTAAAGTTACACAAAGCCTTTCTATGGAAGTACGTTTTCAGTAAAGGATAAAAAAGGTAAATGTGGTAATTGCCAAAGTCAGAGAAGATGTAAATATTCATAATTGCAAGATAGAAATCCAGAATTCTGACTTTTCCTAGCTATTCCAAGTGACATTCGCACTTCTTTTGTTTCTGCCACAGAATGAAAAAATATTGACAGTAATTGCAATTTCTATCTCACAATTCTGACCTTTCTTCTCAGAATGTATGAGTTAGTATAGGCAATGGAACAGTTAAAAATTGACAATTCGATTTTTTTCTCAGAATTGCTAGGAAACACACTGTCAGAATTGTGAAATAATAATTTGCAATTATCTTTTTTATTCCTATGGCAGAAACTAGCTTTCATACAAAAATCACATGCAAATGAGGTTTGTTTTACTTGAGGCTCAGAAAAGAATCCAAAAGACCCAGTAAAGACATATATGAATTTCCATATAAAACAACATTATACAACACTTCACTAAGATAATAGCACAGATATGTAAGGGTTGGCAAACAATTTCATATTTCACTCCAGACCTCTACAGAACAGCTTCCAGTGAACGGCTGTATAGATACTGGAATTGGGTTTATGGTAAATGTGTGTAAGTAGTTCACAAACACAGTATGCAGCCAAGCACATGAGAAAAGTATGGCTATGGATGACCTGTCAAAGCATAAAACTTAAAAGCGGCTTGCTTTTCGCCGTTCTTTCTTTCAACCCCCACTATTTTATTACACTTGAGCATCCTTTTTTATGAGAGAAGCAAAAAGATAGCTGCTTCCAAAAAAGACAAAACATGATTTGTTGTTGAAATATGAGTTAGTTTGGAGAAACTGCACGAAAAAAACCAACCAAAAAAGGAAAGAGGCATTCAAGCATTGGCAGAAAAAACAACACTTTTCTGACGCTGAATGTTGAAAGTTATTGCAAAAAGAGCCATGTGAGCTGAAGTCAATGACAATCAACAGTTTTGATTAGACATCTGGAAGAAAATTATAATTGATATCAAAATGTGTTTAACTTACAAAAAAATGTTGCACCTTTTATGCAACAGAAATACTTAAATCAAAGATAATTAATCATATAATTAATTATCCATAGAGGACAATTGAATAGACTTTCACTACAGTGTTCACAAGAGCAATACTAGCCATGGAAACCATGCATTTGCAAAGACAAAGCGAGCAGTTTACCTTGATAATGGGCGCTGAAGCCTTTGTATCGATGGTTGCTGTCAGTAACAAAGTGTAACCTCAGCCAGTTCTTGTTGCTAACAACAGGAGATGGGACATTCATTCCGGATAGCCTGTAAAACATGAAGGAAAGCTCTTTACATTTGTTACGGAACGTCACCCATTAACAGCGACTAGAACAAAACATTTATAATAACATGGCATGTGTCTAGAGGGGCTGTAAAACTCACGTTTTGTAGATGAACAATGATAGATAGCACTGTCAAAACGAGTTTAAATGATCTGTCTGTTTAGGCCATGCAAGTAGATGTTTGGATAGTCAATATTTTATCTACTGAAGTATAAAACTTTCTGAGAGCTCATAATATACTACCAAGGTCACTGATCTAATACGCTGACATTTTGAGGCATGGCACTTGGGACATTTAACGGAGTTGCAAGCACCTTAACACTTAGTCCACCGTTTACTCATGAAGTGCAAGCCGGGCCAGATGCGGTCAGCACACTCCCTGGACACGTTTGAGGGGCGGTGCACACAAACAGAACATTTTGACAAGTAAAAAACATCATTGTGTGTGTGTGCGCTGTGTGTGCGCTGTGTGTCGTGAATCAGCTTGGTGCTGCAACAGAGGACAGAGGTCATTGTAACCCCAACCCTCCACCCATCAAAATGCTCCATCTTCATCCTACATCTGTCTCACTTTATTGATGACTAACTGGATATGTCATTAAAGGACATGGCCACATGAATCACACTTTAATGGCCTTCACAGGCTGGAGCGGAGCCATATCATTACTGTTATCTTTCTGTCTCTCTCTCTTTCGCTCCCACACACACACACAGGCAGTATAGGTTCTTTTGCTTAAACTTAAAGGCAAAGTCTGTCATTTCTGCACCACTAGTGTCACCACACAGAATTATAAACGTAATGATTGTTAATAAAAATGAAAAAGTATTTCCAAACTATGTCAAACAACTGTGGCGTGTTCGAGTCTGAATGAATACGTGTTTTGAACAAATCGGCTGAAAGAATGATTCAATAACGAATTCAATTGTTGATTCAGGAATAAGTTGATTCAGATAATTCACTCATTTGTCACCACCTACTGGTACACCGATGTTACTTTACAAAAAGGATGTTTTTTTATTAAGTAGTTTATTCCATATTTGAATTTGTCAGCATGTATGTTGTTGAATAAAGATATAAAAGCATAAAAATAATGTAAAGATAATGAGATGATCAGCAGTAAGCATCTTGCTTAATACACATTTCACCACATACTAATATCTGAAAAGGAAATCATATATTTCTAATTAAATCATATATTTGGAATAATGTCTCTTCATTACAACAGTTCATCACAGCATTTAAATTATTATTATTTTTTAAGTTACTATATATGCAATAATTATTTTTTAAATCATCGCATCCTTTTTCTTACGGCAATTTCCAAATTACTACATGTCCCAGAAGAGTCCTACGAGATAGCAGAGGAAATTAAATTCATCCTGTTGACTTAAATATTTAGATACAGTACACCAAAAACACTGATTCATTTTGTGCCTCTTTCAGCAAGTTACTCCATTGCACCAGCAGGTGGTGTAAAGTATACTATCAAACATTATGAATGATTCTTTCAAATGTTCACTCAACAGATTCATTGAGAAAAAAAGTTAATGACCAAAAAAACAGCACCATTTAAAAATACAGAATACTGAGACAGCAAAACGATATCCTGACATGTGTACTGTATTATAAATCATAATAGTGTAAAATATGCTTCATATTGCACTTTATTATACAATTTTTTGTATGTTAAGTATTTGTTTCTTTCTGACAGGTGGTTTTATGGCCTACAATATTTGAAAATCCTAATCAAATTCTTACAATTTGTATTACAGTCACACACATCTTTTGCTTGGTATGATATGGTATTTCACATAGCTCTATAGACTCCCAAAGGGACAACTGATTTCCTGACTTTTGAATAATTTGTCCTTGATGTAATCAGGACTCATATGAAACTTGCATGAATAAGCTTGCCACATTCTTGTCATGCAGTGCCAGTCACAAAACAACAGTTTTTGCACATATAAACCTTTCCATGTTCATGACTTTACATGTCTCAGTGAGTTTACATTTAAAGGGGTCATGAACTGCCTTTTTTATTATTTAGTACTGTTCTCTGAGGTCTACTTATAATGCTATCTAGATTTTTACGAAAGGAAAACATCATAATTTAGAAGTAATAGGGTATTTTCTGTCCTGGTTTGACCACCTCTCATTGGAACGCTCTGTTTGAATAGGCATGGTGGATTGTAGACTCGTAAGTAAACACCCACTGATTGGCTAACAGTTGTGTATGTTTGACAGCTAACATCCTTCACAGATGAACGCTGCTGTGATTTAGGTTAAAAACTTAGTACATATAAAATGAAATATAAAACTTGTGTTTTGCGACATTACTGTCAGATCCAATATAGTCGCACAGCATTGTCTTTCAGTTTCAATCTTTTTTTTTTTTGGCAGATTGGCTTCAATATCAGCTGTTTAATGAGAAAGTTTTGAGTTCTGAAACTTACAGGATGTTTTTATAGTACGATGACATCTTATATGTAAAAAAATCAAGGGAATTTTGATTTCTCAGTTCAAAACCCCTTTAAATCAGAAATGGAGTCCCGTAAAAAAAATCTGCTCCCATAAAGATCATACATTAATTATGAGTCAAAGCAAATTTTTTTTCTTCAGTTTTATGGGCATAATCTACTTTAGGAAATGAAGTATGGCAAATGCCCCTTAAATTTAAAGGCATAGCATTAAAAAGCTTTAGTTTTATCCCTTTTGCTGCCAATAACCTATATACTCACAAAGAAGTCCATGCCAAAATAGGCTTCAAACTCATCTTAATGGTTGAAATACAGCATGTGTACTAAGACTTTAAGGACAGACACATGTTGTTCTTCTTTTATTCCATCTAGGCATGACAAATACCACAGAACAGACTCTACAGGCCAACATAATCATGAACTCTGCTCTATCAAAATGAGTCTTAATGTGGCACTTTTTTTTTTTTTTTGTTGCTCAAGCTCTGATTAAAAACAATTCATACATAAATGTCTTTGTTATGCTCTTTAATGTTGATGTGGGGGGGGGGGGGGGGGGGGGGGGGGGGGTCTGCCTGGTCCCCTTGATGCCAACGTGCCCTTTGTCAAGGCAATTTAGTTAGTATTTTTATTTTATTGATTTTTTTGATTATTTATATTTTATTTTTGACAGCTTTAGTAATTTAGCGCACTACCAGGATGCCTTCATAATGTCCGTGGCTGCCGGTAAGTGGAGTTCTCAGCATAGCGGTGTGCTTGTGTACTTATATTATTCAATTATTATTATTTTACAAGAACGACGTGAAGAGAGCATGCACATCTGTTGTTTATATTGCTGTGTGTAGCCTGTGGAAGTAAGGTTATCTGCAGCAAGGGGCTATAATATTTTTGTCCTATATTTTCCTAATGACAATTTTATGATCAGTTTATAAAGGCTACTACGAGCACCTTTCCCATTTTTATCACAGAATAAGGCAGAAAATATATTTTATAGTTTCTATACTAAATGATAGATCAATTAAGTATACTGCAATTATTCATACGTTTATTTATTTATTATCTGGAACAACTTGTAACAACACACATAAACCATATAATTTTCGCAATCTGTGAGTTTATTGTCTCATGTTCATTAGTAAAATGTTTCGCTTTTTATTCAGCTCAGCTAAGTGAGAACGGATGATTTGTATTAATTTTACGACGTCATACATGTGTCATACGTTTTTTTAGAGTGCCTTAAAAATAATTATCACAACACTGATAAAACAGGCGTATACTGATTTTCTCATCCTTCGATTTATACTTATCAATCCTGTTTTTATTATCATTATTATTCAAAAATGAATAAATTCATAACATGATTAGAATATAATTCTATTTTAAATAAGACAGAAATATATTTTTCTACAACAGCAACAGTAGTGTTTACAACAACAAAACCACCATGCCCTGTAAACTCAACAATAATAATAATAATAATAATAATAATTAATTCAGTTTCTATTTACAGAGAAATAAGAGGTTGTAAACTTTTCACCTTAAAATGGTCTTTTATGTTCTGTGTTTCTTTTTCAAAACTGCGTCACAATTTGCTGCTGTATCAATACAGAAGCATCCGTTTTGATACACGTATCAGCAAGGAGCACAGCCCTATTAAAAGCTGTGTTCCATGTGGCCCTTTTATACTTTGAGCACCTGCCCTCCAAAGGTCTCTGCACGGCCCTGAACTCATCTTGTCGGCTTGTAATACTGGATCAGCCATGAAAAAACATTAAACACCAGAGAGTATGGTTAGAAAGACTGAACTTACTGAAATGCATCAGTGTGCATTAAATATATAAACCTGACATTACATTTACCCATGTTGTTAAAAATGGTGGATATATATTGTTAAATGTATGCACAACATTATAAATGCATTGCTTTATTTTTAATACTTAACCTGCTACTGAATACTAGTTCTACTAAAAATGTCTTGAAATGTTTTTTTATTTATTCATTTTTTTTATTCAGTGCATAAAATGTGTGTTTCAGCATTCAAATTACTCAAAATGATGGAGAAAGTCTCAAAAAACTTGTCAAAATTCTTGACTGCATCATGCAAATTAATTAGAAAAAAAGCCCACCCACGACCTTGCAGGTGGGCCCTCCATTGCTACATTGAAAGTATTGAAACCTCAGCTAGAATGTGAGCTAAAACTTAAAGGTGCCATAGGACAAAATGCAACTCCCTCAGATGTCTTTAGATGACAAAGGAACACACCCGAATGTAGCGTTTCAGTAACGTCCTTGTTGTATATCAGCTCACCTCTGAAAAGAAATACAGCTTTGTTCTTTAATTCTAAAGTGAATTTCAGTGCACCGCTGTATTTGCTTTATTGATGTGATCATCTCTGCTGCGAATTACCCTCCTGAATAGCACGTTTCCACATTTTTAATTGCCTGACAGTTTAATTAAATAAGTGTGAATTTTGCAGTAACATAATTTCTCGCGAGCTGGAGAGGCTGGCAGTGTTTGAACCACAACACCGGAACTCAGATTCCTCCACAACGCCTCTATCTACCCCTGAATAAATCACCATGCAAGCCAATAAACCCTTTCACATGGATAAATGTAATTTAATCAACATAGCTCATTCCAAGGTGTCTGCTCTCTCTCTCTGTGTGTGTGTGTGTGTTGTGGTGGTGTGTGGATGTTGTTGGAAGCAAGCAGAAAAGGAAAGAGGAGGTTATCAAAACACATGGGATGAGGAAAGAGTGGTATAGGAAGCAAATCCTAACCATGTCAGTGGGTGCAGTTAGCCACATGGATGTAGAAATGGTTATAAATCGGACTAGCGATATGGTGCTAAAGGAAATTAATATTGCCTCACAATATATATAGTATATACATATGTATATATTATATATATATTTATGCACAACTTGACATGATCCTTTAAGAAGTATTACATAAAATATATATATCATTTATACTATATATTTTAATAATATTATACTATATATATTTGATTGTGATACTTCTTAATACTTAGACAGTGAAAACAACTACAGTTAATAATTGGTTTAGTTGAGTGATGCAGAAATTGCTTTCAGTTTGTTGACAGAAATATTGCTTGTCCTGTTAGGAAATGTTACAAACACTAACAGAAATCATTTCAAACATGCCTCATACATCCAGCAAGGAAAGGTCCCTCAGACAAACACTAAATCATACAAAATTACACCCCAACTTGTACCACAAACAGGACAAGATTATATAGCAGCTTTAATGTAGTGTAGGTGCGTGAGATTTCAGATGCTGGTCTAAGGCTGAGATGGATGTAAATGATGTGAATGACCCAGTGAAATCAATAAATGCAGCAAAAGACACACTGAACTACAGAAGATGCTCAGACTATAGACAATGAAATGTGGCTTCAAAACACATCGACTTTGCTAAAAAGAACTTCAAAAAGGGGGATTGAGACAAAAGGGAGAGAGCCTTCTCACGACGCAAATAAGAGCACATCGTCATTGAGCATAATGGACTTGGCGAGCTTTTAAGCTTTCGCGATGCGAGTCACATCCCTTTCTCAGATCAATAGCTCTCAGTGGTTATGTGCAAAATTAGGAGCGATTCATTATTAGCAAATGACAGCCGTTAGCATGTTCCTTAATCAGGGAATCTGTCTTAATTGCATAGCAGTAACATAGAGACCCTCTTCTTTTTATTCGATATATTATCTAATCTATCTATTAATCTAGCTATACTATCTAGCTATCTATCTAGCTATCCTAAGTTAACTAAGTTAACAGTAAAGACTTTTACATTGTTACAAAAGAATTCTTTTTCAAATAAACGCTGTTCTTCTGAACATTCTATTCATCAAAGAATCATGAAAAAAATATCATGGTTTCCTCAGAAACCAGTACAACTGTTGTCAAACATCACCAAATCAGTATATTCTAATGATTTCTGAAGGATCATGTGACTGAAGACTGAGGTAATGGATGCTAAAAATTTTGCTTCCATCAAATGAATAAATTCGTTTTTAAAATATATTAAAATAGAAAAAGAAAAATAGAAAACAGTTATTAAATTGTAATAATATTTCACAAAATTAATGTTTTTACTGTATTTTGATTAAAGAAATGCAGCCTTGGTTAGCATAAAATACATCTTATGCTATCTTAAAATCTTACCAACCCCAGACTTTTGAACAGTAGTGTATATTGATTCATAACATAGTTTGTTATTTTAGGATGAAGCATTACTTCATCTCGATTTACTGTTTAGTAGTTTCAGAAGAAGCTTTTATAAATAGCACACCAATCGTTACTGCCTCACACAGAAATGAACACATACTCTTTCTGAAACTTCATCAACATCCTGTATACCTGGGCTCCCATGGCGAGAGAGGGGGGCAAGACATGGAAAGAGAAAAAGAGAGAGAGAAGAGAAAGAGAGGGAGTGAGATGAAAGCAGGCTCTACAGCATGGGTCTCACACCAGCGGTCGCCTCATCAATCACAGGCCGCCGTAGCCCAGACGAATGAGAGGCCGCTGGGAAGCCGCTCGCATCTCTCCATCAAACTGATGTTTTGAAAGTAAGTAATCAGTGTTCTCCACGGGCACTCCTTCTGTGGCAGAGCACCCCTCCTTCCCTACACTCCTCCCGTCCTCCCTCCCTCCTCCCCCCATTCGTGATGCACTCTCCGCTTGTTCTCTGCTACATGGAGTCAAGGCCTCTACACCCCCATGGCATTGTGGGAGCCATACTTAATCCATGTCAGCACAGTGGGAAGGTTCCGACACTATCCAAACTGCAAGGTGCTTTTTGTGAACAATCATGCTCAACAGACAGGGAGAAAAATACAGATGATGTACACAGGAACTATGATGCATTACTATATATATATATATTAATTTTTTTTTGTGTGTGCTACAGTAGTATATGAAAAACACAGAAAAAAAAGTTAGTATTTAAAATAAAATTTACTAATTAAAATATGGGTAGTGGGTGTGTGTATTACTAGTAGAATAATAACAACTGTCGATGTCTACTTTAATGTTTCAAACTACTTTTGTGAAAATAAAATATAGGTGAAATAATGTTCCATCGACATTTAGTAACATATATATTTAAGTAAAAATGAAACAACACACTGATTCTGACCTGTACTTCATATTGTCACGTTCGCTACTATGAGGGAGCGCGGAGCGAGGAACGAGGAGACGTGGAGTATACTTCGAACAAAGAGACTTTAATGACATCAAGGGAACCAGGAAAACACACATAGCAGGAGAGGTTGACATATACAATACCGGACAGAGAAAACTAACAGAACGAGCTTCGAAGGGAACTTAATGAGGGAATTAATCCGACACACCTGAATCAATGAACAAACACCTGGGAACAATAGAACACAATCAGGGAACAGGAACAGGAAGGAAACCAAACATGGGCATAAACTGAACATGGAGCACATGGGGGAGGAAAACGCAAGACACAGGACTGACATTACTCCCCCCTCCCCAAAGGCGCATCCACGCGCCACACAACATCCAATGGGGAGGGGGGGGTGGGCGCTCTGGGGGAAAATATAAATCCCTAAGGCCCTCCGTGGGCCTGATTCGGGAACTCTGGCCATCCCTGGGTTTAACTTGGGGATTGGAGCCCTCCTTGGGCTGGGTGTGGGAACTGGAGCCCTCCTTGGGCAGACCATGGGGACTGGAGCCCTCTCTGGGCTAAACTCGGGGACAGGAGCACTCTCTGGGCTAGACTCGGGGACTGGAGCCCTCTCTGGGCTAAACTCGGGGACTGGAGCCCTCTCTGGGCTAAACTCGGGGACTGGAGCCCACTCTGGGCTAGACTATGGGGACTGGAGCCCTCTGTGGGCTTAACTCGGGGACTGGAGCCCTCTTTGGGCTAAACTTGGGGACTGGAACCCTCTCTGGGCTAAATCGTCGAGGAGATGTGGAGATACTTGAACAAAAGAGACTTGAATGACATCAAGGGAATAAGGAAACACACGTAGCAGGAAGATGACATTCAATACCGGACGAGGGAAACTAAACAGAACAGAGCTTAAGAAGATAACTTAATGAGGGAATTAAACAGACACACCTGAATCAGTGAACAAACACCTGGGAACAATAGAACACAATCAGGGAACAGGAACAGGAAGGAAACCAAACATGGACATAAAATGAACATGGAGCACGTGGGGGAGGAAACCATAAGACACAGGACTGACACATATATATAAAAGTGATCATACTAAATTTTATATTTTGAATGATTAAAAACTTCTTGCAGATCTCTGTCAGATCTTGACCCATACATATACTCTCTCTATATCTAATGGATATAAATATATATATATATATCTATATCTATATATATATGTGTGTGTGTGGTTGCATAGATGTAGAGACACACACTATAGTTGCTTTCGTATTGCTGTGTGGATACTACATACTTTGTCATCAATGCTGCTGTCTCAGTACAGTGGCAATAATTGAGTACTTGGAAGAATTCTCTAGTGAGTGACTCTGTGGAGCTTATGTAAATCAAAGACCACCACATTGAGACATCTTGCACGCTGGTCACATTTCCACATGAATATCTTGTTTGGCCCGTGACCAGAACCTCCATTTTGCGGATCATATTGGGAGTGAGGAAGGAAGGCAGCGTGGCACACTGGAGTATAAATGAACCTCGTGCGCCAGCTAATGACCTCGCAATGCTTTTACTCAGGAGCATATTTCACCGCTGGCTTGGTATCCAACACCCCCAAAAGCCATTTCAATAAAGCCTGTATTTACAGTGAACAATGCGTGATGGCAAATGTCATTTGAGTTCAGCAGGCTTATTCCTCTTCTAGAACATGATTCACAGAGGTCTTTGTACTTGTTTTGTGCATATGTGCTATTTTAGGTATGAAGCTTGACTTCTGAGAGCACAAAGCAATGCTGTGATACCCGAGTGAATGTGATTATGTGCACCCAGACTGAAATTACGGTTTAGTGTCTTTAATCATAGAAAATAGCTTTTTTTTTATTGAAATGGGAATTTGGACTTTCAGCCGCACATGTGTCTGGGTAAAATTATGCCTAATAAATCCTATGTAACTTAACCTTAAATCGATTACCCTAAATTGTTGCGTTTATTAAGCATCAATCACTCAATCAAATAATCAATCACAGTCAGGCATCAATTAGTTTGCCATTAGCTTTGTAGACATATTGGATTCACATATTAGAAAAAAAACATTATTTGGGAAGGTAACAGTAATAAATCCCATCATAAGTGCCATTCGCTTGTCATATAAGAGGGCTAACTCCCCAAAGAGGAACGGATTGTAATGGATTACACAGCTCTCTCTCTCTCTCTCTCTCTCTCTCTCTCTCTCCTCTCTCTCTCTCTCTCAGTTCTTCATATTTCCCAAAGGTTTCTCAGCTAAAGGGCTTCTTTAATCATGCAGCATGACAGAATGTATGATTAAGTATTATAACTAAATGAATAATAAACAAAACTCTGCACCGTAGCCCAGGCAATCGACACACACTACCAGCTCTGCACCTCTTGTGTTTAGGTAACATAATTACAAAGGTACCAGAATTATTTGAACACTTAAGTGATTCCTAAAATTACATTAAATGTGCATTTATTTTTAAGATACATGGCAAAAACATATATTTTTTTAAATACTGATGTTATGAGATCTCATTATGAGCTAAAATATAGCCCCAAGACTGTTAAAACTGTATACAGTTAGATACATCTGAGGAAATTTGTATTACACCAATGCATAATCAAAACCGTGCGAGTTTAGTTGTAAAATCTGTGTTTTGTCAATATAAGAATATGAGCAACATCCCATCCTGAATTGAAAGTAGACTAACTTAAAAATAACCATGATCAGAGAGTCTAGAAAATCCACACCACATAAGCCATCATCAAGCTACTTTTGACATCCTGTCTAGACACATCAAAATGTGATTTGCCAACCTAATTTCATAATTGTTCCCTAATGAACAGCCTTATTGAATATTTTAGGAAGAGACAACTGGATAAAGTCTAGGGCTGCACGATAAACTGCATGCGATATTTAACGTGCATCTTATGAGTAAAGCCGGTTCTGTAATCAGCAGTAAATCTCCATCACCTGCGTGCTTTCACATTGAGCAGCATTAACTACACAGAGCCATTGTTCACAGGCAAGCTGCGCAAAACCACGTTCATATTTGTGCGATTTTTTGCGCAGCTCGTCAGTGAACAACGGCTCTGTGTAGTTAATACTGCTCCATGTGAAAGCCCGCAGGTGATGGAGATTTACCGCTGATTACAGAACCGGCTTTCTGACAAGATGCGCGTTAAATATCGCATGCGATTTATCGTGCAGCCCTAATAGAGTCTTAAGCGTGTCTGTAGTCACGTCTGTAGCATCGCACTCTGGTGTTTTGCCCTGTTCTCTGTCGCTAAGCAGCAGCTGTGTTCTGTGTGGCGGCCCACCTGCTCATCTCCCTCATCCTTTCCACCGCGAACCTGTTCTAAATCATAAAAAGCCCATTACTATCACAACACATTCAACTTTAATCACTTGGACTGTTCCATCCTCTGGTGCGGCTGTTTGTTTTTGCTGTTGTACAGGCTTCAGCGCGAGTCTTGATGTGTAGGGCGCTGAGAGGATTGTAAACAGGTTTACAGGATCTTGTAGGAACAGATCAATTCTCTACACTCTGTTGATCACAGTCTCCAGACCTGTCACTCAGAACATACTGTAAGAGGGCAAGTGTTTTGCGTTGAACTCCTTTACAACAGTAGAACCATCTTTTGTGCAGAGAAAGGAGAATAACACTGTAATCAGAGAAAAAAATTATCAAACCAAAAGAGGGAACGGTGTTTTGCAAACTTTTAGTCAGGGACCCCCACAACCACATCAATACGGCTCAAGTACCCCTTCATCAACAACAAAATGTGTTCTATTTCACTGAAATCATACTGGATGTCATTTAGCATTAGCAATATTATCTTTAAACTGGCCATTTTAGTTACAATTATTCACTTTAAAAATAAAAATGAAAACGATCAATATTGTGTGTAAAGAACGTCTCGGTTACGTACGTAACCCTCGTTCCCTGATGGAGGGAATGGAGACGTTATGTTGAACGACATATGGGGTCTCACTTGGGAGGCCAATCATCTCTGAGTTTAAGAGAAAACGCCAATGAAAATTGGCTAGTGGATTTTGCATGCTGAGCCACTCCCCATGCCTACGGGTATATAAGGCGACAGCGCGCATCCACTCATTAGGTTTTACGCTGAGGAGTCGAGAACGTGTCCCGGCAACAGCGAATAGTTCAAGGTTGTGGCATGGGGACATTACGTCTCCGTTCCCACCATCAGGGAACGAGGGTTATGTACGTATCCGAGACATTCCTTATCTGTCGGTCACTATGAGTTATGTCAAACGACATATGGGGCCCATGGAAAACGCCACAACCCTGTGGCGCCGCAATTGTTGACAAGCCGTAGCGTGCCACAAAAGCTACGCTAAGGTTGTAACCTTCCCAAAGCCCCAGCGCAAATTCACTGACCTTGGTACCGAAGGGGACCAACGGTGAGAACATCGCTGCTGGAGAAGGCCAAGCTGCTGTTCCGTCCACAAAAAAGTTTTTGGAAGGGATTTCAACCTTCAGTGAAATATTGCTTCAAATCATTCCTATTTGTTCTTTCAGCCTGGCAGAACAATGGGGAAGCGAGTCTTAAGGAAAAAGGTAGCTACGGAGACCACATCCTACCCGTAGGGAGGGGACATGTGGAGATACTGATATGGACTGACCCAGGGGGCAGTACTACATATGGAATGGGTCTCTGAGGCAGGTCCTACCTTAGAGTAGGGATGGAACAACTGCCAGAAGAGACTGACAGAGCGGGTCTGTCAAGGGAAGACATGGGTTTACCGAGTCCGGACATGCTAACACCAGTACTGGGCCTGGCCTCAGACTGCTCCACCAAGTCTGACTGCCGAGGGTGCTGGAGGATGCTCAACCAGGGTTCGCCAACCGGGGAACTCTACTGGGAGAAGAAAGGCGCTAGCATGCCTGTGTGAGTTAAACGAGGTGCCCAATTGTCTCAATCAGTTCCTGTCCCGCTCCATTTAGGAGGGGGAATGGCGCAGCAAGCGTGACACCGAGCCAGATCTTCCCACCAATTACCTGTTACCCAACACATGGGAAGAAACCAGCTCTACACGAAGGTTGTAAAACCTCGCGAAGGTGTTAGGCGTCACCCAGCCCACAGCTCGACAGATGTCTGCCAGAGAGGCGCCATGCGCCAATGCCCAGGGGGAGGCAACACTCCGAGTGGACTGGGCTCTCACCCCCAGGGGGCAAGGCTCGCCTTGGGATTGGTACGCCAAGGCGATGGCATCCACTATTCAGTGGCCCAACCTCTGCTTGTAGACAGCCTTCCCATTGTAGGATCTCTGTCTTGAACAGACATTCCAGAAGAATCAAGGTTCCCCCTCCTAACTGTTTGCAGTCGTAAAACTGATCAATGGTTAACCGAGGCACCCAATTGTCTCGATCAGTTCCTGTCCCGCTCCGCTTATCTCCTCAAGAGAGCCCTAAAGCAATGGTAGACTTAGTCCAATCAGGAGGAAGAGAGAACTTTTCCCCGTCTGGAATGGCTTAAACTACAAAGGGATGATTGTCACTCATGATCGCTTCGCTCATATCCATGGGAGGAACCCCGGAAAGGGAAGATTTACAGGAACAAGCTCCAGGCCTGCAAAAACAACGGATCTAAAGAACAGTGACAATTGACCTCTGTTTGAGACTATCCAAGGACCAGATGGCAGTGTAACTGACCAGCTTCAGCATAAATCGATAATCCAACCAACAAGAAAGACAGATTTACAGCTCCATCGTCTGAGCGGGAAAATCAGCAGATCTACACCGCATGAGTTTTTGCAACCTCCTTGACCTCAGGATTGTCTCTGTCCTCCCCCGTTCTCTACATTCCAGAAAAACGCGGGTTTCTTCTTTTTACATACACAGAAGTTGCATGGAATAATTTCAAAAGACAATCATTTAAAAAATTCATCATAAGTAGTGAAAACTATACTCCCATATAATATGTGTTATGTCTTATATATGCTTGATGTGTTTATTGTAACCTATGAACTTTAATCAATGTTTTATAACCCTTTTAGCAGATAAAGCTATTAATATGTGTGTAAGATATGTGAAGTTTAGTGTTGAATGAAAGCTTGTGATAATTGCAGAACATTGAAAGGAATGAAAAGCTGTTATTTTGAACAGTGGGTGTTGAATGGCACTTTATAGAAGTTAACAAAACCTGCAAAGACATTTCCCCAGTGATGAATTGAACAGCATGTTAGTTTATGCATGAAAAGGGACCGAAAGGGGGCGTGGCTAAGCCCTGCAACAGTGCCGATTGGGACAATCGCTTCTGGGATAGACCAAATCGGCTCGCTTAAAAACCCAATGCCTGAACAGATGCTCGCTCGCTCTCTCGATCTTTGGCTCTTTCGCCTGTGTTCGATTGCGCTCCATCTGGCACTCACACGCTGCACCATAAAGCGATTGGGTCATCCAAAACCCCAAACACTCCGTTGAAACTTCATGAACGCACGAAATCTTCAAAGTCTAAAGCCAAGCAAAGAAACTCTCGGAAGAACTTCAAGCATCACTCTCCGTACCTAAAGGCAACCGACTTCCGAAGCTCCTACGGCACAAGGCAACCAACCATTCACCACGAGCGCTCTCCCAAAAAGACGTCATCAAGGAAGATTGCCAGCCAATCAGCAACGGGACTCCCTCAAGCAGAAAAGGAAACCCCACTTTCCAGCGCAAACGCAAGTAACGAACAAAATCTTCTATCTGCTGAAACTGGTGCTGAATCGATCTTAAGCAACTAAAGATAAGCCAAATCTCTGCTTCTGTGATTTTCTTGGTGCGATCTAAGAACGAATAACTTACTGATATGAAAAAAACGTACTTGGTTACTAACATAACCTCGGTTCCCTTAGATACGGGAACGAGTACTGCGTTTTGCTAGACGCATATGGGAAAAAAGCAGCCCGCTGAAGCCCGCCAGAATGGGATGGGCATCTCGCTATATAAGCGGGCGCTCGCCACAGGATTCTCAGGTTACTTCAACTGAAGCGACGACCGAGTCGTGCAGCTACATAGCACAGCCAGCAACGCAGTACTCATTCTCATATCTCAGGGAACCGAGGTTACGTTAGTAACCGAGTACGGGCCCATTCAATACTTCACTCGTACTGCGTCTGCTAGACGCATATGGGAACAGTCCCATCACGCCGTGATAATGTAGTGGAACAACTAAAGGTATAACTTCCATAAGCAAAAAATGCTAATAGAGAAGTCAACAATAACCCAAGGCTAAAAAGGGGCTGAGCTTTCTAGGTCACACCCGGCATGGTTAATTATTCCAGAGTATACCCGTAACTTCGACACTCAGGGGTCGAGAGCTAACAAATGAACAATACCAGAGAACTTGGGTGCAGCACGGCCAAGGGCTCTCTGTCATGTCCGTTTACGCAGCGCGTGCCATTTCAAGCGGAAAAGGACCCTGGCCTGTAAGGCCGGGACTTCCAGGTTATAAAACCTCGCAAATGTGGACGGCGAGGCCCAGCCGGCCGCCACACAAATATCTGCAATGGAAACTCCGCTAGACCAAGCCCAAGAAGAGGCAACAACTCTGGTGGAGTGGGCTCGTACTCCAATGGCGCATTGCAGGCCCAAGGAAGAGTATGCAAGCATGATGGCGTCTACTATCCATCTAGAGAGTCTTTGCTTCGTAACCGGAAACCCCTTGGTGCGGTTACCGAAGCTGACAAAGAGTTGTTCCGATTGCCTATAGGGGGCGGAACGCTCAATATAGATTATCAGAGCTCTAACGGGGCAGAGCAGTGATAGCTCTCGGTCTTCTTCAGTTGGAGGAACCGCGAAGAGCGTAATGACCTGTGCTCTGAATGGAGTGGAGAGCACCTTAGGTACGTAACCGTGCCTTGGTTTCAGGACGACTTTAGAGTCGTTAGGCCCGAATTCCAGACAGGCCGGGCTAATTGAGAGCACCTGCAGGTCTCCTATTCGCTTTACTGATGCTAGTGCTAGAAGCAGAACAGTCTTTAGCGATAGCGACCTAATGTTGGCGGCTTGTAGCGGCTCGAAAGCGGCACAGTGCAGCACAGTGGGCAGGTCCCATGAAGGGACGGTAGGGGGCCGAGGCGGATTCAGCCTCTTTGCACCCCTCAGGAATCGGATGACCGCACTATTTCTGTCCACCGATTGACCCTCAATAGGGACATGAGAAGCCGCTATAGCCGCCACATAGACTTTGAGCGTGGATGGGGAGCGACACTTATCCAGCAGCTCTTGTAGAAAAGACAGCACCTCTGCTAATTCGGAAGTGAGAGGGTCTTTGCCGCGGTTTAAACACCAGGCGGAGAAAAAAGACCACTTTAAGGCATAGAGGCTTCTCGTAGATGGAGTTCTAGCCTCAGAAATTGTGTTTAAGACTTGCTCTGGGAGGCACGAAGGCCGAAGATCTCCCAGATTTTCTGAACCGTCTGCAGATGGAGCGTCCACTCCCCTGAGGGGACATTGCTCCTTGATAACATGTCCGCTCCCCGGTTCAATTTGCCCGGTATATGCGCTGCCTTTAGCGAGCGCAGGTTGAGTTGAGCCCACTCTAAGAAGCGCTCCACTAGCATGAAGATGCGTTTTTGAAGAGAGGCCTCCATGGCGATTTATGTAGGACACAACAGACATGTTGTCTGATCGGATTAGCACATGGTGCCCTTTCAGGACTGGCAGGAAGAACTGACAGGTTCAACATACTACTAACATTTCCAGGCAGTTGATGTGGAAGACTTTTTCCACCTTTGACCAGTGGCTGAAAGTCAGTATGCCCTCGCACAGCGCCTCCCAACCTGAGTTGGAGGCGTCTGTCATGACAACTGTCCTTCTGTGAACCATCGCCATGGCCACGCCCTGTTCCATCCAATGGGAGTTCTTCCAGGGGGTCAGGGCCGATACACAGGCCTGACTCACCCTGATATGCAGGTGTCCGTGACGCCACGCATGGAATGGAACCCGTGGTTTCAACCAGCGCTGAAGGGGGTGCACACGCAGCAGACCCAACTGTAACACTGGAGATGCTGCTGCCATGAGGCCCAGCATCCTTTGAAATGCTTTGAGCGGGCGAGCGGTACCGATCTTGAAGGAGGTCGCCAGCCTCTGTATGGCCAGAGCTTGTTCATTTGAGCTGAGTCGAAGATTGTTCCCAGGAACGAGATTCGTTGGCTGGGAAGCAATGAGCTTTTGACAAAATTGACCCTGGTCTATATGAGTCCCAGGCACTCCAGGTGGCTGAGGAGGAGGGCTCTGTGAGATATTAGTTCTGCCTCCGACAGGGCCAGGACGAGCCAGTCTTCGAGGTAATTGACAATACGGACTCCCATCTGTCTCAGAGGGGAAAGAGCCGCATCCATGCACTTCGTAAAGGTGTGGGGGGCCAGGGACAGCCCGAAGGGAAGGACCGTATATTGATAAGCCACACCCTCGAAGGCGAATCTCAAGAATGGCCTGTGACGAGTGGGCTATCTGAATGTGAAAATATGTATCCTTCAGGTCCAGGGAAAAGAACCAGTCTATCGAGCGAATTTGCGCGAGGATCTGTTTCAGTGTAATCATCCTGAACGACCTCCTTATGAGGGCGCGATTCAGGTGTCTGAGATCGAGGATGGGCCGGAGGCCACCATCTCTCTTGGGGACAAGGAAGTAACGGCTGTAAAAGCCCAACTTGCTGTTCACTAGAGGAACAATTTCCACGGCTCCTTTTGCCAGCAAATTCATCACCTCCGAGCGCAGGACATTGGCGTCCTTGCTCTGCACGGAGGTGGGGACCACGCCGCTGAAGCGCTGGGGTCTTCGAGCGAATTGGAGTGAATATCCTCGCTTTATTATGCCCATAACCCATTCCGACACCCCGGGGATGGCCTGTCAGGCCTCGGCCCACGTGACGAGGGGTTGAATTAATTCGGGTGACTGGCCGCATGGGGGCAGAACACGTACGAGTGATGGAAGAGGAAGTTTGCTCTCTTTTTGAAAATGTTTGTGTTTTATTATCTTTCCCGCTATCACAGCGGTCGGATGCTTGGGCGCATGAACGGGCCCGTTGTTTGCACAAAACACATTTCCCTCTGTACCCGGAGCTGAACGGAGTGTCAAGATGTGTAAGAGAGGCTGCTTGAGGGGCGGTCCGGCCGTGGCGAGATCTGACCCCATCCTCTTCCTGTCTCGTGGATCAGGATGACGCCTGAGGCGCTGGGTCCAACGCAATCTTGAGTCAGGGTCCCTGGCGCTTAGGAGGAGGGTAGCGTCTGGCCGAGCGAGAGCGTCCCCGCGTCTGCTGCGCTTTAGCGGGCTGAACAGCGGGGGTGGCAGGCGCTGGTTCCGCAGGCTGCTGAGTCGGCACAGATTTTGGGCGAGCTGAGACGGCAGCAGAGCTGGAGCGCTTAGGCAGGAAATGTCGCATAGCCTGGGACGATTTCTGTGCCTCCGTGAAGCATTCAGCAAACCCTTCGACCGCTGGGCCGAAAAGGCTCTTGGGGGAGACAAGAGCATCGAGGAAGGGGATCTTATCCGCGTCCTTCATCTCCATCAGCGTCAACCATAAATGGCGCTCGAGCACCAAAAGGCTGGCCATCGATCTCCCAATCGCCTGGGCGGTGGTCTTGGTGGCGCGTAGAGCCAGGTCCGTTGCGCTCCTCAGATCCCTGAGGGTAGTGGGGTCCAGGCCAGACTTGGCGGATGCGAGGATTTTGGCCTGAAAGACCTGAAGGAACGCCATAGAATGAAGCGCCGCGGCCGCCTGTCCAGCTGAGGTGTAGGCGCATCCAGCGAGAGCTGAAGTAGTCCTACACAGCTTAGATGGGTGAGCGGCCTTTGCTCTCCAACCGATAGCCGTGGGCGGGCAGAGGTGCACGGCCACAGACTCGTCCAAGGGAGGCAGCTTCTCGTAACCTCTTGCTTCAGCGCGGCGATGGAGGTGAGGGCGGATGAAGAGGCAGTACGGAGGCGGGGGGAGTATGGAGTGCGCCACGACTGGCGTGAGCCACATGGACCTCCGGGTAGAACGAAGGGTACGCTGAGGGGGGACCTGTCGGCGCCCGGCAGGAACCATTCATTCAGACGGCTGCGAGAGGGCTCCTCTGGAGGGGACAACTCTAAACCAGCTCTTCGACCACCTGGAGAGGATACGGAGAAGAAGCTCGGTATCCGTCCGTCTTTGGTGGCGCTGGGCGCGGGTGAGGCGCGGGGGTGGGGGGTTATTTCCCCCCGAGCCAACAGCGCTCCTCGCATCCAATGCTGCAGTGACATGCTGTAATCGAGCAGCTGTCTCCACTTCCCCCGAATGAGAGCAGGTCGCTCGCATCAGCAGAGGGACGCTGATAAGACCGGGAGAAAAGGACGGGTGAACACTCTCTCTGCGGCGAGAGCGAGGCACGTAGGATCTGGGCCGGCGTGAGCTCGCTTGTGGCTGATCGCTCGACCCCTCTGCCCCGTTGTTTTTTCCTCGCAGGCTCCTGGGAGGAAGAAAATGGGAGGGCGAGGGGGGCGGAGTCTTTTCTCTGAAAAGAAGTGATCTGTGAGCGGAGAGAGGCGAGACTAAAACTCACAATGAGAGCAAATAGCTCCCGTGAGCACAGCTTCCGCATGGGGTTTCCCCAAGCAGGAAACGCACTCCGTGTGGCCGTCATCGGCGTGCAGGGGAGACCCGCACGAGCTGCGATAACGGCGCGGCATTTGCAACAACGCCGCTGCTCTTTTAGAAGCTCATTGAAGTCACCGGATGGCGGCAGGGGAACCGGACCAGAACTGCTGCGTCGCTGGAGAAGCGGAGAGAAAAGAGAAGCAGAGAAGCAGGTCAGCCGAGCTGAGAGGTTCCGATTCCAGCTGCGAAAGGGGGGGGACGTGTCAATGGCGAGCTTGAGACGTAGGGTCGTCACTGAAGGAGAAAACATCGAGAATCCTGTGGCGAGAGCCCACTTATATAGTCAGATGCCCGCCATTTGGTGGCTTGTGGCGGGCTTCGTCGCCATCGGCTCGTGCAGCTCCGCTGCTGCACCATTGGTTCGTTTTTAAAGCCCTGCACGAACCAATGGCCGTGCAGTTTCACTGCGTGAATGAAATATGCTTCAGTTCAGGAGAAAAAAGGCTTTTTTCCCCATATGCGTCTAGCAGACGCAGTACGAGTGAAATATTGAAAGGGAACCTAACAAGAGACTTATTTAAATGAATAAATAAATAAATAAAATGTGAGCTGAGTAGAGAATTATGGTAATGTCAGTTTATAGTTTTTCACTGTAAATTAAATTAAAAGATGACTTCCCAAAACTTAACATTTAACAGTATTTTACTGTAAAAATACATGAAATGTACCATTAGATCTATTGTGGCTTTTCATCATATAAAGAAACCTGTTAAACAAATTAACAGGTTTTTAAGTGTAGCCATTTTACAGTCTTTTACTGCTGAAACCATTTTTATATTCCACAAAAAATGTAGACACTTATGCACGTTGTGTAAGACACATTAAGTTCAGTTCTCTTTTGAAAGGGTCTGTGTTTTGTGGCAAGGCCGCAGATGGGCATTTCTAAATTATTTCTCTCCAGCACAGGTACATAACTGAAAAGCCTGGTCCCTTCATTGTCGGCCCCTGAATCATAGTTTCACATTGAGATCTAGGACACCTTCCTTAACAATCAATAACAATAGAGCACTGCCTCTTCATTCAGAAGGGCCAGTTGTTGGATAGATGACTGAGAGAGGTTTCTCTTTTGTTCGTCACCTTGCCTCGGCACACTACAGATTTAAGAGATGAGGGCGCTGGTGGTAGCATCTGCTCATTTGTAATGTTTTGTTCATCTTGAGCTGTCAGGAGCCGCACTCAGAGCAGGATATGCTGCTGTCTCTCACTGCCAGCTTGCAATGAGAAGTGCTTGTTGCTTTTTTTTAATATATCACAGTATTATGTATGTACAGTGGGTTCGAAAAGTATTCCCCCCTTAAATTTGTCACTCTTTGTTATATTGCAGCCATTTGCTAAAATCATTTAAGTTAATTTTTTTTCCTCATTAATGTACACACAGCACCCCATATTGACAGAAAAACACAGAATTGTTGACATTTTTGCAGATTTATTAAAAAAGAAAAACTGAAATATCACATGGTCCTAAGTATTCAGACCCTTTGCTCAGTATTTAGTAAAAGCACCCTTTTGATCTAATACAGCCATGAGTTTTTTTTTGGGAAAGATGCAACAAGTTTTTCACACCTGGTTTTGGGGATCCTCTGCCATTCCTCCTTGCAGATCCTCTCCAGTTCTGTCAGGTTGGATGGTAAACGTTGGTGGACAGCCATTTTTAGGTCTCTCCAGAGATGCTCAATTTGGGTTTAAGTCAGGGCTCTGGCTGGTCCATTCAAGAACAGTCACAGAGTTGTTGTGAAGCCACTCCTTCGTTTTTTTAGCTGTGTGCTTAGGGTCCTTGTCTTGTTGGAAGGTAAACCTTCACCCCAGTCTGAGGTCCTGAGCACTCTGGAAAAGGTTTTCATCCAGGATATCCCTGTACTTGGCTGCATTCATCTTTCCCTCGATTGCACCAGTCGTCCTGTCCCTGCAGCTGAAAACACCCCCACAGCATGATGCTGCCACCAATATGCTTCACTGTTGGGACTGTATTGGGCAGGTGATGAGCAGTGTCTGGTTTTCTCCACACATATCGCTTAGATTTAAGGCCAAAAAGTTCTCATCAGACAAGAGAATCTTATTTCTCACAATCTTGGAGTCCTTCATGTGTTTTTTTAGCAAACTCCATGCGGCTTTCATGTGTCTTGCACTGAGGATAGTCTTCCGTCGGGCCCCTCTGCCATAAAGCCCCGGCTGGTGGAGGGCTGCAGTGATGGTTGACTTTCTACAACTTTCTCCAATCTTCCGACTGCATCTCTGGAGCTCAGCTACAGTGATCTTTGGGTTTTTCTTTACCTCTCTCACCAAGGCTTTTCTCCCCTGATAGCTCAGTTTGGCCAGACGGCCATCTCTAGGAAGGGTTCTGGTCGTCCCAATGTCTTCCATTTAAGGATTATGGAGGTCACTGTGCTCTTAGGAACCTTAAGTGTAGCAGAATTTTTTTTGTAACCTTGGCTATATCTGTGCCTTGCCACAATTCTGTCTGAGCTTTTCAGGCAGTTCCTTTGACCTCATGAATCTCATTTGCTCTGACATGCACTGTGAGCTGTAAAGTCTTATATAGACAGGTGTGTGGCTTTCCTAATCAAGTCCAATCTATATAATCAAACACAGCTGGACTCAAATGAAGTGTAGAACCATCTCAGGATGATCCGAAGAAATGGACAGCACCTGAGTTAAATATAGAGTGTCACAGCAAAGGGTCTGAATACTTAGGACCATGTGATTTATTTCAGTTTTTCTTTTTTAATAAATGTCAACAATTCTGTGTTTTTTTTTCAATATGGGGTGCTGTGTGTACATAATGAGGAAAAAAAATTAACTTAAAAAATTTTAGCAAATGGCTGCAATATAAAAAAGAGTGAAAAATTTAAGGGTGTCTGAATACTTTCCATACCCACTGTAAGTGTATCATCTGTTTTATAGATGTATGGGTGTGTGTGTGTGAAGTCTGGACATTTAAAATTTGTTCACACATAACTTCAATAGCTATCTCTACAGCATTTATTACACCTTTATAACTAGGATTTCATTATTATAGTTA
Source organism: Sinocyclocheilus anophthalmus (assembly GCA_018155175.1). Classification (NCBI taxonomy): domain Eukaryota; kingdom Metazoa; phylum Chordata; class Actinopteri; order Cypriniformes; family Cyprinidae; genus Sinocyclocheilus; species Sinocyclocheilus anophthalmus. The sequence continues at coordinate 375,949 of JADLZN010011839.1, forward strand.
TGTTAATAGTTATATTGTAGAAACATTTCAATGAGTTGCTTGGGAGAGTCTCATTATCATCACATAATTACACTACAGACTGAAGAAACATTTAGCATCAAATTCTGTTAATCTAATTCAACCATAAATTATTTCACAACAGACATTACTCAATATGTTAATTATCCTGAATATTATCAACACAATCAGCACAAAATAACATGCTAATGTCTCTAGACTAATCGACTGTAATGAAAGAAAAAAAAAATCATCAATCCAAACAATAAAGGGGACTATGAAGTCTAAAGCTGGATTTTGTTTTCACAACCACCACACACACACACACACACCCAAAAAACACACACACACACACACACCCCCCCACACACACACACACACACACACCACACACACAACACACCACACACACACAAACTTACATAGGCTGCAAAATATTATGACATTTTTCTGATCTGTGATATTACTGCATGTTACAATTATATAAGAATGAATTTGTGATCAACTATAAATTTATGTAGCTAATGTGGATCCTTAATTACAGAGGCCCTTATATGTGCTTTTTTTTACATAAGGGTGTGTGTTTTTATCCACTTGTACCAAACAAGTATTTTAAGTATTCAAGTATTTTAGATCATTGTGCACACAATATAAAGCAAACTTTTAATAGGGTTTTTTTTGTGTTGTAATAATATAAAAGAGGGAAGCTTTGAAATGCTGCAAATAGTCATCTTCAAATGAAAGTGGATTTTTAATAGGATAAAACTTACAAAATGGTAATGCATTCCCACAGAACGCCCCTTTCTAGGAACCGTGCCAAGTGTCCACAATGGAAAGGCTTTAGCACTGGACATTATTACAGATGCAAAGAGCCCAGCTAAAACATCAACTATTACACTGCTGGAGAACAGCAGAAAGTTACAACCTCCACAACACAAAGGAGCCATGTTTAATATCTATCTTGACTTGGACTCTCAGAATGTTTTATTCATTAGTGAAGAATTCAGGCCACCAGCTCACAAAGTCCTGACTGCAAAACACAGCACCAAACTGTCACTCACGCACTCACAGCCCGCACGATGCTAAAGACGCACGCACGACACAACACACAACACACAACAGCATGTGTACAATCACACATGAAAAAAACGATGTAAAAATAGACTACTATTCAAAAGTTCGGGGTTTGTGATATTTTTTATATTTTTTGTCTTATGCCTCTAAAATACAGTAATATATTGCACATTAAAATAATTTCTTTCTATTTTAATATAATTTATTCCTGTGATGGCAAAGCTGAATTTTCAGTAGTTAGTACTCCAGTCTTTAGAGTCACAGACTCTCCTTCAGCAATCATTCAATATGCTTATTTGGTGCTGCAAGAACCATTTCTAGTATCATCACAGGTTGAAAACAGTAAAATCCAGGAATATTTGATGAACAGAAAGGTCACAAGAACGCAGTTATTTGAAATATTTTTTTGTAACAATGTAAAAGTCTTTACTTATACTTTAATTAATAATCCTTGCTATTTCCTTTTTTTTTAAAGTAGATAAATGTATATAATAGTAATCTTGGATACTTATATAATCCTATTTTAATATAATATATGTTTAATAGTGCTCAATAATGGTGACAATCAGCCAATTTAAAAAGATGAACTCTTAATATAACCACTCAACAAATGACTATAAGCGACAAAAAAACAAACAAAACAACAACAACAGAAAAACAGCAAATGGCAAAACATAATATATTCCTATAATAGTATGCACATCATTGATTCATGACGCAAATCATTTTGGCAACTCAAAAACCCTTGACAAATTGTTCAATATGAAACAGTTTGTTCCGGCAACACTGTCTAGTTGGTATAACATCTGGGGGAATATTGTTGGTCTAATATGTGATTTTCTTTTTAATGTAGATTCAAAATAATTCACATTTTCAGTGTGTGACTCAAAAAGCTCTGCATGCTGAATAAAACGTAATTGCCTTTTGACAGTGCACAAATACAAACAGTCATGCAAATAAAACAAATGGATACCTCCAAGAACACAGAGTTAAGCCAATCCACACAAAAACAACACATAATGCTACATATTTTGACAAATTTCCATGTAACTGATATGTAGCAGGTTGGTAGAGCAGCTGCCCAATATGTTCATGAGGAATTTATCACACATCTCTACCTTACAAACCACCATCTGGGAGTATGATTAAAATGCGAGTTCAAGGCGACTTTAAGCTGAACACTGTCCTTCCAACCCCACTCCTTCACGACATCCTCATACGTCTCCACTCTAATGGCTTCCTTCATCCTTACAGTCATCGGCTGAGGCAGTTTTCAAAAACCCTGAATTTAAAGTTCCCGGGGGACAGAGATCTACAATGAAAAGATGTTCTCTGTCCTTGAGCGAGAGAAGTTAGACACAGAAGACAAACAAAACACAAAAAACCAAAGCACGTAAAGTGACTGTGATGTCCGTTCATTTGACTATTTCTGCTTTTAAGGGCCTTTCCTGACTGGCAGCCATTTTGGCTCTATCGCACAGCTCCGAATGAAATTCATGCCACAGCTTGAACCATTGTGGCACGTGCTGCTGCCTTTGGGTAAAGAGAGAGTCAATGTTCTGATTTTAGAATTTTTTCAGATTTCTGCTTATGGCTATGCAGCACATATGAAAATAACGTTACTCTCTAAGGCAAAACAGCCTTATACATATACTACATGAGATAAACAAGTAGAGAAGATTTTGATAAATATTAGCAGGACTAACAATAACATGTAAGCTACTCCAGGAAATGATTCAATATTAAATAGTTTAGTTAGTCACTTAATCCTGTAATGACACTATAAATGTAAAATAAATAGATAAATACATTTAAAAAATAAACAAAATATAAAAATAACAATAACAACATAATAAAAATATATGTATTAAACATGCATTTATTTTTAAAATAAATATTAAATGTAATAAGCATTCAAACTTGATGTTAACAAACCTGTAGAATTGTACATGCAGTAGACACAGAAACAATCTTGTAACATTTAATAAATTAATACATTTATTTAATTGAAATGGTACTTCATTTTAAAAATGATAAGCTACACTAAATTATAAACTGAATATTGTTCTTTAATATCTCAGAACATTTGTTATTGAATATATATATAACAAAATAAATTTCATATATCAGAACAACATTTGCAGTATAGTAGAAATTGATTATTATACTATAATATTCTCATATATAGCTACATTTATATATGATAAACTATCTTTCTACTATGTACACTCTCAGAAAAGAAGGTACAAAAGCATATACATAAAGGTACCGCCCTAGTGACAGCTTTTGTACCTTTTTTTCTGAGAGTGTTGGGTCTGATGTAAAATCTGGGTAGAGAAGTACTGATTTAAAAAACAAGCTTTCTTTTGAAAGAGGGATAAAATAAGGGAAGGCTTGTTCAGTACAAAGCCCTCTCAGTGAGCTGCTAGCTCCACACTAATTGTCTCAGCTTCTGTACAAATGCACCTGCAAACAGGCCTCGGACCACTAAGCCCTCAAGGGGGGTCCGAGGTACAGAACGAGTGGGATCACTAGCCGGATTAGCTAGGATTCCACCTGACTACAGTGACTAAGCGTGATGGGGAATTGGCAGGAACTGCTCTGGAAGACCCATTCTGAAGGACTGTGACGCTCCAGCACACTGCAGCTCCTGCCAGGCACTGCTGTCCGAACTTCTTATCTCTCACTTGGCAAAGCTGACAGCCTCTGGTTGCCTGCCACCTCCACTTTAGGCCGGCTGCTCTCTGAGCTGCCGGAGGTCTGTGGAGCCGCTGATAAATGCCCTAACGCTGCCCATCCCAACTCACTGAATGTCACTGAACTCTGAGCTCTAAACTCTCCTCACTTTCTGAAAGCACTTTAGGAGAAGGCCAACTTTAATGGGATATAGCCTATCTGAGTTTTTTTTTTTTTGAAGAGACCCTGAGTTTTGTTTTAAGCTACTAAAGGCTTTTGAAGGACACCAAGTATGTACAAAGTATAAGTGTGTTTTGAGCTAATACTAATAGGAATGTTTTGTTACATTACAGGACAGAAATTACCTGAATTTGAATGGGATTTAATTACCAGGATTCAAAATCAAAATACACATTTTAAGAATTAGTACATGCATGTATATTATTATTATTATTATTATTATAGTGTCCTGCACCCACTAGTAAAAAAATATCAAAAATTACATCTGGTATATTTTTGGTTTGACTGTATATCCTTCGGTTATTTTCACACTTAATTATGCCCATTAAAATTTATTTTACAAGTTTTTGTTACTTTCACTGTTCATTTTTTTGCTCTATGTACATCTTATTTTTTACTCTGAATGTGGCTGTGCTGTGATTTATATTCCAATGCCACTCATATAATGCAGAAACACTCAAACAAGCAAAACACACACAACGCGTGCACATATTTGTACTGATGCAGAATAAGAGGGACAAGTACACTTACAGCCTAGCGCATTTCACACAGGCTGCTAGTTTCACTTTCGCCATAAAGTCGTGTATGCCTAAGGTTGAAAATAAATTATGTTTATAGTGAATGCCCCTATAAATGGTCTTATTTTTACGATTTAGTTTGAATCCAAATGTTGTGTTTGCTCAGTGAGTGAACATCAAAGATCACACAACAGAAGTGCTCTCTCTTCCTTCTCTCTCTCTCCTCTCCTCTCACGGCCTCCCTATTGTTTTACTTACTTGTTTTTGACATTCCGACCGAACAACAAACTTTCCAGTGATGTCTGTGAGAAAGGTATATTCACTCGACAAGCTTGCGCATCTGCGCCATCGCACGCTCAATCCACTCAGCGTGCTTTGCTTATCAGCTCGCGCATATCAGCTATACAGGCGTTAATACTGAATTTTATCATTATATTCATTGCATACATATACGTCGTAGACATCTCGTATTGAACTCCAATCTGCTGTCTGTTGTTCTGTTGTCGGTGTTTCTTTTTCTGGACACAGCTCTATTCACACGCTGTTTGGTATCGGCTTTTAACGGTATGGTACGATATAGGAGCTCAGTATCTGGCCCAATACCGATACCAGTAACAAAAATATTAAGCAGCTCAAATGTTTTCAACACTGATAATAATAATAAATGTCGAGCACCAAAAAAGCATATTCAAATGATTTCTGAAGGATCGTGTGACTGAAGACTGTAGTAATGATGCTGAAAATTCAGCCTTGTCATCACAGTATTAAAATACATTTTTAAATATAAAAAAGAGTAATTTTCAATTGTAAAAAATATTTCATAATAACACAATTTTATTGTATTTTTAATCAAAAATGCAGCCTTGGTGAGCAGAAGACTTTTTACATTAAAATCTACCGACTTACACATTTCACAGTAGTGTAATGTATGTATGTATATAATATCAGTTTTTATCAAGTAAATTATTGCATGAGAGTGTATGTTATACAAGTGGTTATGCATACAATTAAATCCACATAACTGTGTGTACATGCTGAGTGAACCTAAAATCCATGTATCCCAAGGTCACACCGAAGGCACTTCCTGCTCAGAATGCTGCTTCCGTCCGAGTGCTGTAGATTTCCCAGAAGTGAGCGTTGGTTAGGGTGCCAACAAAATTGATTGGAACGTGGAATGCATAACATTGCTTTCAATTGATGTTCAATTCACTTTAGTCTCCCCCGACCCCCTTGTTGTTATTTAAGCTTTTGGCAAAAAAATGAAGAAAAGCACAAATTATATGAAAAGCACCTTTGTGTGCCAGTCTATTACAAAAGGAAGGGCTTTCCAATGACATAGACATGATAATGGATTAAAATGGAAATATCTTAATTTCAAGCTCATATCCTGAAATAAAGCAACTACACAATATCTATATTGCCTCTGATCATGTACATTTATTAAAAACATGCCTGAAGAATTTTAAATAAAACTTAGGAAAGATTTTCGAAAAGACTACTGTAAAGTGTTTCTTAAAATATTTTTAAAATTGGTTTAGTCCTGACAGTATGAAAATACTTTCTGCCTTTTCGCTGGGTTGATAGTCTGTATCATTTTTCATCATGATTGGGTAACTTTGTATGTGTAGCCTTTAGATGCCAGGTTGCTTTACATGTTCACAGAATTAAAATGGCACTGTTAATTATCCTCCTGCTCCTGCCTCTCATCCAAAAACAGAGTAAGCTGGATGGGTCCTCTGCTGGCATTCAAGCACAGTCTGTGTATGTGTCATGGCTAGACAGAATCAGAAGCCGTTTTCACATTCTCTGCTCTGATTTTGGGGAAAAATCTGTGTAATGTATTTCAATGTGGTAAAATGTGGTAAACGGTGTGCTGCATTCTGTAAGTATTACTATACAAGCCACAATGTTGATGTAGAGCTTTCAGTCATTCCAAATTTATTTTTATAAAAAATAAATAAATCAATACAACAAAATAAAAAAAATATTAAGGCAGCCAATTGTTTTCAACACTGACATTAAGATATTACTGTTTATATTAGTATAATTATTATTCATATATATATATTTAGTATATATTTAAAGTTATTTTTACTGTATTTTTGATCAATAAACAGCCTTGCTGAGGCCAGAAGATTTTTTTGGAAAAAGCCTACCACTCAAACTTTTGCCCAATTACGTTTTTGAGTTATGTTTTTGCCTTAAAGTGTCACTTTTGTAGCCAAGACTTTTGACTTCCAGCTATGTTTTTATTTTTTATGAAACTAATGTACATACAGTTAGATGTGAGAATGCTAACAGATAGCTTTCCATTACATCTTTCCACTTCTCAATAGCTTCCTTTGCTATATGCTAAACAACCAGGTTACATCATGAAGGTTGTGTTTTTCTAAAATTCTCTGCATGCTCATCCGTCAAGGTACTGTATGATATTCATCAAACAACATCATCTTGGTACAAACACGTTAACGCAAACTAGCCTTCACCTCACAAACACAATCTTCCAATGCTCACATAACCTGCGCTTCAGATAAATAAACCACGAGTTATCACACACGCTCTACAACATTGCCCGGAGAATGAAAAGGAAGCATCTGCGGCATTGAATTATCATGACTACAATGCACTGGACTCCCATAGTGCAGTAAACAGTAAGCGAGGTTGCCTTGCCCTTTTTAAACATGGTCAATACACTGCCTTCCAGTGAGTGATGGTAAGGGACAAAAGTGATCTAATCCAATCATCTCCAATAGAAGTAGAGGATAAATTGTGATGGGAGGTAATGAGCAGTTGTCTGGAGTTAATCCCACTGTCTCCCCGGTGAGAAATGGCTCGTTCCTCTTCCGTCCCGTGAAGAACTGAGACATTTCAGGCCTTGATTTGAATGGCTGTGTGAGACATCTATTTCCGTACAGGAGTCATTTGTTGGGCCACAATTATTTTTTTTTTTACTTTAAGCCCTGAGATGTAGCACTTCTAAAATTGTACTTTGGCAGATGCAGCGAATAAAACTTTAAGGGAAAGGATACAATGCTACAACACGTTTATGGCAGCCGAGCTGTCACATTCTGGTTTCAATCACATCTGCTCTCACAACAACACTGGATCTAATCACCCTCATTGCATTCTGACTCACACACCGGGTTCAGGGTGAAGTGATGACTTTCTGAGATGCTGACAGGTCAAACAAGCTCACAGACCAAGAGCTGCTGGAGATATCTGTACTCCAGCCACATTGCAGCTGTCAGAGCAGCATCATAAGCCATGCAGCAGACTGTGGACCCTCTTAAAGAGCCGGGTGACGGATCCAGAGGAGGAATGACGATGCAGCTATCAGTGGAAGCTCAGTGGAACTTAAATCAGAGGGAAATGAATTGAGAGGGGAGAAGTAGACTGGTAAAGTAAGTACCACACACCTTAATGCCTGCAATGGTTCAACACTTCAAAGGGATGAGCAATTGTAAGCCATCAGATATAAAGCAGTGGGGTCCAAAAGTCCAACTTTAGAGTTCAAAATCTAATTTAAATCAGGAAATAAACAAAAAGTTGTATTATTTCAAAGTAATAAAACAAAATAAATGACCTAAATAATGAAACTATACACAATTCCGAAAGCTAAAAATGTGTTTAACCTTTTCCTGAAATTGTTAATAATAATAATATATTATTATTATTATTATTATTTCCACAATATAATTTTCCAATTCACTTGTTTACTTCAATTGTTATAATTAAAATAATGAAATAATATCTTAACAATTGTTTCCACGATTTATAAAATACAATAAAAACTAAATTTATCAAATTATTAAAAATCTAATTTTAACTTGGGAAATAATCAAATATTTTAAGATCTAAAAAAGCCTTATTACATCAAAATTAGCAAGAACTATATGTTAAATATGTTAGAAATATGTCACTTATTCAAATGAAATTTCACTAACATTTTGTAAACTGCGTCCGTGATTTTGCCTCTTTGTTCGCCATCTCTGTTTGAACCTGGAATTGCAGAGTGTGAGGAATTAGTAGCTTGCGTGGGTTGTGCGTCGGCACTGCCTCCAGCGCAGATGAATCTCATGTTCTGAAGAGTACGAATGTTGGCAGTCAGTCCCATCTGAACAAGTAACAAGTCTGCCAAGTTTGTTCCGACCAACTGAGGAAAAAAGCATTACAATAAATCACGCTACTAATGGTGATTTAATCTAAAGATCGGTTAGCTCATTTCACATCAAACCGTTCAAATTATTATACTTTATTCTCAAATGATTAATATTAACAACATCAGCACTGGTGATTATGAATAGTGTGTATTAGCGTGTAGATTTAAATTTCTTCACAGTCTAATCTAATTGTCATACTCTTCGTATTTCATATTAAGAAATTCTTTTAACTCAAAAATCGAATTATGCTCCCTTCGGACTGGTTGTTTTTTAAAATACAAATCTTTGTAATCCCATTCTATCTGTAATCAGAAGCACATTTATTACTGGAATATAATTTAATTTCATTCATAAACACAATCCTTTCTGGATTACAATCAGCCAACAAAATGATACATTTAATTATTCTGGCTGCTGTGAGAAAAGGCTATAAACTATCCTCCACCTGCAGGATCCTCACATGCGATAGCCTAGTAGCCGGGATAACTTCTTTATTTTTACAGACGTGATGTAATGACGCAGCGTCATGCTCGAATTTCCCGCGAAAACCTATCCGTACAACTCAAATTAGAAAACATTATTATAAGCTAACCGATGTGAATTAAGGCGATAGTTTTGAACACTGGCTGGTTATGTACTTGCTCAAATATTGATTTCGGTTCATTTTTAACCAAAAAAAGTTACAGACTGCAGCTTTAATAATAATATCACACTTTACATCATTTTTTTCTTTGCTGTTTCATGCACCGATTAAAATGAAGAATTAAACCCTTCATATTAATGCAAAAATAGCAAATGCCTCCCTTTCTAATTATCACACACCATTTACAACATCATTAATTGACAATTAGCTGCAAATAATTCCATGAAATGCAACAGTAACTGTTGGTGTAATTTACTAATTAAACATTTGCACTAGCAAGAATAAAAATGAAGCATTTTAGATGTAACCTCATATAAGATACAGTACGTGCTTTGAACTAACACTCTGTTTTTCTAAATTGTCTTTGCAACAGAAAACAGGTGCAAAATAGCCAATAAATTATCATATTAATATATCTACATTATCATTTCAATTTCCAGCACAGCTACCCTTAACCTGCTTGAACTCTGAGCTCCGGGGGCATCATGGGCGCTGGCAGGGCGACCTGCCCAAAATGCAGAGATACTTTGAGCAGAAAACATTTCAGTAAACAAGCTGCTCAATCAGAGAGCACTAAGACTACAGCACAGAGAATGAAGCTCATCCTTTATTAAAGATATCAATTATGCATCACTGGAGCACACCGAACTACCTGTGGTGCTTTATTCAGGAGTTTCCAATGTCTCCTGGCTTTGACTAATCCAATAAGGGGTAATCATTGAAAGGCGGTGACCCAGAAGCACGTGAGAGAGATGTCAGGACACTCTGTAAACGACAGGCTAGATCTGTGATGAGGTGAGGGGTGGCGTCACCTAATCCGAATTCACAAAAAAAGGTCGGGCACACACAAGTTTGCAAAACAAATTAATTATACACAAGACAGATTAATGCGCAGTAAAACTAATGCCAGATATGATTAAGTGATGAGGCAGGTTTATCTGTTTATCTAGTCTCGGATGAATGAGCAGTGCAAACACGGGGCAGTGAAGCTTGTTGCGTTCACATCTACATGTATCAGCAGCTCCCTCAGATGTCCGCTGTGCTTTGTTTATGCAGCAATCAGCATTGGAGAAGGACCGGCTCATCTACATAACATGCATATTCAAATCAGGCTCTCTGGCTCGCTTTAAAAATCCTCTTTGACATCCCCTCGCTTGCCGCAAAGAGACTGTCTTGAATAAATCACTGTAAACAATGTGTTAACACGTCACCGCTGCATGCATGAAACCATTACGTACACCCTCGACCACTTGCTTCACATCATAGAAAATCTTACAAGCATTTAATGGAACTTCTAGGGTTGCCAACTTCCGCAGAGGAGAGTTAGGGATACTCTTGCTGTCTTTTTAGGATGATATGGATTTCTTTACACCAGATTTGAGTTTTAGGTAAACTCTTGATGGCAGATAACATATGAGTACAGGGTACACTAAAACAAAATGCTACAAAGTCACAGGGCCTGCGGCAAAAATAGTCACTGCATGACTGAGTTAAGTGCTAAATGTATTTGAGATGCTTGACTTTGGTTTACTGACATGCAACTTTTTTTTTTTTAAATAAATATTTAAGTGTTGATAAGGTCACATGCTATTACCCACACATCAATTCCATGCTTTTAACTAGATAAATTATAACTCCAGGGAAAAATGATTGTACATTTATATTTTAAGATGAAAAGACCTAAACTTAAAAGTGCTTTGTATTTTAGACATTTTAATGAACAAACCCAGTGAAGAATGCGCACCAGTGATACGCATAAAAAAACCATGGAAGGACATTTCCAGCTCAGAGTAAAAATGTTAATCTCAATAGAATTTATTTAATTTAATTTTTTAAATTGCCACTTTAAATCCCACAAATGTGCCCCCTCCCACTCCCCCCCCCCCCCCAGTCCTTGATATCTCAGAGTAAGATTTTATGTCTGACAATGTGTTGTTTTCAACTAAAACTATAAAAAAAATTGGTAAATGAAATAAGACTGAAAATTTTTTTTATTAAAAAGTTAGAAATAAAATGTTACTTTAGCAATAAACTGAAATAAATTTAAATTGAAGTACTAAAAATCACTAAAACTACAATAATTTATGAATGCTATATCAATATACACCCAGACCCACCACAACCACACACACACCCCACATGTATAACAGGTGCATCTCAATAAATTAGAATTTCACGGAAAAGTTCATTTATTTCAGTAATTCAAACTCAAATTGTGAAACTCGTGTGTATTAAATAAATTCAATGCACACAGACTGTTTAAGTAGTTTAAGTCTTTGGTTCTTTTCATTTTGAAGATTTTGGCTCACATGTAACAAAAACCCACCAATTCACTATCTCAACAAATTAGAATATGGTGACATGCCAATCAGCTAATCAACTCAAAACACCTGCAAAGGTTTCCTGAGCCTTCAAAATGGTCTCTCATTTGGTTCACTAGGCTACACAATCATGGGTAAGACTGCTGATCTTACAGTTGTCCAGAAGACAATCATTGATACCCTTAACTAGGAGGGTAAGCCACAAACATTCATTTGCCAAAGAAGCTGGCTGTTCACAGAGTTCTGTATCCTAGCATGTTAACAGAAAGTTGAGTGGAGGAAAAAGTGTGGAAGAAAAAGATGCACAACCAACCGAGAGAACCGCAGCCTTATGAGGATTGTCAAGCAAAATCGATTCAAGAATTTGAGTGAACTTACAAGGAATGGACTGAGGCTGGGGTAAAAGCATCAAGAGCCACCACACACAGAAGTGTCAAGGAATTTGGCTACAGTTGTCGTATTACTTTTGTTAAGCCACTCCTGAACCACAGACAACGTTAGAGGCGTCTTACTTGGGCTAAGGAGACGAAGAACTGGACTGTTGCCCAGTGGTCCAAGTCCTCTTTTCAGATGAGAGCAAGTTTTGTATTTCATTTCAAGGTCCTAGAGTCTGGAGGAAGGTTGGAGAAGGTCATAGCCCAAGTTGCTTGAAGTCCAGTGTTAAGTTTCCACAGTCTGTGATGATTTGGGGTGCAATGTCATCTGCTGGTGTTGGTCCATTGTGTTTTTTTTGAAAACCAAAGTCACTGCACTCGTTTACCAAGAAATTTTGGAGCACTTCATTGCTTCCTTCTGCTGACCAGCTTTTTCTGATTTCATTTTCCAGCAGGATTTTGCCCACACTGCCAAAAGCACCAAAGTTGGTTAAATGACATGGTGTTGGTGTGCTTGACTGGGCCAGCAAACTCACCAGACCTGAAACCCATAGAGAATCTATGGGGTATTTTCAAGAGGAAAATGATAAACAAGAGACCAAAAAATGCAGATGAGCTGAAGGCCGCTGTCAAAGAAATCTGGGCTTCCATACCATCTCAGCAGTGCTACAAACTGATCACCTTCATGCCACGCCTAATTGAGGCAGTAATTAATGCAAAAGGATCCCCTACCAAGTATTGAGTACATGTAGAGTAAATGAACATACTTTCCAGAAGGCCAAAAATTCCCTAAAAATGTTTTTTTTATTGGTCTTATGATGTATTCTAATTTGTTGAGATAGTGATTGGTGGGTTTTTGTTACATGTGAGCCAAAATCATCACAATTAAACGAATCAAAGACTTAAACTACTTCAGTCTGTGTGAATTTAATTTATTTAATACACAAGTTTTACAATTTTTAGTTGAATTACTGAAATAAATGACCTTTTCCACGACATTCTAATTTATGAGATGCACCTATATACTGTAAAACAAAATAATCACAAAGCACACAAGACAAATTCTTAAAAATTAAATCTAAAATTAAATGAAAACTGAAAACATAAACAAATAATTCCATATATTATTAAATACTACACTAAACTATAAATAACAATAAAGTAACACTGATTTCTTAAATTTGACTCACAATTACCTTTTATATTTTTTACTCTGAGGCTTACAAAAGAAACTGACAGAGAGTTTACAGACTGTCTAATTTAAATTTAGCTATGTAGCTGTTTGGGTGGAAGATGTTATAATATGGAATATACTGAGCTTCATGTGGATTTAATATGGGACTATATTCTGTTCCCTTAAGTATGTGACGATTCAGTATCACACGGGGCAGTTGGCACTCCTAAAAACAGCAACATTTGAGCACTCCATGCAGCCCTATATGACACTGACTGATATAAAAGCCATACTTTCCAAATGAGATGTAATTAAAAACTTGGCTTGAGTTCAATTTATAATGTTAAAGTGAAGAGGAAGGGAATTTCAGGCGATCAATACTCCTGTTAATTTCCTTTAAGAACTGCATGCAGCACAAGCACACAATGGATTTTTCCCTTTTAACAAATGTAGCACAGCATACGAAGAAGAAAACAAACAAAAAAAACTTTTAAGATTACCCATCTTTTACCCATCATCACCAGGGTAGACATGGTTGGAAGGAGTGAATCAATAGCCCAATTTAAGCCCAATCAATAAGCAGCAGAGGTGAAATATTATGATGATATAAACATTAGAAAACATTAGACGCTTCCATTATGACTAACAATTACATCCTTAAGGTTTAGCTGGAAACAACACATGATGCATAGGCACGGCAACAACACTAATTGAGGAACGCTTGCTGTTAAAACATGCAAGATTACATTTAAATCACAGACTCGAAGGATAACACACAGTTACAAAGGTGAGATCACGGATGGGGGCGATGGCTCATTTAAGATGTCCATGGGATTAGGCAAAGATTCGACAAGAAGCTGCTACCGTTTGCACCAAAACGCCACAAGACAGATGAGCATGGGAATAAACACCGGTGGGCAAGGCATTTGGACTCACCATATTGTTGGTGGCTCGGACCCCTCCACCTCCAAGTAATCGTACTTTTCCTCCGTCTGGAAGTCTGTAAAAATGATGGAGATGGTGTCTCCGGGATCAGCAAGTATGGTCCACGTACAGTCCGCACTATTGTAATATTCACTCGGGAAATTGGGACTCGTAATGATGCCACTTGAACCCCTCAGAGTATCACCACATGTGTCCTCAGCTGTCAACCAAACACGAAAAGACTTGTGTTAGGAATCGGCCTTTAATTTCTAGACATACTTATACAGTAGAAAATGACAGCTGAACCTTTTGGACTGAATCGAGGGCACTTTTCACATTTGTACACCAAATTGTTGCATGTATTTTGTTGCCAATTCACATTGAGGATTTTTACAGCCCATTGATGGGAGCTAAAAATAGCTTCATGGTGAGTTTGTTCATTAATGAGGGTATGAGAGAGAAGCCATGGCTATCTGGTGGTGCCGTTCATTAATCGGGCACACACAAGTTTAAAATAGACTCACTTCAAGGCTGTCCCATGATTCCTTTTATCGTGTTTTAGTGAGGCAGTGGCTCTTGCGGGTGCTTCTGAAGCTTTGGCTCTCTCGTTTAGCTTTGTAAATGGATTCCGTCATGACAAGGTTTTCAGAAAAACAAGGTCCCAGCTGCATTTCCAAAAAGACTCAGAGCTCATCTCTGGTCCCTTATGCTAGTAGGTGTCCAATTAAAATTTGAGTGCGATCTTTCTGAATTTATCAATTGCAAATTGTAATTTTGCCTTTGGAAATCGAGTTGCAAATAGAACTATGTACAGATAAAGACACATGGACTAGTCTGTGCAAACATGATAAATTATATAGAAATAATTTATACAAACAAGCATCCACTCATATGTACGTACAGTCATGGCACAGAGCCATGTGAACATACATATAGTGTGTACATAAATATGTAGAAAGCGATGCTCCGATGTGGAGAATCACTTTTACCTGGGATTGCAACATTGTAAAGGTGCAAAAATTGTTGGCAACAAGAAGAGTTACGTAGAAACAATTACGAGAGACGCATTGACATGTCCGGGACGGAAGCCATGTCGATGCGCACAAACGCATACATTTGCATTCATTAAATGTTGAGAACGTACATACACGACATGCATTCACAGGCAGAAATACGCAAGAGCACATGCACTCAGAAAGACTAATGGAAATCTTGATATCGCCTATATAGCTAATGTTTAGCAATGAACTAACTTTGGAACATGGCTCTCTGCAATACTGCATTCTAA
Organism: Sinocyclocheilus anophthalmus; assembly: GCA_018155175.1. Classification (NCBI taxonomy): domain Eukaryota; kingdom Metazoa; phylum Chordata; class Actinopteri; order Cypriniformes; family Cyprinidae; genus Sinocyclocheilus; species Sinocyclocheilus anophthalmus. The sequence goes on from JADLZN010011839.1 coordinate 391,338, forward strand.
TTGGACAATCATGGAATTCAGCAGTCAGATATTTTCTTAATAGTCACTGTCATCTGTGGTAACGGATATCATTGAATTTCATTCAATTACTTTGCATCTCAATTATCAATTGTAGTGAAAATGATCTTGGTAAATGTATGTATTAATATCACTGTAAGACTGTTATCGGCATGACCTTTTCTTTCGTGAAACAGTAAAGGAGATATTTAGGAGAATGTTCAAGCTGCTTTTTGTCCATAGAATAAAAGTGGATGAGGACCAGGGACCATCATTCACTTCCATTGTTTACAAAAGAGCAGTTTGGATATTTTTCTAATAATGTCTTTTTGTGTTTGAAGCAAGAAAGTAAGTCGGTCAGGTAAAACTTTAGTATAGGGACCAATTCTCACAATTAATTTTTATTTTTGCTTATTAGCATGCCTATTATTAATATTTTGTCTGTTTATTAGTACTTATAAAGCACATATTCTGCTGGACCATATTCTACATCCCTAATCCTAACCAATACCTAAATTTAACAACTACCTTACTAACTATTAATAAGCACTAATTAGGAGTTTATTGAGGCAAACATCGTAGTTAATGGTTTGTTAATAGCGAGAATTGGACCTTAAAATTAAGTGTGGCAATCGGTCACACTTTATTTTAACATCCAATTCTCGCTATTAATGAACTCTTGATTACGACTTTTGTCTCAATAAATGCCTAATTACTGCTTAGTAAGGTAGTTGTTAAGTTTAGGTATTGGGTAGGATTAGGGATGTAGAATATGGTCATGCAGAATATGTGCTTTATAAGTACTAATAAATAGACAATATGTTAATAATATGCATGCTAATAAGCAACTAGTTAATAGTGAGAGTTGTTCCCTGTACTAAAGTGTTACCAGTAAGTCATACAAGATTGGAATGACACAGAGTAAGTAAATAGTAAAATAAGTGAGGTAAATAAGCTCTCACTGAAAATTAACACCATACTAAACTAAATGAATAAACCTATGAAACAAAAGAAAATGCATGATATGGTTTGAAGTATGAACAAAGGTGTGAGAGAAACAAAAGAGGGTTTTAAAAAAATACATGTTTTGTGCATTCGTGTGGTGTTTCAAATGCAAGCTTGTCCTAAAACATTTCTACACTCTGATGGCTAGGAAAAAGTCATGAGACATAAAACCTGAACTACAGTAATATCAATGCTAATGTCAGTAAAAAAGCACGCACACACACTTACACGCGCACAACTATTAATGTCACTGAGCATGTGATCGACAGCCTCAAAAAAATTCCATTACATAAAAGGAACTCAGGAGACAAAACGGACAAAGGTGTGTTTTGGCAAGTGTGAGAGTGTAATTCTCTCCTTTGTTTACACCGAATGTGGCTATATCTCACTTAGATATTGGGTTTTAAAAATTTTTTTTTGTTTTAAAAAATTTATTTTTTTTGAACCGCTCATACACAATTTTATCAAATGTTTGCCATGAATGTGACTTAATGCCTTTGGGTAGTTTAAATTATACTCCACCACCAAGTCATTCTTGAGGTGGTCATATGGTGTGTATGCAGAATATTCAACACTTCTCACACACACAAAACCCTACAATTCAGAAAAATCGACTTAAATGATAAAAGGGAAAAATGATGGTGTGTGTTTCAATAAATAATAAAGCAGCTTGGCCTTGACATTTGCATTGTAATGTGGAGCGACGGACTGTGGGCTATGATACATTCCCACAGGGAAATATTTGTGTCAGTCATTTGTAAATCAATTCTGCATTTATATGCATCTCCCAGTGTCAAATGTGGATGAGCTAGCACTGCATTTCATACAAACTGGAATAATAATGCAAGAACATATAGAGTCAAAGAGGGAAAAAAATCTCATTCTACAGTTGTTCTTGGGCAAGCAGCCAACATGACCTCCGATCCATATTGTGCTGTTAAAGGCACCTTGAATATAGTTATACATATGTCAAAATATGGGGTCAATAGTACAGTTGTGATCTATGCATAGCCGGTTCTGTACCACCAATATAAATAAAAATAACTCTCTCCTTTGTCTTCTCTCAGACAATGGCCATGGTCGATACGTTTAGGAGTGCTCAAGTACCAAGTGTGTTTATCAAGGCGAAATAGACAAAGAATGTTTATTTAATTACTAAATGACACAGTTATGTAATGCAATGCATTTTTCTGAAAAACCCTGCATACCTAAATATTGCGCTAACCTTTAAAATCTTTTAAAATCTTGAAAATTCTTGCTGAAATGCTAAAAATGCTGAAAAGTCTGATGTGACAAATTTACACGAAAGCGAATAATAATTTAATATTATTACATAAATACAGGGACGTGCACAGACATTTTGAGGGGCAGGGGCTCAAGTGGAAAAAAGGGCACTTCTCATATTTATTTACATTTTTTTTCTAAACAAAACGTTAAACATATTAGGGGTCTGCGATATTGACAAAAATATATCTCAATATTTTCTGGGATTTTATCGATAATGATAATTAGTAGGGGTGTAACGATTCACTCGTTTTCTAGATGCATCGATTACAAACCCTGACGATGCATATGCATCGATCTTGAAACATGGATTTTGAATCGTGAATCATCGATTTTGGACAGTAATCGATTTAAAACGCTAAGAATCGAATGAATCGCGATTTCTATATCGATTCAATGCTTTCAATATGATACAATTAGTACAAATAAATTACACAGCAACAAATGAATTGAGACCTTGACAGTTTTTCCTGCCCTCACATCTCTCCTTCACAGCGTCCACATTTAAACGACTGCGACTGTCACAAGATTGCGCTCGCGCTCCGTTCACTCACCTGCAACATTGTTTGAGTCAGGTTATGCTTATCTCCCCTTATTACTTCGTGCGTAGCCTAAAAGAGTGAAGTCGTTTTCCTTTTCTGTAGTTTTTTAATGGCTCTCGGTCATGCCGACGACATTACCTGAGCAGTCGAAGGCTTCGCATTTATTGCATGGACGGGGCAAAAATTTAAGTGTCTAAAGCATAGGCACACTCCACTGAAATTATCAATGTGTTTTAACAATGTCGTTTAACCGACTGTACAAAGGAAACTGTTAAAATAACCACAGCATTAACAACAAGCTTGAAATAAAAACGCGAGGTTTATCTAATAATCAGATGCATGAAAGTAGCGTTTGTTGCTATAGCGTTTGTTGCTATGTATATCGGGTGCGTTTTCTTTCAGAAATATAATTCGCCGATGGAGAGGAGAAGTTAAATACTATAACACTTTATTTTATGAAAATGAGATACGTTTTCGCACTGAAAGAGAAGTGATCTCGCGCTCAGAGAACTTAAGATGTGCCAGGCTATATCTGCAGCTAAACTGAATAAAAAGCAGAATGAACTGATGAAACGTTAAGACAAAAACACAATAAATAAATCAAATTTATGAATGATGCAGTGATAATTGACATATCATTTATTACAGTACAGAAACTATAAAGTATATTTTCTACCTTATTCTGTGCAGAAAATTGAAATAATTGTTTGTAGTATATAAAACGATCATAAAATTGGCATTAGGAAAAAATTATAGATTTCAAATGATTGATTATTGTCCAGCATTGTATTTGATTTCTATAGCAAATTCAAAGTAAAAGATAAGAAAATAATTCCTTGTAAAAAAAAAAAAATCATAATAAAACATACATACATAAAATTATTGTATTTGACATTTCAGTCACTTCTGAAATGATGGCTATGCCCCTGGTGTGACAAAATGTTAGCCTATACATAATACTTTTAAAAAAATTTTTTTTTTTTTAAATCTTGGCTTTTGGCAAAAAATTCCTATGCCATGTCATGCCATACATCATTAAACTAGCATCTAACAATGGAAAAAAGTGGGGTTTTTTTCTGTAACTTATGGTTCTCTAACCATAAAGGCTGCTGTGTAATTTGCCCCCATTTAAATAATCCTGTGAATGCACTTAAAGAATGCAGAATCGAATCATTAATCAAATCGAATCAAATTTAATTGTGAATCGAATCGAATTGAATCGTTCTGAATTTGCAAAAATCGTTCTTGAATGGAATCGAAAACCTACAGTATGAATCGTGAATCTAATCGATTCGTTGTCTACCCAAAGATTCACAGCCCTAATAATTAGACAATATTTTGCTGAGTGTTTATTGTGCTGGTATCTTAAGGACTGCCGTGGACAGCTGACTCCTAAAATTTTTGATATTCTGCATATTCTGTGTGGTGATCAGTTGTCACGCATTGGATAGAAATTAACTTTTCCAATAAGTTTAAATTGATTTTTTACCTTTTATGGGCATTTTTACCTTCATAAAGCCATTTTTTCTAACCTGCAGTTACAAATGCATTAATACTGTTTTGATATTTTAAACATAAAACGTTGCATACTGATATTTGAAATTATATTAAAAAAATG